>JANITW010000001.1:24075473-24087740 GCA_027564335.1 Erythroxylum williamsii | reverse complement strand
ACAATTGCCAGTCATCCATATATTTCCATAAGCAAACAATTGTTTTCGGTTCTTTCTCATAAGCATGAAGCATCAAAGTTTGAATGACAATTATATTACGGTTCAACGATGAGAATGTTATGAACATCAAAAAATCAAACCAAAAAACATCATAACTCAAGCATACATTCACGGTAGAATACAGATCATGCAATAATCTGACTCTGATACCAATTGTAAGCAATTATCAGATCGAATGATTTGTACGTACCTGTATCCATGCTTTTTGTTTCGTTAAGCGTTGATATCGTTCAAAGAGTTTTATTTCCTCTCGTCTTCTTTTGTTAATGTTTTTTTCAATGATTAAGAATCATTCATTCAATAAGTTTTTGCAACTTATATATTATTACCAAAGGGCGTGTCCTTTGGTAAGTGGAAGAGAAAGGAAAAGGGTCTGTGACCCAATTGAGACCTATTCAATAATACCCAATAACCATTATCTTGGGTGCGTTTCATAGGACTCAATATAATAAATTACATGGTACATTAAATAATCTAACACAAACACGGGCGAGTACGACGTAGCTGGGACACTCTAAAGGAGGATCTCGCTTTGCAGTTTTATTGAATGACGACACTGTAGCGGAGAAGACAGCCCATCATGCTCCCAACTTATGCGGTGTATTTTTAATTTTAGTAGTTAATATACTCACTAGTGTACCATCAACTGAATTATAAATAATATCAAAATAAGACATGCTTTTAACATACTCTATAAACTTTCTAACACTATCATTCTTATAGATCATTAGCTTGATGTTCTTTGTTATTCTAACACTAGTTTATTTGTTTTTTTTTTCAAACCTTATAGAAAGATCTTTGTTCACACTATTAGAGTCAATAATAACATCATGCTTATCATTTAAGTTTGTGAATAAAGAAAAACAAAAGAAAATATTACAAAAGCATATATATATGATCATTCACTAATACTTTAAAATCGTAAATAAGAACACATAACATAGGTTCAGACAATACTCAGATAATACGTGTCCATTAAAATTCTCCTTTGATGATTTAACGATGTAATTTTTTTTAAAAAGTATTTTAACAATGTACTTCAATAAACATAACTGATGTCACGTAATTTGTAATTAAATATACTTGAATAAGGTATACTTGCAATTTTTGGTTATATTAAACACATTTATTTAAATATATCAGATACAGTCATCGTCATAATAAAAACAAAACTAATTAATCTTTGAGCTTTCATTCAATGAATTGTAATATATCTACTATACTAATAACATTAGAAACAACCTCTTTACTAATTAAACTTATCCAAACTTCTCGAATTAGCAGGAATTTTACTTAATGTTATTGTTGTAAGAATATAATTTGTGGGCAACAAGTACCTAATAGAAATACCAAAATAGTTTTCTTAGTCTAACTTGTTTTAATATATCAAGTAATTAATAAGACAATAAATTTATCTTATACCAACAATTAATTTAAAATGTTTTGAAATAACTAAAAATATACTTTTTAGTTTATGGCTTCATATTTTCATATAAGACTACACCTTTTTAAAATAAAACTTAGATAATTTATTGTTTTAATTTGGCATTATTCGTTATTATCCTTAAAGAAAATTTGGAAATTGAAATTTGAAGGGTATTCGCCAGATATATCATGAATGCTGCTGAAAGTTAGATGAAGATGAGAAGAAGCAGAGATTGAAAGCTTACAGTCAAAGTTAGCCATAGCTTCTCTCAGAGATGGCAGGTTTATTTATACGATGTATCAAAGAGAATTACTGTCAAGAGACCGCTATATCTTCCGAAGATAAGCTGCTGCTGAAATGATTCTATTTATAAGAGACTACTCATGGGATGATAGTACAACAGGCTCATCCTTTTATTAGATAGCTTCCTAGTTGAGATGTCTTTAACTAGATTAAATTGACCAGTGCTGAACATCTCAGTTAAAGTAGCAAGTTTAAGCACACGCAACACTACTCAATACCACAGGAAAGCAAGTTTAAGCACATGCAACACTACTCAATACCACAGGAAAGAAACTGCATTGCTATAAATTTATTCAAGACATTAGCAGATTTGAAAAATCTACACCATTGTTCAGTATACCACTGTTCCTTTTCTTTTGAGTCTCCATCTCCAGCTAATCAATTCAACAAATCTAACACTTCAGCTTGGAAGTTAAATTTCTACCACTCAGATGACCAGTACCAACTTATCAAACAGAAGTCAGAAATCTAACTTAATGAATATGAACTGCAGAGACACCTGATGTAATATTTTCGGTCCTTGGATCACCATTTTCTAAAGCAACACCACGAGGATCTTCCCTTACTAATAATGCCAGAACATTGAGGGAACTCCAAACTGTTGTGACACTGCTGGAGTTTCCCAAGGTAATGGCAAATATTGCATCAAAGCCACCAGCTCCTGGAACTCCAGCCAACAGAACTCCTTCCACATTCATGGTGACATCCAGAAGTCTAGTCTGTGATTCAGGCTCTATCTGCAGAAAGGAAAACGAAAAGAGATTGTCACCATGAGAATCTGGTGATATTCCCAAATAGATAACAAACTAAAATATATACTGGCTTTATTCTCCAATCAACACATAAAAAAATAGAAATGAGGAAACCTAGATGTTATTTCGTGATTCAGCTCCTATTCAAAAATTGTCCATGGTGAAGAGCATGCTTTCATGCATTAATTGACACAGGATTCGAGCTAAAGAAAGGAACGGCGAGAAGAATTTTCCTTCTTTTAATATGTTTACATATATCTCAAATATTATATGAAAAAAGATAATTGAATTGACATGTGAATCAATAAGTTTATGAAGTGAACAAGAAAGTAAATTTGATGAAAGTAGACTCGGATCAAGTTACGGTGAAATTGAATCCTTGAAGAAAGAGAGGAATTCTAATAGTACTTGTTCATAGGTCGAGTGAGCATTTATGGCGTGCTTACAGAAAGGAAACATTACAATAAACAACTCTGGATGCCTTTGGGAAAAACAGTTAACAAAAGCTATCATCCTAGCTGTATTTTTGCATAAAACACTCAAATGTATGAATAAAAATATAACTGATTAACGTCCAAGTACAAAAGACTAGCATACCGGGACACCTGCAGCCTTGCCCATGTTACACATGTGATGTCTAATATCAAGCATGGCATTTCTTGCTCCTAATAAAGCTCGAACTACTGCTTCTTGGCTCGCTTCTGTAGCCTGCCCAATCCACTGCTCTTGCAATTCAATAGTGACAGCGTCAATCTTACAAGGAACAGAGTAATAACACAGAGGGAAAAGGAGTTGAGCTGAAATAGAAAGAGAAATTAGAGTTAAGCAATACCTTCTCTGACCTCTGTGTGCTACATCTCTCTATCACACATTTATATGTCTCCCAATGTTCTTTTGCAAGCTGGGTCAAAACATTGAATTGCACTTCAAGGGCTGAATTTGCCTCTGACAATTGTCTCCATGTTTCTAGGGACTTTAGAGGGTCAGACTTCTGCCACTTCTTCACAGCACCAACCATGGATGGTGTGGATGATCCACCAATTCCGGGCTCTCCCAGCAACTTCAAAAAACATTTTAATTATCAGAACTGAACTACCATTGAATAAGCAGTGAAATGATTGCAATAAACAAATTTGGTGTTACAATGGGAAAAGTAGAAGCCAAAAATACCACGGTCCAATTTATGGTTCACCAAATTTTCTTTAGATAGCCTACAAACTAACGGCAGATAAATTTGCTTCAATTCTTCAACAGTTATGACAACTAGCACGTTTAGATGCATAGACATAGCCATGGAAGTAGAAGCTTCTCAAATGAATCACATGACTTCCATTACAAGATTTATAAAGCAGAGAATGAATAGGCATGGAGTTCTCTATGCTTCCCACTAAGGTTGTGAAGAAACAAAATTAATGAGCAAAACTAGAAGTTACTGTCTGGCAAGTAAGGAACTATTGAAGGGAAGCTCTTGGTGAAATTATATGCTTAGAATCAAAGAAAAATGAAGACTTTTAGCATAACATCAATGTGACCATAAGATAGAAAGATAGATATCTATAAGATAGATATCTATAAGGTACAATATACACTGTGGCATAAGATATTTACCAAGGTCATTAATGGTGGCAAAGAAAATTCAGTCCTCTCATGGTCCCACTTTCCATTCAAGATATCAGCAATAACATCCTCTAGTGGTACTCCTTCTGGTGCATCCTTCACATTAATAGCAGAATAGGTAATGGTAGTAAATTTTAACATGACTTCCGAATAACAGTTTGTAAATCCAAAGAGACAGCTTACATATGCAAATTACCTTCATCGCTGTATTTTTTGAAAAAACAAAAAGATTACAGTTCATCAAGTTTCTTTATTTCAAAATAGGTTAATGGTGACTGAACTGTTTAAAGCCGAAACTCAACTTTTGCAACTGTTTTTATGTCAGCTCTGATGCCATGCACAAAGAGTGTGAATAGGTTAAATGCCAACCACCATGAATACATTATCTATATAAGTGGGTACGGGAAAGAGAAATTACAAATATAACTATATCGTAACTGTATACTCTTAACAGCAACCATTACAAGTGTAATCTTTCCTGTGATAGTAATGCTAATGAAGATGTAGTAATGCTAATGAAGATGACAAGTAAAAGATTTATTTAATATCTTCTCAAAGATCATTTCCTTGCTATACTTCTCCTGTTGCTCAAAGTATGGCATCAGTGTCGAAATTGACAAACTTACAGTAACAATGTCAGAACCCTAGAATGTTTAGAAACTACCAATCATTGGGAATATCACAATTGACATGGAAGTTGCTACAAATAAAGGATGTCTTAAACAATTTATTCTTTGTAAGTTCTCAAAGCTCCATTGCAAATAATACAAATATTCTAAAGAGTTATATATGATCCATTCCCAAGTCTTACATAACAACATATACTTTAGGATTAAACAATTTCTTAACATAGGATCATATTCTTATCAGTAAAAACTGTTGAATTCATCACGCATGATATTAGTTTATTGTTGAATAGTATCTTAATATAGGATCATAGTCTTATCACAAAAAGCTCTCAAATTCATCATGCTACCATGTCATCTACAACTTAATTTTCAGTTTCAGCATGTTGTAGGGTAGGCCAGTGAATTTTCCAAGCTTCTAGCCCACAAGGAGCATTTCAGAGCTATAAATGATAACTTTTTAGGCTAACCCAACTGTATAATTTTTGGGTTAAATAGTTTCTTGAATAAACATATTGTTTGGGGGCTATTCAAATAGATTTTCTATTGAAATTGAAGCATTGCCTATTGGCTTAGCTAACATAGGTTCAATATCAATGCATCATTTATGCAGTATCCGGATTGATCTTCCAGTCACATTTGCCAGCTGTTATATACCTTCACAAAATCTGTCCTCCATGTCTCTTAGAAGATAGGCATAAAATATGAATCAAATAAATATTCCATATCCATTTAAACACCAATTCCAATGATTGAGAGTCAAAAGGAACGGCAGTGTCTAAGTAAGAGTAAAAAGTATAGAAAGAACTTGAAAATAACATATAAAAGATAGCAATGTAAAACTCTTAGCATCTATTTAGAAATCTAAGTTTGTCATAGCATCCAGATTGTAGAATTGCCATTGATACGCAAATTGATTTTGGATATCAGATGGGCCTGAGACCATGTCGTCAACATGGATATTCGTTCACTAAAACCCAAAAAAATAATATTGGTACATAGAGTAGCCTATTATCAACCGAATGCATCAACTTTTGGCATGTAATATTGAACCCAAGATGATATGACTGATGGGCAGCCTGCATTCATCTTGAAAATAATTGTGAATCTTGCACACACATTTGAACTCTAATTTCAGAGTAAAATTCAGACACAATATAGTCTTGATGTCGGTACAGAAGTGTGCTAATGCATGAGAGAGAGAGACAGAAAGAGAGAGACCTGAGCATAAGATAGAACTTGTGGCGAAAAGCGAACATAACGCTGACTACCATAAACTGCACAACTCACATCAAACCCACTACCAACTTTCCCTTGTGCAATACAATGGGCACTTTGAGCTATAATGTGTACAATATCAAGATAATCCTGGTTTTTGTCTTTAGAACAGGATGAAAGGTCAACCACTCCAAGATAATGAAGTAAAGCAGCAACCACAGCAGTTGTCATTGCTGCAGATGATCCCAGTCCTGTTTTTGCAACTTCGGGTTTGCAAATTTGTCCATTTGCTTCCTCAGCATTGAAGGTGATTGATGTAAAAGGATGAAGTTGAGTCAATGAATCTAGTGTTAAAGGAAGTCCATTTGCTTCAATCTGCAAGGATATCTAATCCATTGAAGAATCTTAAAAGCTTGGATGGAGATCTAATAACTAGAATCTCCAAAATTGAAAAGCAATTGACCTTTGAGATATCAATACTCAAAAGTTCCTAACTCATTCTTTCATCATATAGATATTGTTGTACTTATCACACAACAAATATTTCAAAGCAAATCGAATGACTCTAACGGATAAACCTACCTGGTAGTTCTTGTACACTATGGTTGAAGAAACAACATCAGGAAATGAAGATAAATTAAAAGGCTGGAAATGTTTTCAGAAAATGAAATGCATCCGAAAATTAAAAGGCTGGAAATGTTTTCAGAAAATGAAATGCATCCGAATACCCTGCCAATAACTGAAGATACCTCCCAAATAATTGCAAATGAAAGACCATTAAGCAGATCATAGATCTGGTCAAAACCTGATTTCGGTATGAGTAGAAGTCATTGCAACCTAAAATTGTGATGTCAAGACCTGCATGACTAACCCAGCTAAAAGATTAGATTACTGAACTCCTGGCCATTCATGACTGTACAATGATAGGAGAAAAAAGAAAGCATCACACATTACCTTGCAAAAGCAGTTTGTTGAACGCATCCTTCTTCTCTTTGTCAAATGTTGCATGTGCAGCGGCTACGGCATATTGAAGAGCTTGTTCCACAAAAGGGTTTCTCGACTCACTAAAAATTAAGCCAAGAGAAGTAACCGTCATTGAAAGATTTCTTTAACCGTGTCCGTGATTTTCTCAAAAATGTTATCATATTCTCTCTCTCTCTCTCTCATCTGGATTGAGCATGGCTCTCCCATACACCCCTAAGATTCCTCTAGTAGATGTGTTACAAAAGATGCAAAAACTTAAACTTACCGTATAAGCCAAGGAAGACGAGAAATATCAGATGACCATTAAAATCAGACATTTTATAGCAAATGAAAACTTGCCTTGAGGACAGGCACTGGAGAGTTAGATGCTTCAGTGACAATTTATACGTGATTTCTCTGGAGAGTTGGGGAGAAGTTAATTTTACATCAGTCCATGCCTGAAAGTTAATGCACGAGGATTATAGAATATTAACACTGGCATCAATCTTTTCGAGCAAAGCAAGCATTCTCCAAATTTATATCCAAAATGAAATAAGGATAGACAAGATGTTCTAAAGTTATGTTGCTAGGACAAAACCAGAAAGAAACCTACGAACACTAATACCAGAAGAATGTCATATATACCCATGCCCAGCTTTCAGGTTGGATTTGATCATACAGAGGCTTGATAATGGCATAGAATCGAGCATTGGTGCTCAGAACAATCCCAGCATTGGGCCTCTCCAATATAAGGTAGCCTCCAGTCATCAACACCTTACCAGGAGCAGAAACAACTCTGTTGTACAAAAACCAAGAAAGCCAAAACAGCTAAAAACGCAGTTATTAAAAGAATTGAACACCTCAATAAGACACCATAGAAGAAAAGTAGCCTTCATCAAGTTGTCCAAGATCAGGAAATCAGAAGTACATAGAAAAAATTCAAACTTTATTGATGTAGCTTATATCTGTTTTATTATAGCACAGCAATAACATCATCTAATCACAGTAAGTGGAACTGCCAAATAGCCAGAAAACCCATCTGGGTTTTGTTCATCTTTGGAACCTCAAATCGAGAAACAGAAATGAAAGAGGGGGGAAAAAAACAAGTTGAGTAGGGTCGGTGAAGCAAGGAAATTAAACTTACACAGCCATTGCGTCTCTTGATGTACGTATTCAGCAGCTGTGGAAGTGATACAACAAGAAAGTTGACGTCTTGAAACAGAGAATCAAAAGGGAATATGGGAGAGAGAGAAAGAAGGGGACGACAAACAAAGCAAAGCGAGAGACTGTAGTTCCACAGTGGAAAGAGACGCACAAGCGCTTTTGTTGTTGGATTCAACGTTCATTCCTCGTACAGATGCTTGGGACTAGACGGCATCTACCAAGGAAGTTATCAGTTTTGACTGCACGGTAAGTCGGTAATTGTCCTAGGATGTGCTAGTGACCTATCGTTGTCATTTCCTCTTAAGATTGATATGTTTAATAAAATTATTCTATTGACAAGTGTACAAGGATTTAAACAAACAAATAATTCATAGCCATATATAAAAAGTTAAATATTAAATTAAAAATAATAACAATTCCTTATAATTTAGATTAAACGTAGCATGGTCCTATATTGTAAGGCTACTGGTTTATTTTGCTAGTTTGCGAATTTCTCATATAAACAAATGTGGACTAAATTTAAATAAGTGTTATCTTAAGAACTATGTTCTCAAGATAAATCATCGGATGTGTAATTTAACATTTAATTATCAAGTTAATAAGCCAACTCGAGTAAAACACAAACCCGTGTTAGTCCCATATTGACAGCAACTTATTATAAACATTTTATGATTTTATGGTTAAGAAGATGGAGAGCGATAAGGAACTCGGAGGCAATTATAAGGAGCCAAATTAAAGCATTTTGAGACGAGAAAGAAGCAACTTTAAAGACCAATAAGAGAATTCCATCAAGATTCAAGTAAAGAACTTTAAAATTTTAAGAGTCTGTAAGGATGACTTGATTGTTGTTAGATTTCTTTACCTTAGTATAAAGTAAATTAGGATAAATTTAAATAGTACGAAACCTGGAAATATATATTTTGATTGATTTTTTGATTTGATCAAAGACCAAGGTTTTTTTTTAATGTATTGTTCATGATTATATCTCATGTTGAATTGAAATATGGAGTTTGATTTAATTTCAAAGTGTCATGTATAGGGATTAAGAAATATGTGTACAAAGAATTGATTTTCTCCTAATTCCTGAAGTTTTGGAAGATTCAGGCCAAAATCATGTGGTAACTGTCCTTCAAAAGAGTTGTTGGCAACAGCAAAAGTTAAAAGGGATAATAGATTGAAAAGTGAATTAGGAACTATTAGCAGAAATAGTAGATATAATTAAAGAACCACTTATCTATAAATAACGCGTCGTGAAAAATCACTATCTTAAGTTAAAAATTCCCTCTTTACGGTGCAACAAGACAATGGAATTTGACACCAGGGTTAACGATTTCTCTACCAACTTTGGTGCACTTCAAAGTGCAAAGTAGGAACTGTCGCCAAGAATTAAACAGAAGAACCAAGAAAATAGTAGATTTGAAAAAGATGGTTTACGCTAGCCTTCAGACAAGAAGAATAATGTCTTCAGATGTTATAAGCTTCTTTTGTACCTCTGTACATATATAGAGAAGGAGGGAGGGGTGTAAGGTTGACGAAGCTAGAGAGTAGAGTAGCGTTGTGTGTCTGTGTATTGAAAAACCATCATACAGTGGGCATATATATATTGAAAAATAAGAACGTTGGAGGTATAATAATAATGGCAATTAAAAGATATGAATATAAGAAACACTATCAACGATATGGTAATAAAGTGTAACAAAATGAGGGGTGTTGCATGAAACATTGGAAATTGAAAAATAAAAACTGTACTTAAGTTTTGGAACAACCAAAACATCAACAATCCCCTATTTGATCCAAAACCTAATAAACAAGCTGTAATAGTTTAAAAGGAAAAAAAATAGGTGAACAACCAAGTGAACAAAGTCTTGAACCTAGTGTCCAAGAAAATCGGAGACGGAACCTGTTAGAGAAATAACAGCGTCAAAATGCCCTAATCTCATGATTGTTCTAGAGAGATAGCCCAAATACTCTCATAAGAGGGCTATAGAACTCATTTAGGATTAAACAATCCAACTTCATCAAACGCAATAAAGTCATGCTAAAGGATGATATTCAACAATTGAATATCTTAGTATTATTCTACAAACAATTTATAAGTAAGTAGTCACCGCATAACTTTGTTTGACCAATTGAACTTGGTTTTCCAAGATAGGTGTCCATCACGAGGTTACTACACAATTGGATTTAACCCTATCCCTTTAGCATACTTTGAAACTAGTTTCCTACTTAAAGCTTTTGTAAATGGATATGCTAAGTTTCTGTTTAACTTGACATGGTCTAGAGAGATTACACCATGTCTAATTAAATTACAGACAATTTTATGTCTCAATCTGATATGTCTACTTTTTTCCATTATATTTCTTGTTCTTGGTAACATGAATGGCAGCTTGTGAATCACAATGAAAGGACACAAAAGGATTTGGTTTTTCCTCAAGCAAGATATCTGTTAAGAGATTCCTTAGCCACTCAACTTTCTATCCTGCCAGCTCCAAAGCCAGAAACTCAACCTTCATTGTTGCTCTGGCAATACATGTTTGCTTGGATCATTTCCAAGACATTGCAGCTCTTGCCAAGATAAAAATATAACCACTAGTTGAGTGTATATCATCACTCTCCGTAACCTAATTAGCATCGGAATACCTCTATAATACAAGAGGATGACCACCAAAAGATAATTCATAATGCATAGTACCTTTCAAATATCTTAACAAACGAATCAATACATTCAAATACTCTTGACTAGGATTATGAGTATACCTACTAAGTCTACTCACACAGTATGCAATATCAGGACGAGAATAGTTCATCAAGAACTTCACACTACTAAGAATTTTAGCATACTCAGCTTAGTTTACACTATTACTAATATTTTTCTTTAAAGCAACACTAGCGTCATAGGGAGTCTTGACTGGTTCAACATTACAGTAATCAAACTTCTTCAAAATTTTATTAACATAATGAGTTTGATTCAACCTAAAACTAGAGTCAGTCATATCAACTTTGATTCTCAAAATTAAGTCCACAGGTCCTAGATCTTTCATATCAAAGGAAGACTTTAGCAAACTCTTGGTAGTATCAATGACAGATAAGCTAGTACCAAAATTAAGCATATCATCCATATAAAGAGTTATAATCACACAACCATTGATGTCAAATTTCATGTAAATGCAAGAATCAACATCACAAGAGGTGAAACCATGTTTGAAAATCTCACTTTCAAATTTCTCATGCCACTGTTTGGGAGCTTGTTTAAGTCCATACAAAGACTTAACTTACATACCTTTTGTTCTTGACTAGGTAGTCTAAACCGTTGAGCTGCACCATATATATTTTCTCATCTAGATCACCGTTCAAGAAAGTTGTCTTAACATCTATTTGATGCATATGAAGCTTAAATAATAAGGCAATAGAAAATGACATCCTTATAAATGCAATTTTATTAACAAAAGAGTAAGTATCAACAAAGTCCAATCCTTCCTTTTATTTAAAGTCTTTAATCACAAGTCTTGCTTTAAACCTCTCAATAGTTCCTTCAGGTTTCAATTTCTTTTTCAAAATCTACTTACACTCTAAAGGCTTACAACCTCAAGGTAAATCAACCAAAACCTAAGTTTTATTAGACATGATTGACTCTAACTCACTATTTATGGCTTCATTCCAAAAGGTAGCATCCATAAATTTCATTGCTTCCTCATAAGTTTTGGGATCTTCCTCAATAATATAAGTCACTACAAAACCGTCATCTATTTCCTCAGGTTTTTTCACTACAGAGGAAGTAATAAAATCAGAACCAAAACTAGTGGCTACTCTAGCTCTTTTGCTTCTCCTTAGTTTAATATTTTCCTCTTCCTCTATGTCATCATTAGTAGAAGAACTAGGGGTAAACTCGTTAGGAACTTGCACACTTGCTTTCATAGGAAATATATCCTCAAAGAACATTGCATCTCTTGAGTCTATAATTGGTCTATAAGTGTTAGATCTGTTGGGACCCGATCCGGGAACCGGATCCCAACCGAAAAGGCGAAACGCAAAAACGAATAACAAAGGAGGAGGGACGAATCACAAACGAAACAAACGATGACAAAGCGGAGGAAATCGAATGATAAAGCGAAAGAAGCGAAAGCGGATACATGAATCG
>JANITW010000001.1:24037206-24070242 GCA_027564335.1 Erythroxylum williamsii | reverse complement strand
CAGGGACAGTCTAGAATAGTCTTATAACGCTTATGGTTTTACTATCAAGTCACATACTTGATGACATAAGTCTAAAACCATTCATGGAATGTAAATCACATTACATAAACGAAATACATGCATATATGAAAGGAATACCTCATAATATATTATTAATAAGTCATAATGTTAATACTTGAATCACAACTATCCATTGGCCTAGGGCACACTACTAACGTAGGATTAGTCCGACTAAGCTGGGATACCTAATGTAATAAAAAAAGGAGAGAAGTTAAAGAGTCAAATTCTACCATAATTGGAAGCAGTCTAACATTTTAACTTTTTAAATTTACAAAGAAGGGGGTCTCACAATCCTATTAGCTATCCTCTCCAAAACCAACAATCATAGCCGTCTTCTTCAACCCAGATACCAATTTCAAACCTTCTTCTTGGAGAAGTGAAAGAACAGTGTATGTGCTAAGATAATATGTCAGCTCGTGAAAGAACAGCGTAGACATTATCACCAGGCCAACTATGGAGACTAAACAAAACGGGAAAAATTCAACAAAATGTTTAAAAGTTAGATACGAATAAAATTGCAGTCAATATAAAAGTACTAGCTTAGAAGCTTTTAGCTAATCCAGACTTATAAACAACATTAGTGTATAGGATCTTCAACCTAAAGAAAAGAAAAAACGTATAACTTTCAGTTATAAAACAAAATATAAAAGGGGAAAGAGAAAAATTACATTACCAAGAGCACCGGATCATGTCTTCTGAAGCAAATGCTCCTCTGCATGAGGAAAAGCATCTACACTCTTTACTAACTGTTTCAGTGCTTGGCTTAAGAATTGAAAATTTTCAATTATATTTTTAGATAAAATTCCTCCCTTGGTTCGATATACATCCACTACATTTGTAATGTTGTTTTCATCTGAAGTTAATTTTATGCAGGACGCTACACACTAGGTTGATTCATATGCTAAACTAATGAGTTATAGAATTACAAAAATAAGCCAAATCCACATGCATATACTTTAAATTTCAACGTTTCCATACCTTCCAAATAAGTTCTCCCAAAAAACCCCCTACAACCATCAAGTTTTCTTTCACAGCCATTGTGCTTATTTGCACCTTGAAAAGTGATTCGGATAATAACCCTGGGCGCTTCTGTTCCAAAGACAATAACGATTATTCAAAACAGTAATCAGCTAATCCATGCAGGAACAACTTTGGGACCTAAGTCACACACTAATCTAGGAAGAATTGTCTTGACGTCATTAGAAACTTAAGGAATATGGGAACAATTATCTAGAAGAACGTGTTATAGAAATATATCATTTTCCTTGTCATAATGATCATGTAAAGTGGACCCGAACGTCTATTTGAAAAGAAAGTCGAAATAGTTTATGAGTGTGTGAATTTTGACACATTTGGAGTACTATTGATGTTTGCTTTAGTTTATTACAGAATTATACCCGATATATGCCATTGAACATGTATGTTACATGATACATTTATAAAAATGCATATTCAGTTACATGAACAATGTGGTAACATGAAATTATATTTGATTGCATATAGAAGAGCAAGTAGAGCGACTAGTTCTAGATATTGCCGAAACTTCAAGGTAATTAGCAAAAAGGGAGAAATAGTGAGTAACCTAAGATGGTATCACCTTAATTTGTTCTGTTTATTACTGAATTGAATTTGATATGTGCTAATTGTGTTCTAAATTCCAGACAATAATTTTCTGAGGCGTTTGATGCATGTAAACATTATTGAAAGCGCTACTTGTATGTGAATGAGATTGGCTATTTGATTCTCAACTGAAAAGTTGAAAGCCGGACTTAGCGAATGCACAAATTCGAAAATGAATGCGATTGAAAATGATTGAATGTGATGACTGAATTATGGCATGCATTTAATTTCAATGCATGTAATATAAAGACACTTGTGATTGATGTTGCCAATAAAAAAAGAGTTTAAAGCTCAGACATTCGTGCTTAGAGCCTAAGGCTCAATGTGCTTAAAGAGCCCTATATCCTTAACAGATAAATGATAGTATAAAAGAGCTCAATATCCACAATGGATATAGGATAGTGAAAAAGGCACACAGTCACAATAACTTAATAAATGAATTAAGTCTCATAAACATTACATTCAAATATGATATGAATAAATTGAATAACTGTATTGTTATAATGACTTCCCTCGTATGAATATATAATAATGAATGGTATGAACTTGTGTTTGAATTATGAGATTTGTGAACAAGTGATGCATAAAATTAATTGATGTGACCAAGTTGACGTGAATTACATGATAATATGAACTGTTGTGTTGTATGACAAAAGTGAACCATCAAGGATGGTTACTCTACTAAATTTGCAAAACTCATCAAAATTGCAACGTTGACAATTTCATGGTCGAGAGAGCGACAACCTAGCTTCTAAAACTACATAGAAGCGATTTTGTACAACTTTTGTAGTTCAGATATGGTCAAAGGTCGGTCAGTTGGGACTGAAGAAATAGTTTGTTTTAATTTTCGTTTAGTTTCCTCATGTATGTAGCATATTATGTAGACTGAGTTGTAAACACTCTAAGTTGACATTGTAAAATACGGATTGTGGTTAATGCTACAGTGTGAATTATAGTTTGAGAAATGAAATCAGGAAAATTTTGGTTTTTAAACAATGTGTTATTTATGGTTTTCTTACAATGCCAAGTGATATAGTAAAGGTGAGATAGTTAACACGCCACTTCTGTCGGCATGTGCACGTGTGACGAACAGGAGTAGGTTGCTACGTCTCTCCTGGACATGAAAAATAATGTTGCAATTTTGATAAGTTTACAAACTCAGTGAGTGAACTATCATCGATGTATTCACTCAAGTTAGATAACAAAAACAAGTATATCATAACATCCAGTATTGAATTTCACGTCACATTTTATCATACTTCAACAAGTATGTCAAGTAAGCTAGCATTGCATATCTTAACACATCCTCGTTTACTTCAACTATATTTCACTATTTCAAAACAATTCAATAATTTATTCAATTCAATCATATGATACATATAGTGATGTATATGCAAATGCACATGTGTTTCCATTCTCATTTTTGTTTTATTATGACCAAGTGCCTATTAACGTAATTTATTGTCCCGTATCTATTGTGGATACCGGGCTCATTTCTGACCCATACCTATTGTGGATATCGAGTCCATGTTATCTGAGCCTGAGGCTCTTTTTCACAATCTTGAGCTCAAAGCTCTTTTTTAACATCGGTCACTCTAGTCACAACTCCTTTATCTAATCATGCATTTTAATATAATGAGATGCATCATTCATATGCTATGCTTTCATTTTAGTATACTCATGTCATATGACAAGCTCCTCGGATCTAAGTCCGGCATTCATCAATCAATTATACACACATTTCATATTAAACATTCAATTCATAGAGAAGCACATTTAAAAAAGTTTACGCATCTAAGTTAACTCATAGTATGCTCCAGAAAAGCTATTGGATGCTGACGATTACCTTGTGCATCTATCGTTATGCAATACATGCATAGTTCACAAATCATTAATTTGTTTAATCATAAGAATATAGAATTATGCACATGTATATGTGTCTTGTTTTGATGTATGCTCAATTAACTTTTTGGGTTTGTATTCTTATACAAATATCTTGACCATTCAACATTATAGCTTGTATACAATTAGTTTGCAATAAGGTTTATACCTTAAGTAAGCTTGATTTACTCCAAATTCATCAATCATACATTCACCACACTTTTCTAACAATATATATTCATGCAGTTACCCAATTCTCATTCACAAGTACCTCATGCTCTTCAATGCTCATTCATTCATGCCTAATTCACATTACTCATATCCTTAAGATCATGTTTCCATTAATAAGAACACATTTATTCCTTTGACAACCCATAATGTCCAAATTTGGATATAGATATCAAAATAGTCCATTCTTTAAGTTATGACATCAATTAACAACCTAAACTTATTAAGCTCTTAACCAATTAATCAAGCAATAATATAAGTTCATTTCAAGCCTTAATCAAGTCCAAAAACACTAATTTAGAGTGATTTTTCCTTAGCTAGTTCAACAAGTACATAAAGTAGAAATTATTATTCTAGAACTAGGCCCACGATTGTGGGGAACATTGCCACGATCGTGACAAACGCTAGTGCAACAAGCTACGGTCGTGGGATAAGGCCACGATCGTGCACTATCTTTCTTCTCTCAATTCTCCATGAATTTCACATGCTTTGAAATGTAAGGTTCCGATCATGCATCTCATACATAATATATATCAAATATACACAGTGAAAAATAAAACGGAACCTTAAAAGAAAATAGATCTACTCATGCATATAGATTATAGAAAACAAAAACATAAAATGTAAGATGTAAGATGTTTATATACCTTTCCAATGATCTCCTTCGTTCTTTAATATTCTCCGTGTTAGGTTGTCATAAACTACAACGATCAACGTATACCATCTCTAATGAAAGTTCACACGAAAATAGAAAGATGAAATCTCACTAGGAGAAAGCTAGAATTCTTTCTTTGTGCTAGCAAACACAAGAACTATTGTGAGAGTTAAAGAGAAAAAGAGTGTGTGTATGAGAAAAGAACCTTTCTTTCACTTATGTCTTACAAAAAATAGACGAAAATCATCTCTATTTTCTGCATCATTTGGCCTTCCATAACCCCCATCACCAATGGAGAATTATGGGAAGTTAATGGTTATGAATAATATACATTAACGGAAGTTACTAACCATGAAAAGCACGCATTAATGGAAGTTAATGATCATGAATAACATACATTAATGGAAGTTTTGAAAATTTAATGGCCAAATTGCAGTCAACAACACTTGTTTCTAATCTATTTCATGCAACGTTTTCTACCATTATCACATCACGATATAATCTCGAAACACTCTCTCATATATTAAATCACCATTCAAGACCAACCATTTTACTCATCCTTCGGATCTTCTATGTGTGTGACCCATTAGATTCCTGGTTATGTTAGGTACTTGAATTAACACTTAATTCAAGTAAGTCAAGAGCGGTATCTAGCAACACATCATGACCCCTAATTGACCAGAAAGTCATTGGTTGAACTATGAACCCTTCCATATGCAATGTTGTCATGCAATTTGTCTTTTCACCATCTATACCCTACTTGGTTCAGAGTATGGTCAAAGTGCCAACTCCTACTAGATTGATTACGTCACATCTAGTCCAATTGATATTAGATATTGTCCTAAGGATCTCATTACTCTATGTATCATTGAAGACTATCTTCATGACACATATCTATTCTAGCCAGAGACTCCTAAGTAATGACCCCGACAAGAGGTCGTGGGTATCATCTCCTTCTATCTAGAGTGGTGAATCTTTTATTGGTTACTCAATTACCTCTGAAATCTCAAGTTGTACCCAATCATCAACCTATGAGTAACCCCTGAAAGGCACCGATGAATGGAGTCAAAGTATAGGATCAGTATTCGAGATATCCTTAAGTACCTTAAGTCAAAGGATACTTGCACCATTGATATGATGAGACTAGCATTGACACTGGAATAGAATATCTATATGATTGTCTCATAATAGGTCAATCCAATGTACTTACTACCCTTAGTAAGCATCTACATGTTAACTCTAAACAACTCACATCTACAACTTATGAGATCTACTGCTTGATCCAATCAATGAGTATGACATATGTTAATATATCTAGATTAATGATATACCATCTCATTAATTCTATGACTAGGGAAAGTTTAGATACTAACATAATTACACATGATAAGAATCTCATTATCATGATCTCATCATGATTTCCTCCATGATATGTTTTATATCAAGGACTTCATTAAATCAATTTAATATCAACATCAAATCTATAAATGTATGAACATCGAAATAATAAAAAATTTCTTTATTAATTATGAAATGATTTATACAATAAGTGCTAAAGGTGATTGCCTTTCGAGCACTTCTCTAACAAGAAACATCACTAACACTTGATTTTTTCCAGAATTCATGTCCTATAAAGCTACTTGATTTCATACTAATCTAGCTTCCAAATTGGTTACATTAAATGTCACAAAATTCTACTCATTTGTTTCATTACCATTCACTTTATAACATCATACATGTAGTCCTAACTTTTCCAAATTTAAGAACACTTCAATAACACCTATCTTTGGCATGAATTCATCATCATTTATACCTTAAATCCTAATCTAATCATCCATATAACAACCTATAAACTACTATTTTCATGCATCCAAAAAATAAAACAAAAAAGTAACTAGTTCATCCATCATCATCATCAACACTACCCTCAATTCATCTCAATTCAGTTATCATAAAATTCTAGTAACACAAGCCACGAAGATCAGTATTTCACTTACTTGTTTAGCTCAAATTCCACCTCAATGTATCAAGCCTGCTTTGACTCACATCCATGCAAAATTATCTCAAGAACAAGTTGGGAGTAGGATGGTTTTAACAAGGATAAGAAGATAATAACAAGTACAACAATAATCTACTTCTATAACTATCTTTATGAAGGATTTTTGCATGAATTTTGGTGTGCCAATTGAACATAACTTAGGCAACAACACAAAGATATAAGGGAGGAGTAAGCTTTTGGTAGTGAGAGGAAGAAGAAGGTGAGAGTTTCAGCAAAAAACAACAAATGAAGAGGCTTGCCATGTGTGAGTCATGTGGTGTGAGTGGAGAGTAAGTTTAGGGACACTTGTCAAATGTCTAGGCCAATTACTTATCCTCTCCTTAGGCTGCCATTTGTCACTTAGCTCCTAGGTCATTTGTCACTCAATTCTACTGCCACATGTCACTCATTTTATAGGCTTAATCATCCTAATTTTTCACATGTCAGCTTATCTTGCTATTTGAAATTTTCCTAGTCTAAATGTACATATGAATTCATCAATCTCCCAATTGTAACAAATAATTCCAAATTACTACTATAATTTTATCAATTCTTTTTATTGATAAATCAGAGTATAAGACATTAGAAATGCACAATTATTTAGAAACTTTGATGCCCTGGAATATGTCAATTGAATGCAGTTTTTTCTAAATCAACATTCACATGTGTATATGTTCATATTATGTATGTGAATGAAATCATGAAATCATATCCCAAATGTACCAATTCATTCTAATATGATGCAATTCATGTGACTAACACTCTAATCCCTCAATAGGTTAGGAAATTGGTTATTACAAAATATAAATCTTCCGGGTTAATGTCAAATCTATTAAAGGAATTTTCAAAACAAACTAACGCATTCTTAGGGATTTTGATTAGAAAGATATTTCAATCAATCAATTTAAGGATAAGGTTTATATTGAGAAAGAATATAGTTATAACTTTAAAATTTCTACTAGCCTAGAAACTAGAGTTAATCGTTAAATCATGTTAAATTTAAACACAAAATATTTTTAAGGAGATTCTTCTTAGGATCTTTACCATCAATTGGTTGTTTCTTTCTTATTATTCGCTTCCGTTTGTTAATTCATATTAGTAATTTTAGTTTAGTTATTCTTTTATCTTTTTATTTAATAATCTACTTTGTTAGATTAGATAATAAAAAGATAGTTAGTACTTCGAATAGGGTGATCAAACTTGAAGTTATTCCCTATATAAATGACATCGTTTATTAATTAATACTTAATAGTTATAATTGTCTAGTTAGTTATGCTAGTAATCTAAAATGTTAAACATTTTCTGCGCCACATCTCTCTTTATCACATACTCCCTACTACCTATCACATGCTTCCTACCATGTAATATATGTTACGTGTTGCTTGCCACCTAGTTTTCTTGCTGTCAGTTCTAGTAAAGCAGTTCATTTTTCTCAAATACAAATTTCTTTTTGTCGATCTTAATAAAGCTAATCATAGCATTTCATTTTATTAGAGAGATAGAAAGGTATTTTACGAGAATTTTATGCACCACATTTGATTGATGGTTATCGTTAGTTAAAATTTTAGGTTTATAAAGTATTATTTTCTATATTTGAGCTTTTTGAAGTTTTCAAAAATGTCTTCCTCTTCAGTTATACAGTTAAATTTAATTAAAATGCATTTAAGTTAAAGAATTATTAGTTTTTTTGCCGTTACTCAGCTTGATGGGACATTATTCCTAATAAAGTCTGATCGTGCTCAGCTTTAAGCTACATAATTTAGGCCTAATCAAGTGTTAGACTAGACTCGAGCCACCTATAAGGGGCTTCAAGCTAAGCTAAATAGCCTTAGGCTTGACCCATTGCTAACCTAATTCCTAGGATATACTGACTGAGTGAAGGATATTACTTATGAGATCTTACTACCTACGAGGTTATTATTAACAAAGACATCACCTTTGTAGAAGATAAATTATAAAGGAAAAAAAAGATAACAATGCTTGATAAAAAATTTATAGATAATGATACAAGTGAAAAAGGAAAGGAATTTCAACAAAAGGTTTTTTTTTAAGTAACACTAGGGTAAAATGATCAAAAACTAGTTAAGTTTGAAACTTTAGAAGTTTGTCGATCAAATCACTGGAAAACTACGAAATTGACACTCAAATTCTATAATAGAGGACAATATATAATACTATATTTTAACAAAGGATAGAGTATTATTAGCTCTCTAAAGAGCACTTAATAATCTAGATGCTCCTTAATCAATGAAAATAATAGAAAAAGAAATTTAAGCTCTTTGTGATAACAAAACTTAAGAGCTTGTACCATTACCATAAGGAAGGAAGCTTACTAGTAATAAATGGGTCTTCAAGATTACCAAAACTGGAGACGATCAAGTGGAGCTATGTTGTTTAAGATTGGTGGTAAAACAATATATTCAAAAAGAAGGATTAAATTTAATAAAAAAATTTCTTATGGTCCAACTTACTAAAATTCAAGTAGTCATGACAAAGTGTGTTGTATTTGACTTACATCTAAGATAGCTAGATGTGAAAAATGTTTTTCTTTACAAAGATGTTGAAGAAAAAATTTATATGATCTAACCAAAATATTTTTTAAAAAAAGAGAAGTTAGGTTGAATAATTTTCTATATAGTCTTAAATATACACTGAGGTGTTAGTATTGATTCCGACATCATAAGCTTTGAATACAACTCGCTTAAGGTAGACCCTTGTACATATTTTAAAAGGTTTGGTGATGATGGTTTCATTATCTTGTTATTGGATGCAGATGATATGTTGGTTGTTGGCCTCACAATGATCACATTAAAGAAATGAAGGCATAATTGACTATAAAATTCGAAATAAAGAACTTGGAATCAACATAAAAGATTATAAGTATACAAATTAACAAAGACAAAAATAATCAAAAGATTTGACTTTCATAAAAACTATTTGAAGAAGGTTTTGCAACTCTTTAATATGTAAAATTGTAAGCCAATTTTTACCCCTCTTCCTATTGACTTGAAGTTACCCTCTAGTATTAGCTTTAACAATGAAAATAAGAGGATGTAGAATTCTTAAGTGCTATATGCATTTATAATGGGAAGCTTAATGTACAACATGATTTATATAAGATCAGATATTACATATATAGTAAAAACAGTTAGTGGCTAAATGGTGAATTATAGAAGAGAGCATTTAAATGATGTAAATAAGATCCTAAAATACATTAAGAAGACCTATAATGTTGTATTATAATACAGAGGACTAGAAGACTCTAATTATGTAAGTAATCTTGATAAAGTAAATCCACTAAAGCTAAGTGTTCGTGCTTATTATCAAAGTATCAAGTTGGGTTTCAAAACTATAATCAGTTGTTACTACGTCAACAATAAAAGTAGAATATGTGACACTTACACAAGCTATTAAAGAAGTAGTATGATTGAAAATAGTGTTGAAATAATTTGCGCACGTACAACAAAAGGTTTTGTTATTTTATGATCATCATAATGTCTAACATCCGGCAAGAAATCTAACATTCTATTCTTAAACCAAGCATTTATTAGTTCAATTTCACTTATTTTGTGAGAAAGTGGAGGAAGGAACAATGTATATACAAAAAGTTCATACCAAAGACAATATTGTAACCTTTTTTTTGCAAAAGTAATCAATAATGACAAGTTTATTTAGTATCAATCCTTATGTGGCCTAATAGAAATGTAAGCAATATGATAATGGCAAGGTGACGTGGAGATTGATTATTTTTCAATCAAATCCTTAAGTGAGTAGAATAATTTAGATATTACTCATAATATTTATATATTATTTATAATTATTAGAAGAATCGAAATTTTTCTTAAAAAAATGAAGATGATAAATAATATGTGGTGCAAAAGCAAATATTAAAATATGCGTTAATTAAAACAAATTGAAATGTATGGCTATAGTTATTTTAATTCACCTATAAATACTTATTCATTTTGTGTTTTATATATTAAGAAAAAATTCAAGCATTTAAGGCTAGAACTTGGGATGATCCCAACATTATAAGTTTTAAGTTATAAATTAATAATTATAACTTATAATTAATGAATGTTTGTGTTATGACTTCTCTTTTTACTAGTAATAATATTTTGTAAGTTTTATTTTTTATTTTAATTGAATTGTCTCCGCAATAATCATTTCAACACCTTTCTACGGTGAAAAGGATGTTCACTTTTAGTATTATAGCGAATATAAAACTTGTTCTTGTACTTAGGTCGACGCATGTAAATAACCCATGTTTGATCGTGTGAATGTAAAAACTAGACATTTGTAAGTTCCAATCTTTTATCAAAAAGGAAAAACCAAGAAACATGAAGCACGAAACCAATAAACATCTTGCTAAATTGCGTTAAAAGGGTAAATAATCAGCTTACAACTCTTTGCTCGAAATTATTAATTTCTAGTGTGCATACAGGTGAAAATGTTTGCTACACTATTGTTTAAGTGAATGGTAACTCGATAGAAAGTAACTTCAGGATACTCTCCGAGTATTTTCTCTTCCATTGCTTAGAAATGACTTCTTGATCCCATGAAACTCCCTTAGAACATCTTGAATACTAATTCTCTCTGCTGGTAGTTCAGCGGAACACAGGATTCCAATTCTAAGAATTGATGCCAGGGAGTTCTCTATTTGGGGGACGTTGCTCCTTTCTGTACTCCTGTAACCACTACTTGTCTCACCTTGTGCTTCATGCAGTATGAGCTGGGGATCAATGACTCGCATCACTTGATCTGGAAAAGCCATCCTCACATAAACATGTAGGCTAAGGTTGTCGGTGAACATGTTGTCTGTGGGCCTCCTTCCTGTGAACAACTCAAACAGCAGAATTCCATAGCTGTACATGTCACCTTGAGTTGAAGCCTTTGAGCCCGTACCATATTCTGCAATCACAGCAATCAACAGATGAGAAGCCTTTAACTTTCTTGAATGGATCACTTTTCAATTCAGACTCTCTTAAATTAAGATTTGCTTTCCTTATTTATTGGTTGTAACAGAACAGTGAGAGAACTTATCGTATTACCTGGAGCTGCATAACCAATTGTTCCTCTGAGCCCAGTTGAATATGTTTGAGAGTGACCGGCACTGCCTAAAAGAATTCTGGCAAGCCCAAAATCAGCTACATGGGCAGTCAGGTTAGCGTCGAGGAGGATATTGCTTGGTTTTAGATCGCAGTGGAGAACTGGTGTCTGGCACTGATGATGAAGATAATCTAATGCTTCAGCCACATCCATTGCAATGGAAAACCTCTGCGTGAAGTTCAAGTTCTTAATTTCAGGAAGCTCGAGGGAGACAGGATGCAACCAATTCTCCAAACTTCCGTTAGGCATGAACTCGTAGACCAAGGCTTTGAAATCCTCACCTTGAAAAGTTATGCTTGAGCACGCTGATATGATCTTGACAAGATTACGGTGCCTTATGTTTTTCAAGGCTTCACATTCAGCAAAGAAGCTCTTGTTGGCGCCACTTGCTTGGAGGTGGAATACTTTGACCGCAACAAACATTTCTCCTGCAGTGAGAGTTCCTTTATAGACAGAACCAAAGCTTCCCTCACCAATCAGATTGGCAGAAGAAAACCCTTCTGTTGCCTGAAGAAGATCTGCATAAGTAACTTCCACGTGCTGGTTTATCAAAGGTAAGACTGAAGCATGAACCCTTTTTGAATGTCTTTTCCAGTAAAGGAAAGCACAGAAGCATAATGATAACAGAATGGCACAGGCAATGGGACCAACAACGTAGAGTAGAAGCGCGCGGCCACTACGCCTATGATCTTTTTCTGTAATTTGTTTTGGGCATGATGGTAGCTGCAGTAGCCTAATTCCGCCACATAGCTTATGATTTCCAAAAACTGAAAATTTACTAATGTTTGAAAAGACTCCTTCAGTTGGAACTTCGCCGTCAAGAATGTTGAAAGAAAAATTGAGTTGAGATAGGGATGTTAATTCACTTAGACTCTTTGTAATCTGTCCAGAGAGGTTGTTCTTGGAAAGATCTAGAATTCGAAGATTTCTCAAATTACTGAGAGACGAAGGAATATTTCCTTCCAACATGTTACCCTTCAGGTCCAGTGAGTCTAGCATAACGCAATCACCAAGAGTGCTTGGAATTTCTCCGGACAATTTGTTGTCTTCAATATACATTGCTCGAAGACTTTTAAGACTTCCCACTTGAACTGGTAGAGGGCCTGTTAATTGGTTCCCGGATAAATAGAGAAGCAACGAGAGTGATGGAAGACTCATAACCTGTTCGGGTATTGGACCACTAAGCTTATTGTATGAAATATCTAATTGTTGTAGGCGGCTGCAAGCACCCAATGAAGTGGGTATTCTTCCTTCTAGTGAATTCCCCCACAAGGAAAGAGAACTTAGCTGAGACAGGTTGCCAATATGAGATGGAATTTGCCCGGAGATTGAATTGTTGTGCATGAGAAGTCGTTGCAACTTAGCAAGTTTAGTAACAGAACCAGGGATGATGCCCGTAAGCATGTTGTCAGCTAATCCAAGATATATCAAGTTAACAAGGTTTCCAATGCCTTCAGGAATGTTACCAGATATAGAGTTGTAGGACAGTCCTAGGAACGTGAGATTGTTGGAGAGATTTGCAATTGAATCAGGAAACTGGCCCTTCAGTCCACAGCCAACTGCAATCAACAGTCTCATCTTTGTGCAATTGGACAAGGAGCTGATAAATCCCAGGTCATCCGTACTGTTCTCCGTCCCCAGAGGATTGACAGAGAGCTGTAATGTCTCTAAATCCTTAAGCATTCCAAAGTTTGTTGGCACTTGTCCAACAAAACTATTTTGAGTGATGTCAATATCTCTAAGCCTTGAAGCATTGAGAATTGTGGACGGAATGGGGCCAAAGAATTGATTTCCTCCAAGATTTAATTTCTGGAGGTTTGGAAGATTCAGGCCAAAATCATGTGGTAACTGTGCTTCAAAAGAGTTGTTGGAAACGTCAAAAGTTAACAAGGACGACAGATTGAAAAGCGAATTAGGAACTGCACCAGAGAGAAGGTTGGTATATAGATTTAAGGACTGTAAGTTGGAGAGAAGTCCTATTTCTGGAGGAATCCGTCCTTCAAGATGGTTGGAATCAAGGGAAAGATCGGTGAGTGCTGTCAGGTTCCCCAAGGAAGACGGAATGGTTCCAATCAATCTATTTCTCGCAAGATTAAGTGAAACAAGCTTAGAAAAAGAGCTTATCTCCGGAGGAATCCCTCCACTGAGAAGGTTCATTGATAAGCCACTGGTTCTAAGCTCCGAGCAGTTGGATAAACTGGCAGGAATCTCTCCCTCGAAGGAATTATTAACTAGGATTAGATTACGTAAACGGAACAAACGTCCAACCTCTTCAGGTACATTTCCGCTGAAACTGTTCCCTGTCAGGTTTGCGACCCTGAGGAAGGATAAGTTTCCAATGTAAGGAGACAATGTGCCTTTCAAGCTTAAAGATGGTAAGCTCAACATGGTCACCCTTTGATGTCGGGGGCTACAACTAATTCCTTGCCACTCACAGAAGGGCACTGAATCGTTCCACGACTTCAGGACCTGAAAGGGGTCACCAATAATTTCACCTTTTATGGCGAGAAGAGCAAGGTGGTCGGTATCATTTGTAAAGAGAAGACTGGGGCCGAGCATAGCAGCATTGGCAGACATGTTAATGAAGTGGAAGAGAAAACATGAAACAAAGACATTACAGATGACATCCAGTTTTAGTTGCATGTTTGTGTGCTCCATCTGTGTTCAAGGATGAAGAGTTAATGTGATAATAAGGTGATGAACACTGACCAATTTATAGAGTATAAGTGTATAACAGATATCTAACTATGGTCTCTCTTGAGATGTCTGACTTCGGGGCTAGAGAAGTCAAGGAAACCATTTGTCTTCGTTCAAGAAAGCCTGTGCTCTCTCTCTCTCTCTCGCTCTCTCTTCATAAGCCATTATCGTTGTCAAAATGAGGGGTTCAAGGGTCAAATCCTAATAGAATTGGAAGCAGTCCAAATTAAAGATACGGAGATAACGAAGGATATCATAACAACACTCAACCTATTTAGCCTAAAGTTTTTTATAACAAAATATACTATCTAGGAATATAAAGATAACAAAATGTAACACCATATTGACTTTTCAAATAATGGTCCTGGAATGATCAAAAACTCAATCGATTAGTCTGATCTAACTATAAAATAAAAACTTTAAATTGTCTAACGTTTTGGTTTAATTTTTAATTTTTCAGTTCGATTTATTTTAATAAATATTGTTATTAAAAACTAATCAGTTTATTAATTAATTGGTCTATTTTTGTAAATTAATATATTCTTATAAATTAAAATAAATCAATTAATTTTTATTTAACAATCTTTTTTTAATTAAACTTAAAAATCTTCAATTGATAAGGACAAATTTTTCAATCATATTACAACTTCTTTAATTTTATTTAATTTATAGTCAATTTTATGATGATCTAATATCGATTGAACTATTTAAGCCTTAAATCTCTAACCTTATTAGTTTAATTTCTGGTCCGTTTCTTAAAACATTGCTTGAAATAGATAAAACGTGGATATCAAAAAATATCATAAATAGTATTTGAGTAATAAAGAAAAAAAATGAATATTATAAAAAAAAACTCAAATGAGATTTCGACAATTAGAAAAGCATATGTCAATAAGTTTTTGATTTAATTCTATAAATTTAATTAGGATATTCTTAAATATCTATGATATTAATATTTTAATTGATAATAATATAATTAAGACTCTCTTCTACTTGTAGAGTTCTGATAAAGAGATATTTTTAGAAATAAAACTCTTTCTCATAAAAATATCTTTAGAATAATGCTATGAATTTCGGATAAATAATAAACAAGTTCATTTAGAAGTAGGACTAATTAATTGCAAAATAAGATACTTGCTCTTTGTATTAACTTTAATATGCATATAGAGTATATTTTGGACCGATTACAATCGTGCAGTACTATCTCAAATAATAATTTTGTGCTTTAAAATGTGAAAAGCCAACTCGCAGAAACCATTGACTTGAATCTCGCGGTTGTGAGCTCCACTGGCATGGCTGTGCTTGATGAACAGCAATCAGGTGGACCTTAGCAGGCCAGAGCTGTGTTGAAGACGTGCAAGTGACAATAATTGGAGTATGACCACGTTTTCTAAACTATACAATCCATGTAAGGCCCACAGGCCACTGTTGAAAAGTTGCATTTACCAATTAGTACATTTTCAAAAGACGGTAGTTAGTTTGGATTAATTTTGTTTAGATCCTTATGAATTGATAAATGCAACATTTGGATTAGATGATGAAGTAAAATTAGTAAAAGTCCACTAACAGAACATAGTACTCCTCATCCTCTTGCTTGTCTTCAACCAGCTACGCCCTGGTAAAGTCAACCACGATTGCTGTTCATCGAGATATAGGGAGATGCTGCAAAATGTCCAAGTCATGCAAGTGGAGCTCACAACTGCGGAATTCAATTCCATTACGTGTATTATTTTCACATTTGAAACACACGAAACATTATGTTGCAGTTGACACGATAAATGATATTTTCAGGGAGTAGTGCACAGTTGTAATTGGTCCAAATTCATGCATGACATAAATATATATATAGATCAAGAAATTAAGAATAATTACGTGTAAGTTGTAATATTAAGAATTTATTTTAAGGGATGATTTCCTTTCTTTTCCTCTTTCAGATGAATTCGTTTCTTCTTAGATATAATGTTTAGTTCAACAGAAATGGAAAAGAGTAATATTGGCTCACTCAAAGGTATCTATTCATCACATACTGATACGCGTGAGTTGACCATATTTCCGAGTTGGACATGTCAAATAAGAAACAGTGACTGTTCCTTAAAATAAATTCTAGCTTGGATAATTCTTCTCAAATTCCGAACATACAAATGTACAATATATAGTTTGAGCATTAATGTAGGGCGCCGAAATCATAAAGTTTAAACAAGTTCAAAATCATTGACGATCTTGGAATCTTTGAATGCAATAAGCAACTCCGAGAACAATTACCCCGTCGACACAGCCAAATGGGAAATTAATCGTCTTATTGAGCTTTTAATTCAGAGTGCTCTGCACACTTATTTCATCCCAATGGCACGTTCCACACCTTCTAATTGGGGCAATGCATCGCATCCTCCGGTCATCACAAGTACTTGAGCATACCGCGACCTTCAACACTAAGTTTTGTAGCTTGCAATTGCCTCTTTTTTGGCGCCTTAAGCTGTTGCAACTTTTTATTCATCTGCCATGAACATGGTCAAAAAGTATGAGCCGTAAAGCAGTAACATAAAAACGCAAGAGTTAGCAGGTTGACAAGGCAAGCATGAATGTCTAACGTGCATTGCCTCCCACATAACAAAACGAAATCAGGATAAAGGAGGGCTTGGTCAACTTTTTCTTACAAGACTACAAGAGGAGTGTTCATTCGTCTGAAGATTTCAAGGAACTAACAAAAAGCATTGGCATTGAGTAAACCAACCTTCTGCCTACGCTGATCTTGTATAACTTGTTTGGCCCGGGCTCTTACTTCTTCAGGATCAACCTTAGATTGTGGGCGCACAACAAAATCCAAAGGAGTTGCTTCTGGCCTGGAAGCATGTTGATGACGGGCAGATGATTGACCAGGCCTTCTATCCCTGAAATTTCCGCAGTATTGAAAACATGTAACCAGTGCATGGTTGAGCAAATAGTCAACAAAAGCTTGAAAAAGCAACCAACAAACCATGAAGGATCATATGGCATCATATATTACCTTGAAACATCCAAATCAAGATCGCCATCTCTAGAATCCATTCCTGCTGCACTAGTTACTGGCCTGCAAAGAGGTTGAGAAAAATAGAAGAATTAAAAAGAAATATCAAATTAGCAGGCGCTAACATCTACAGTTTTAGTCACTCAGAAACCAACAGAAATATGTGGGGGCAATACCTTCTTGCAGTTGGCCTTCTGTAGGCCCGATCATCATCAACATTTCGCATGTCCTCAAACCTTGTACTCTTATTAAAAATCGGTCGACTCTACATTTGTTATTTATAACAATAAAGGAAAATTCTATGATTACTACTAGGGTACAAAGTGTATTATGCACAAAATCTTAATATTGCGGAAACACATTCTTCAAGAAAAGGAAATCATGCAAGGTGAACATCTAGAAAATTTCAGAGAAGAAATCCAAAGTTCTATTAGTTATATTAAGACCTGTGATCAATAAATAACTGAAGAATAGACATTCAGAAAAAAGAAACACTTTAAATATTCCACAAACATTCTGGAAAATTATAATCTTCAACGCATGACTTAAGCCATACTGCCACTTTATCATATTGTCTTGTAAACAAATGCAATTGATCAATCTGCCAGAATAAAAAGCTGCAAGAGCAACAATATACAAATTGCACAAAAGAGTTCAAAGAACTATACTCTCTTACCCATTTGTCAACCAAATCCTTTGCCAGTTTTCGATTCGCAGTGGTTTCCTCGTCAGATTTGGATAAGAACATAATAACCTGCCACATGGTATTGAAGTTCACACCGACGAAAGCTGTAAATCAGAACAAGTAGATTATCTACATGCAAAAATCCCTAACCTTTCCAAGACCACTTTTCTTCAATTGCTCTCTTCTATCATACTGTTCTAGATCAATTGGAAACTGCACAGCAGAAGAAGAAAACACATTATGATCAAGCAAAAATGAAGGACTGCATTCAAAATAATACATTATGTGGGAAGTACTATATACGTCAGTCAAAATCTTCAAGATTGCTGCTCGTATGTTTATATTGGGTAAACTTCCATCTGGGAGTGGTTCAAGCCAATTTTTTAAGAGAGTCAATACTCCATGGTCAATAAATTCTTGTTGGAGCTGTTTCCTGCAGCCCAAAGACTAGATGAGCACAAGATTTGGCAAAGACAAATTAAATACTATGAAGGAGGCAGCCAACTTACTTTGATAAAACCTCAGTAAGGAGAGGCAACTTCCTAAGCTTATTAATAGCAGGTTTCCCTTGTCTATTAAGTTCTGCATCTTCTTCAGCAGTGACCTCAAGCTCTGCCATCACATTCTCAACTAGCAATGCAATTTCTGCAGGACTTTTCTCATTCTTCTTCTTCTTCTTACCCATCCTAAATAGTTGCTTAATTTCTTCATCCTCTTCACCTTCTTCAGCCTGGAAAGATCAGAGAAATCACAAATTGAACATCATAAGTCAAGGAACTCACCATCCAGCAAAACAAAATAATATACAGTAGAGAAAGGACACAAAAAATACAAGGCAACAAATCCAGTTATAATACATATAATGTAATCTAAGAATGCCAAGACAACTAAACGCAGTGTATGATATGTCAGTACTCAAAAGTGAGATTTATAAGAATTGCATGCTAACCTGAGGAGCATCACCAGGAGATCCTGGTTCACTGCCATACCGATCAGCAGGATCCAAACCACTATCATCAATGAAGTTGTCATCATCCACAGTCCTAGGACCCTCTTGATCATCCTAGTGCAAAGGGAACAGAGATATGGTTGATCATCTTTTAGCATAAAAATAGCAAAAGAAGACTGATGAGCCATTAGGAGGACTCGCACATTTAGTTACTGACCTTACCTCCCCAACCAAAAATTTATATATGGACAGGGACCATCCTTGGAGTGATGACATAAAATACCCTTACTTACCAAACTTTTAAACACTAAAAATTAATACCACAGACGCTTCTGATTCTAATTTAAGGATATTTGTGGAAGACAATGAATCAAAGACCAGTATTGCAAGCTCAATGCTCAAACAAATAAGAAATATGAGCAAAAATAGGTAAAAAATATATTACTAAATCTTGCATACAAAGTTAAAACATATGCAGTATAAACAATTACCCACTCAAATATTCACAATGCTCAAGGCTAAATGTACACATAGAAAGTAACAACTAAAATTCGCATCAGCCACACAAAACATCCCAACAGATCAAAAACATCTAGCCATAGAAAATACAAACATGAAATGCAAAATTACAACACAAACCCAAAGAAACTCTCCTTTCCGAATTTACAATTACTAAAAAGGGTCAACCACACAACATATCCTCGAAGGCAAGCTAATATCACCCCCAAAATTAACAACTTCGGCTCTAACACCAGCAAGTTCATTAATGTAGTCATTCTCATGGTGACGACATAGATAAACAAATCACAATGAAAAAGCAGCGCAAAGTTGATAAATAATGAGCATAACTAATCAACATAAACTTCAACTCTTCGAGCTGACACCAACTATAGAAATTCACTTAAACACAAAGTCCAGCAAGCCAATAACACATCCAAGCATCAAAAAGTTGAATTAGAAGCACAAACCTCAGAATCACCACCAGCAATAGTGTCCCACATCTCCTTGACCTCACCATCATCCTTCCCGGAAAACACCCCCTTTTTCATAAATCCTGATTTGGATCCGCTTCCCCCTACCTTCCCAAACTTCTTCTCCACCTTACCAAACTTTTTCCTCTCCTTCCCACTGCCTTCCTTCCCCAGTCTCTTCCTCTTCATACTATCAAAACCATCATCACCATAATCATCATCCACAAAATCAGGCACCCCAAAGCTATCTTTCCCAACCGAATCACCACCCTTCTTCACCAGCCTTTTCCTGGGTTTACCCACTTTGTCTGGGTCGTAAACAGGGGTTGGCGACCTCTCTCGTTCTCTCTCATCCCAACCATCAACATCATCGTCGAGCAGATCATGCGCTGGGGATTGCCCGCCGTCTGATTGCATATCATCAAAATCCATTAGCGGCTCTCCGTCCTCGTCACGGTATCTGACACAAAATGAACAAATTAAAAAAAAAAGAACGATACCCTAAATCCCTAAATTAAGACAAAAAAATCCAGAAAAAAAATGCCCAAACTTTCGACGTATTGTGAAGGTAATATAAGAAAGAAAAAAAAAGAAGCCATAATTTGATGAAAGAACGCCCGAATTCGAAGAAGGCTTACGGATCGTCCTCGTAAGCCATGGCGGCGGAATCCTGCGGATGGAACAGTCGGAGAGAAGAGAGTCGATTTGCAGTTTAGGAGGAGAGAGACAAAGACTTCCTTTTTAGAGTCTATGTTCGTTTCTCTATATTATATATATACTATACATATATCTCGTTAATCCTTATTCCCATTTACTTATACATTTATTTGAATTTAATATAATATTAACGGCTAAAGCCTAAAAGTAAAAACTGAAAAAACCCATCATGAGCCGTCCATAATCCAAGTCCGTATCGCATTAGAAAAATCTCCACCGCACGATCGTTATGATAAACTCCAATTCATCTGTGGACTCCTAACTAACTAAAAGCCTGTCCGACTCTGAAGTCCGGAGCTACCTAGTTCTCCTCAAGTAATCAGGACATGGTTTTTGTCTCGTGCCTCTGTACTGTCCTCAGCAGCGATACCCTACCACCAACCACACGATACGTTCCGTGAACCCCTTAACATCTACACCACCGGTCTTCATCTCCGGTCTCTCCCTATACCCTATTTCACACTTGGCTTCAAATTCCCCTCTTCTCCATCAATCCTTAGCCCTAATCTTTCCCAACTTGATCTGTGTTGTCTCATCGGGGCAGCGGCTTTTTGGTGGGCTTTTGTCCCTTGTTATAACTAGGGAGACGTGGTTGATCTTGCATCGAATTCAGCTGAACTAGAGAGTTTTAGCTAGTGGTAATTGGAAAGTTTATGTTTTTAGTTTGCATGAGCTTGTGAATTGTGCGTGCTAGTTTGAGCTAAAAGCATATTTTGGGTTGAATTGCTCTGTATCTGTACACACGGGGTTCTCTTAATCTTAACTTTGATTTTAGTGGATATGTAGAACTATATGCATTAAGATACTGACTACGCTAAACCCATAACTGAGATCTGGAATTCGTAAGTTGGATCCTTTTTTAACTGAATCTTGAACTTCAAAAAAAGAAAATGCTAATGGATGCTTATGGCATGATTTTTTTAAAAAAATTTTCTCTGTGCTGGCTGAGGAAAATTCGAACTGTTAAAGTTATAGGCTTTCACGCTACAGGCTTGGGGCTAACGATGTGTATGTGCTTTTTCTTGTTTTCTGACGTTTTTGTAGTTATTTCAATATAACTTTTAGCTTGAGTTGATTTCTGGTTTTATTGACTGGTGGGAAGGATGGTTTACTTAGTAGACACTAAATGATATGTTTTTGGTTGTCGTAAAGGATGGTCTGAGGAATAATTGGGAGATATATAAACTATAATGGGTGGCAGTGATACTGATAAAACAACAAAAGAAAAGGAACCAAAGACATCGACACAACCTGCCAGTACCACGCAGGTATTCTGGTCTGTTGTTTTTTTCATCTATCTTCATTATAGGATTAAATAAATTTTCCATAAGCAATCCCATCCTAAAACAAACAAACTTTTATTTGTCTTCTTCAGGAGCAGTCTTCGACTCCCAGCACTGGTCATGTGAATAACCCAGACTGGTCAGGATTTCAGGTCTTCTAAATGATCACCTACCCTCTTTCTCTTCCTTCAGCAAAGTATTCTAGTTTCAAGTTTGTGGCTTTTATCGGGTTGCTTGCTTCTTCTACAGGCATATTCACCGATGCCACCACATGGATTCTTGGCCTCAGGTCCCCAAGCTCCGCCTTATATGTGGGGGGTTCAGGTACTAATGATTTCAACTGGTATTCTGAATAGATATCTTATATGTTGGTAAACTCATAAATTTAACTTCATCATGTTGCAAACTGTGTGCTGATGAACTTGTAAGGCTGACTATTTCACTTCTGAAGACAATGTCCAGCAATATGAATGGATTGTTGTAATCAGGGAATACTTTAGTTATTTTAGTTTAGTGGTGAAATTAGAGGCAATGGAAAGTAGAAGAAAACAGATGATGTGGCATTCAAGCAGTATGTTCCATATGCTTTTCAAGCTGGAGGATGTTGAATACTTGAGTTTGTTTGATTGCCTTGTTATTTTGTGTCATTTGTTGTACATGCTTTGTGGGCTTTTTGACTGCTCTGATTGAGTAATTACTTTATGATATTTAAGCGTTCCAGTTCTAAAATATATTGGCAGCACATTATGCCTCCCTATGGCACCCCTCCACATCCGTATGTGACAATGTATCCACCTGGCGGAATTTATACGCATCCTTCTATACCTCCGGTATCTTGTTTTTCACCAGGCTTTCTTTATTCTTCTTGAAGTTTCATGTTATCCTCGTATCTGGATTCCGTAGAATTTAATGATCTTTACGTTTTCTATAGGGTTCTTATCCTTTTAGTCCATTTGCAATGCCTTCTAATGGTGTCACTGAGGCATCTGTGAGTTCTCTGTGCTAATTTTCATCAGTAGATCCCCCTCTGTATCTGTAGAGTATAATATATATTTAATCATAACTTTGATGCAGGGAAATACACCTGGCAGCATGGAAGCAGACGGCAAGCCCTCAGATACAAAGGAAAAGCTTCCAATTAAAAGATCAAAAGGAAGTTTAGGCAGTTTGAACATGATAACTGGGAAAAATAATCACCTTGATAAAACAACAGGAGCAGCTGCTAATGGAATTTATTCCAAAAGGTAATTTTAGGAATAACCTGTGATTACAGTTTAACTGAATCCTGAAACTTGTTCTTTTACTGTACTCTGCAGTTTCTTATTATTGAACATTTTTTAGCAATGGCCCTAATTGTTCAAGAGTGTTAAAAATCCATTTCACTCTGGTTTATTATATTTATTCATATTTCTCATCATTAAAATTTAACTGGGTTTCAAAATGTAATCTTATGCATTGAGACTGCACTTAGTACTGATTCCGTTACCTGTTAAAAGCTTCTTGGTCTGATGTATTTGTTTTTTAAAATGAAGTGGTGAGACTGGAAGTGAAGGCACTAGTGAAGGAAGTGATGCAAATTCTCAGAGTGTAAGTGTCATGTTGCTGAAGTTGCTTATTCCGATGTGTACTGTGCTACATATTGATGATTGATTGAAGTGTGGGCTTGATTGGATTTTTACTGGAAACAAGAAACTTCCCTACTGAATCGTGACTTTAGTGTTCATCTGATTTGTCCTACAATTTCAAGATTTAGCTGGTCTTGCTGGTATTCAGCAGTACAATGTGTCTTTTTTCAATGACCTGCATATAAGTTTGATGTTTTCAATGTTTAGCTTTCAGGTATATCTTGTGTAAAAGATGGATGAGAGGTTGACTTCCAGATTGGTTCTAGATGTCTCTGTAATGATATTGTGAAAAAATTACAAGAAATAAGAGACTTCATCATTTGCCTTTATTTATGGCAGTTGAGTTATTAAGAGATGGATGGTTTTTGTCAGGCATTATGCACCTGTTATTGAGGGACAGAGAGAGAGAGAGAGCTGCTGTTGGTTCGTGAGGGTACTTAGTAATTATTTATTTTCTTGTAGTCTAGGATTTCTTTATCTTAAACTTTGTTTCCTAATGTTTTCTAAAGTTTGTTGGCATATATAAGTACCACACACATTACTATCTGTCTGCTGTGCTTGTCCCATCTTGATATTTTATACCTACCCAATCTGTCTGTTGTAGGACTCACAAATGAAGTCCGGTGGCTATCAAGATTCTGTAGAAGGTTCAGTGCTGATGTCATTTTTCTTTGCATGATGAAGCCAAATGCACGGCTAATTTCCTTTAAAAAGTTAATTATATGACATTCTCTCTGTATTACGCAGCTGATGCATCTGAAAATGGTGGTTCTGCACAAGGTGCTCAGAACGGAGGGCAAGGAAATGCCGTTGTTAATCAACCAGTGTCAATTCTTCCAATTTCTGCTACTGGGGCTCCAGGTGCTATTCCTGGTCCAGCAACCAACTTAAACATTGGAATGGACTACTGGGGAGCCCCAAATTCTTCTACAGGCACTGCAATACATGGGAAGGTTTCTTCTACTCCAATTGCAGGTGCAATAGTTACTACTGGCTCACGAGATAGTGTTCAATCACAACTTTGGCTACAGGTTACACGCAACATTCGTTTTAAACCTATATTAAATGTGTATATGCAACCTTTTACCAACTTTGATCAACTGTTTTTGGCCTGTGTTGTAACCCATCTTTTCATGAGAAGTCAGGTCAAAGTGCCTGCATCGATAATTTCTTATATGTTAGATGTTTTATTATGGACAAGAATTATTCGTAATTTTCAAATTATCAATGTCAAATTTGTTCTGGAAAATGATTGAATGGGACTTATGTTTCAGCAACCTCAGAAGAGTGGTGGTATTATGGGCGGTATTTGCATGCTTCATTTCGATAAACTTTGTTCCATGGCCAAGTATGATTTGCATGACTGTCTCTTTGTTGGTTAGGATGAAAGAGAGATCAAGAGACAGAGAAGGAAGCAGTCCAATAGAGAATCTGCCCGTCGTTCCAGGTTGCGCAAACAGGTAATGATGAACTATTTTGATGTTCATAATCTCTGTCTCTTCATGCCTTTACTTCAAAATCATTTGTTCTTGTGTACTTTCACCAGGCCGAATGTGATGAGTTGGCACAGCGTGCTGAAGCCTTAACAGAAGAAAATGCCAATCTCAGATCAGAAGTAAATCGAATCAAGAGTGAATATGAGCAGCTTCTTGCTGAGAATGCTTCCCTCAAGGTGATGGTCTGATACTGGTTTGATTATTGAATTTAATTTCTTTCACTGTTAGCTAGCAATTACCTGCTTGATCTGCTTCAGACACATATGAGAGACTGCTTAATCTATTTCTATATTTACCATCATGCAAATACTTCAATAGCTTTAATTTGTCATTTCCTGGCAACTGGTTCCTTTCCGTGGAGAAAAGTTGTTCGAAAGTATGAAGTGTCAAAATTTGAGTTGTTCAGTGAACGTTACTTACACAACAGAGAGGTCTTTCTGGTTTCATTGCAATGCCACCTATGTGAATAACGAGCTTGAACAGTGATGTTTGAATGAAACCCGAACATGTGCAATTTTACATGCTCATTTCAGTGCTATGTTAATGATACCAAAAGATACTGATTGAACAGCACATGGAGCAAGCGCATCTCTGATTTGTCTTTGATATTCAATTGCAGGAAAGGCTGGGAGAACTTGAGGGAAATGAAGACTTTAGGGGTAGCAGGAATGACCAAAATCTAAACAATGACAAAAAACCTACTGCACAAACAGAAGCCGTACAGGGCAGTGAGTAGGATCCATCTGCCCTGATTCTTGCTGTTTATGAAGAGCATAACCTAACTAATTAGCAACAGAAGAGCCTTATTTTCAATAGCGACGTAGTTCCAAGTTTTATGAAAGCTGAGGTTTATAGTTATAGGATCCGATCTGCTCATTTCATGTCATCCCAATATTTGTATCTGGTCTGTCCGTAATATCTGGCAGACTTGGGATGGTATGCAAAGTGAAATTTGTGCCATGCCCTGGCAGTTATGCACCCTTTTAACATTAATCTGTGTTAAATATATGCTTCATGATTGTGTTGGTTGGAAATTAATGGATTTGAGTTTGTCGACTTAACTAGGAAATCATGACAATTATGAAACCATATCTCTGCCTATTCGGCAAGAAATTGTCTAATGATTAAGAATCAGGAATGTAGAAAACCAAATGAAAATGCAAACATGAATGGCACATGAATCTGTGTTCTGTAAGGTCACAGATGAAGGCAAAGTATTATTAGATTGAGGGTATGGTTAATTCAAAGGTCACGAGCTGACTATATTTTGTACTTAGCTTATTAATAATCACTTGCAACAAAGGCTTCACAAAAGCTTTTGAATTGCATCTTGGGAAACTTAAATGACGAGTCCAAACCTTGTCTACGAAACTTATTTTAACTTTTTTCTTCCGTTTAGAAGGTTAAACAGCAATGGGGCTTTGTCTTGTGACAATTGCTCATGTTCTAGCACCATTTCCATGATTTGACCTTCTCCATGAAAAGGGGTATCCACACTTGACAGGTTCTTGAAGCACAACTTTCATCCATGAATACAAAGTAGGTAAATGGCTGTAAATGGCCGTTTCAAGTTGTCTAACTTTTCTGCTGAAATACGAGCAAGTGTGTCTTTCCTTGTACTTTCATTTCCTAGATTTGGTTGAAATTGAAAACAGATTAATTTGAGAGTGGTACCAACGTCAAACTCAAGCTGATATAGCATCTTACCCCTACCAATTCATGATTGGAGATGTCTCTACGAATACAACCCTACATATGTTAAGCTATACTAGCAAGGGTTAGCAGCAAGTAACAAACATGAAAACCATCTTTACTGATGGACGTAATGCTATCGAGCCAAAGATTATCATCTTCATCAACTGCGTGAAATTCGCATCCTTACAAATTCTGCGAGGCTTTCCCTTATTAACCAATTAACGGCCACTGCTACTTTTATGACAAAGGGCTTGCTAGCTGGTAACCAATCCTCTCAAAGAATAGTGCTTGACAAAATCGCCTAATCTTACGTAACAAGTCAATAATCCCCGATGCTCAATGCTAAAATCTCGGAGAATAGACTGTAGGTCAGTCAGATGGGCCAAGCATTTTTTGGGGTACCACAAGATTATCAAATTCTTCACTGGTTAGCACACCAAGCTTGAGTGCAGCCTCCTGCAGAATAAAGTTTGACAGAAAATAATAATTCAGCAAGCCCAAGTTTCTTAAAAGAAAAATAATTCAAGAACCCTTTCCATATTAAAGTAAATCAGCTTCTCGGCAACTATATTTGAATGCTAAAAATCAAGGTATGCCGCACAGAACCATAATGTAGAAGAGTCATCACCTTAAGACTAGTTCCTTCCTTGTGGGCTTTCTTCGCAACTGCTGCAGCATTGTCGTAACCAATTTTCTGCAAAACATCGTTAAAATAGTAAATACATGTGAAGTACTCAAATTAAGAGCAATTTCAAAATAAAAAATAAGAGGGTGGAAACTTACTGGGTTCAATGACGTGACAAGCATTAGCGACTGCAGGTTCATGCAAATGGTCACGCACCAAGAACACGTGATTGATCAGTTCCAGATCTAATGGTTAAAACTGTAATCTAAAACATTCTCTCTAGCCAAAAACTGACCTCGTGCAGCAATTTTGAAATTCTTTCCTTATTAGCTTGAATCCCCCTCACACAGTTCTTCTCAAATGAGGCAGATGCATCTCCGAGTAATCTTATTGACTGCAGAAAAGAGTATAACAAACTACTTCAGTGGACAAGACAGTAAAATCTCAATGAGGTTTAAGTATGGGCCATTGAAGGGCCATGTGCATGTCAATGAGTTCAAAGCATACTTCCAATATTGTACAAACACATGATAATATAAATATGTCACTATAGGCAATGAAATTTATTTGTCAACTTAGATCCAGGTAGAAGATAAGCATTTATGATTCTGCTGCATTCATCTTCATATGTCATCTAAGAGAGAACTGTACAACAATGACAATTTCAAAGACAAATCTAATGAATATATATCTTCAGAAACCAGATTTCATCAGCATTCCCCATTTTGTTTAAACCATTATCTTGTCTAATTGAAGCTTGCCAAGAAAGGTAACACGACAGTAAAATTGAAATTTGAAATCCACTCTCAAAAACTTTAGAAAGTAAAATGACCAGACTCAGAACTCGTGCAAAAACAAATCATATCAATTAGGGGTTTTCCTCTGATAAAACATTTGCATTCAGGTTATAACACCTGGTATACCACAACGCAAACCTTAAACTTTGGAAATTTTCTAAAAGGAAAAACTGCATAGCAGTTTCACATACATGGAGAAGATTACTAGCAATCAATGGCTTGAACACATTTAGCTCAAAGTGGCCATTAGATCCACCAACCGAAATGCCGACATGATTTCCCATAACCTGCAATTTGAAGAGAAAAGCTTTAAAGGTTTTTCCTTTTCTAAGGAAAATTCCATTCTGAGTCAGGTTCCAAAATAAAAGGTTAAAACCCATAAAAAAGTAGTAGCAACCATTTCCACATATGATCAACTGCTTGCTGGTATAAATCCAGTGATCCTAAGGAGCAAAATTAACCGAACTAAACTTACCTGAGCACAAACCATTGTGAGAGCTTCACACTGGGTTGGATTCACTTTTCCCTGACAAAGGATAAATCACATCATACAACAACCTAAGTGAATAGAATTTGAAATCAGGTCATGCGAACTGAAAACTTTTGGTTCACAAACAAAAATGACCGGACAAAGATTTACTGGCATAATACTGCTTCCTGGCTCATTTTCAGGAAGAATGAGCTCACCAAGGCCACATCTTGGACCACTGAACAAAGAAAGAAGAGTAAGTTCCAAACCAAGGCAAAAATAAATAAAGAACATGGGAAAGAATATTCACATTAGTGTATCGACCTTCCTAAGAAACGTATATCATTGGCAATCTTCATCAAAGAAACAGCAACTGTGTTGAGTGCTCCACTGGCATGAACACAAGCATCATGTGCAGCCTGAGAAAGACTTAGATGAGATTTAAGCATCAAAAATAACTTCGCAATTTACCAAAAATGACTGCATTTTAAGCATAACTTAGTGATTAAAATGATAATGAAATTGGAAGATAAGAAAAGAAAAGCAGAGCAATTAAGATTTTGAAAACTGACCAAAGCCTCAAACTTGTTTTCCGCTGTGATAAACGGTAGGTTTGTTTCTTCAGCCACAGCTGCAGCTATCTTTTCATCAAAACTAGATGGATGCAAACATCAATAGCTGTTAATGAACAAAAATATTTTGATTAAACCAGTTAATCTACTTTTTACACAACTGAGATGGCTCAAAAATTTTACTTCTATCTTTGACAAAAACAAAATAGACATAAAGAGTGCCAATAAAGCAGACTGTTTGAACAGGATGCATATGTTTTATGCTTTCTTTCAAATGCATTCATCCTAGCCTGTGCTCAGATGATTGTGATAATTCTCTCATGTAAGCACATAAATAAACAGTTTATTTATGATATCCAACAAGCAAAAAAAGCCTCTTAAAGAGGCGATCACCTAAAATCATTGCGGCTGGAGTTTTACTCACAAGGACAAGACTAACATTTCTTGTTTTTGGGAAAATTTTCAATTACAATTCCCAAAGAAACCAAAATAGAATCTGTGTGAACATGCTTTATACTCAAGGCCATACATACCCTTTCTTCGTGTTCAGTCCAGTTCCAACAGCAGTTCCACCTTGGGCAAGCTGCATAGATATCAATGCATGTTAAAAGTATATCCAGAAAAAGAAAGGGAACAAGAAAAAGACGCAGAATAAAATTAAGCATTGTCACTTGATATAACCGGGGTAGAATCCAGATGATTCGATCAACCCCATATTTAACCTGCAAACAATGCAAATGATTTTCAGTAAGTGAGAAAAAGAACAGCGAAGGAACATGAAGAAAGCCTTGTGAAAAAAGATAACTGACTTGTGTGGTATAGCCACTGAATTCTTGCCCTAGGGTCAAAGGTGTTGCATCTTGGGTGTGAGTGCGGCCAATTTTGACAATATCCTTGAATTCAACAGACTGTATAGGACAACAGGATTATCATCAGTTTGCAACAGCATGTAGAAGTCCAAAGGCACAAGCATGCACATAAGCATAAAAGTAAATGTGAACTGAAATGCAAGAAGGTTAAACCCCACAATAGTTAGTGAGCCTAGAAAGACTTTGTTCTAGAACCTATCGTAGGGACATAAAGGATTATAGCTTGTAACAGACCAAGAGACAAAACTAAAAGTATGCCTTCAAATAAGTTAGTAGGAGGATGATAATAATATCTTGAATAACAGAGAAAACTGAAGACTTTATCCAGCAAAGCTCCACCTGAATTAAAGTTAAAATAATCAAAATTTTCAGATTGCAGTAATAGATTAATGGTGTAAATTCACTTCGATTTATTTGTATCTTTCGGCACCCAATGAAAAACAAAGTTTAAAGAATCACAAAAGAACTTTACTAGCACCAATATTTCATGCTTTTAAAAAGCACTAAACAGTTTAGAGATCTCCTACAGCTGCAAGATTCCAGCAATAATAAGGTGACATCAAGATACTGATATTGAAAAACAAATACATGCAATGCTCAACCATGTGGCTGAAAGGATTGATTCACACGGCCAGCGTGAAAGAAATTGGGATGAAAAATAACTACGCAAAGAGTACAGTATCCAGCACAACATCTATATTTATTCTTTATACAATTAGGTGTGAACCTTAGCATGTAGTGCATTTTGCAAAATTTTCAACTTTGGTAGTAATCTTGAATTTATTTCAGTTGCAGCTGCAATGTGCATTACCTGGAAAGCAAGAGAAAGAACAGTCAAATATAAAGACAATAGAAAGATTCTACGGATCAGCGACTTTATATAGATTTTACAAGAGTTCTGCAGAAAGAATTTCCACATAATCTTTATTGTTCAAAATGTAAGATGTAATTATGATCACTGTAGTGAATGCATCACCAAAGATACTAGTAATATACACATAACTGTAAAATAAAAAGCATGCTTACGGTTGGGAATGTGTCATTAGAAGACTGTGATCTGTTCACATGGTCATTTGGGTGAACAAATTTCTCACCACGCTTATGGCCAAGGATCTCGGCTGCTCTATTGGCAATGACCTAGAAAATCCATGAGAAATAACATAAATCATACTATAAATCATCTTCTTTTTTTCTGGAAAAATGAAATTACATATTGACATATCATACAAAAGCTTTTGTACTGCTTAATCATTTTATACACTAAATCATCACTTTATCATTTGACAATTTTGTATCTTAGGACTCAGAATATTACACAATCCCATGACAGAATTCCAAAGGAAAGAAAAAAAAACACCAGATAACCACCATTCATTTTTGTTATATACACTTTCAAGTTCCCTTCAACGTTCAATGTTTAGATTTCTAAAACATGACCTCCTGGGAGGTTAATGGCTAAAGAAAAAATGATCAGATCAGTGTAAAAACCCAAGTTTAGATAGATCATACTTTCATGGTATGTGCTAGAACAATATACACTTCAGATCTACGAAATCTCCTGAACTTTTGCAGGCACTAATTCCATGTTCTTGGGAAAGATTCCCAAACTCTATTCATACACTTTAGTGGTTGAATAATTGATACAGTGAAAACGCCTTCCGTGGCAGTTTAAGATGCTCAAGAATTGTGAAACCATTTTCATCATAGCATGTTCCTCTTTGCATTTCATTCATCGTTGCAGTCTAAAAAGACTCCTGGCGAACTTGATTTACCATTGTCTTCGACAAACAACAACAGCATGCGGAACGAAACACACACAAATGGTGGGCAAAGGAACTGACCTCGTTGGCATTCATATTAGATTGAGTACCACTACCAGTCTGCCATATGACAAGTGGAAAATGATCGTTGAGCTTCCCCTCAGCCACCTCATCGGCAGCTTGCATTATTGCTTTCCCTATGGATGGATCAAGCCCGTACTCCATGTTCACCTGCAACAAAAACAAAATAATAAAACAGACTCCATCTCAACAACAAACAACCAATAAGCGAAATCTGTCTCCACGCAGAAATCGTCAAACTGACAAGAAGTCGAAGAAAAGATCAACCTTGGCAGCGCATTTCTTAAGAACACCAAATGAACGAATGATAGGCTCTGGCATTCTCTCGCGCTCCCCTCCTATATCGAAGTTCCGCAACGACCTTTGAGTTTGTGCACCCCACAACCTAAAAATTTCACAGTCGCGTGATTATGAAAAAGAAAAAAAAGAAAACAAACAATGATGAAAGAATATAAGAACAGAAACTGAGATTCCAAAAGAGCAGCTATGACTAACTTATCATCAGGAACACGTATGGGCCCAAAAGTGTCTCTCTCCTCTCTGTATCCCGTCGAATAAGATCTCCAACAAGTCGCATAATGCAGCGTCGTCTTGGATCCACCGGAGAGTCGGCGTGAAACCATATACACGGCCATTTCTAGCTCCGGAAGTTTCCTACAAATTGTATCAAAAACATGATGCTATGTGAGTAATGATTAAACCAAGGATTCATAAGAAATCGAACTAACTACCTCGGGGTGAAGCGAGGATGCTTAATGAAATGTGGGAGAAAGTGGAGGCTTGTTGAGATTTTGCTATAATGGAGAAAAGGAGCAGTAAACGCAGACCTTGGATCAAAACCCCGCAGTGTCGTAACTCTTTTTTATTTTTATTTTTTTATCATTTTAATTTTAATTATACTGCTATTATTTTAATAAAAATTAAATTAAAATTTAATTTTAATTTTAATTATTCTATTATTAATTTTATAAAAATTAAACAAAATAATTTAAAAAACAAAATAATTAGGTTTGTCGTATTACGTCTGTGAAGCATATTTTCATTTTTATTTTCTAATTATTTTAGTTTTAATTTTTAAATAAAATTTATAAGATAAAATTTTTAAATTTTAAATATTGACTAATTTATTCAAATCTTTTAATTAATTTAT
>JANITW010000001.1:24017535-24033742 GCA_027564335.1 Erythroxylum williamsii | reverse complement strand
TAGCTCAAATCAGTAAACTCAAACTTGGTAAGTTATATGTTGCTTCTATAATGTATTCATATTTCCCTGGGAGAGTTGATCAGCGATATCAGCCTGAGAGAACCATGAACCACTACAAGAAAAGTAGGAATTAGCGATGAAAAAATACCAACAGAAATTAACATTAAGGGGAAAATTTTCGTTTAGCGATGATAGTAATATCCGTTAGTAAATATGGAGGGAAATCATTCTGGCAAAATTTGCGACAGACTTTAGCGACGGTATAAAATGCCTATCGATAAAAAAGGGGGAATTGTTGGTGGAATAAAAAAGTTTTGAGCTTACTGATAGAAATTTATCCGTCGATAAATTTTGTTGATAAATTTTCAAGATAGTCGTCGTCGTCTGCTTCAACTTTAGTGTTTTAAAGTAAACGAAAACGACGTCATTTAGTTTAACACCAAACGACTTCATTTTCTTTTACATTAAACTCACCTTAAAGGTCCTCATCTCCCCCCAACTGTTTCTTCTTCTTCGTCTGCTTCGTCACTCCTCTCGTGCAATTTTCTTCTCACGGTTTCTTTGTCATGGACTCCTCTTCTGCTCGTCGGCGTTTGTCTTCTCCAACCATTGTCATCATATCCTTCGGTAGAAGTATTTTTGTAGACACTGTCATGTTTTTTTCCGTATATTGGATGAAAGTTAATTTGAGTATTTGATTACTTTCATTTATTTGTGTATTTTGTGATTGGAAAACAATTTTAAGATATAAATATTAGTAATAGTACGGACAAGACGTGATTTGGATGTGATGTTGAGATAAATTTCTGATACATGTAAGGTGTTTGATGAAATGTTTGTTTTTTGAAAAACTTATTTCAATTCTTTATTTTCAGTTCTTTTGTAGTACGAATTTCATAATTTCAATTATTTATTTCCCCCTGATAAAGTGTAGTGTTAAATGGTATTTTTCTTTTATCTTTTATTAACTTGAATAGTGGATAAAAGAGCGAAAAGAACTTAATGTTAAAGGGTATTGCTTTAAATACCCTTTAAAAAAAAGAATAAGAAATAGTGTTAAAGGGTATTGCTTTACATGTCCATATGATCTCTAATGTTTGCCAGATATTGTCAATGAGATGACAATCACATTTCGCTTTCTGTGACTCTTTTCAACGACCCTCAAGTCCAAATGGCCACGTTTCATGTTCAACAACTGTGAGACCATAATTATCTAAAAACCTATTTGACACTCACTAATCAATCTATTAAATCTCTTAATCTTGTTTTGTAATGTAAATAAAAGTTGATTAGGCTTCCATTTAATGGCCTGTATTGAGCAAACTCTGTCAAAAGGCATAGATCAACACTTATTGAGCTTCTTAACGAAAACATTGACATTGCAACTGTTAGGGAATAGTTGTCACCTTTCTACTTCCCAACCAAAACCTTACAACGTGTTCTAATATACTCAATCTACACGCTTACATGTGTTCTTTCTTCAAGAAAAAAGTTTTTAAAAAAAGCTAGACGTTAAGATTGTGTTTGAAACCCTCTTACTAGTTATATGTATCATATAGTAAAATTCTAAGTTTTCACTACATTATTATAACTAGAGTATCAATACATATATTGAAATGAAAATGTTAATCATGAGAGAATTGGAATTCCAATCAAACAAAAATTGGATTTCTCATTCCAAAAACCAAGAGTCTGAAAGTAATTTTCATACTAGACTAAGAAGTCTAGAATAAGAAAATAAAGATCCAACTTCTGTGCAATTTATTTGGTGGAAAAACATCACCTGAAAAGATAGCAAATACAGTCAACTGAGCGAAGAACTCATCCATGCCAGTAATAAATCATCAACTTGCAGTTTGTCTATATTATATTTACTTCCTTATAAGGCACTAATTCATGAGAAGTTAAAGAGCTTGTCAATAATAAGCTAAGCTATTTATTGATAATATGTGTGACTATTTCGATCAAAATCAACTCATTAAATTTGTAACCATATGCTTATCTAGCAAGATTTGACCTAAAAATAAGAATAAGAAATATAAAATTTAGAAAACAAGAGGATTTAATGAATTACGTTATTCACCAAAAGGAGATTGTTGATAATTTTAATGGGATTGAGGTTACCCTGGGCTTCTTAATGAAAATGATGATCAAAGTGGTGGAAAACAAAGGTGTTATACTAATGATGAGGATAGATACTTCGAGTTTTAAAGATGAGGATAGAGATGTTGTCTTTAAGAAGGACTTGATTCACATACTTTGCACTTATAGGGCTACTTTGAAGTAAGGAGAAGAGGTCTTATAACTCTTCATCAAGAGAAGCTACCGAGCAATTGGACTATTATTGAGTTCAACAATTTGTCCACATTTGACACTATAATGAATGATCTAGATATATTATTATTAAAGAAATATTTCTATAGAAGAGTAGGTAAGATTTGAAAAAAGGGGTTATCTATTGTATGGTCCTCTTAGAACTGAAATCAAGTTTGATCGTAGAAAGTTAAGGCCAATTACTTGAAATATCAAGTAACTTAACTTGGAAGTGTTAGGTTGGATGATGATTTAAGGGACATGTAACTAGATATAGGAAATAATTTTATAATAGATATTGAGGATATTAATTTCAATCAAGAAGCATGTAATCGAAACGAGGATAATGGTAATGATGAAAATGAGAAATATTAATTCAAAAGATGGAACATGAATTTTAGGTTAAAATATGTCACCAAAGGGAAAACAGGATATAATGTGACCAAGATTCAGACCATGATTTGGAGTCAGTTATTGTCCACGTGAAGCATCACATTCTACAGCTAGAACCAAATCAGATGTTGTACCTCTAGCTACTACTACATTTGCAGATGAGGCATTGCCTTCTATACCTACTACTACATTATCCACCACCCCTATACCAACAAAGATATCAAGGGTAAACGATGAGGATGAAAGAGGTGACCTCTAGCCTGGAGCTAAGGGAGCTGATGAAAGAATTTACTTCACAATTATCAATAATCTGTAAGTAAAAATATATGAAACACCATCATCATCACCTAGTTCGAAATTTCGCAATGAAGCAGGGTCTAGGGAGGTCTGATAGTACGCAACCTTACCCCTACATAGTAGAGAGACTATTTATGGTGGACCCACATGTAAATGAGATAATATACGAATGATGTAGGTTATGGAAACAATTCATTAAAAATAGAAAACAATGAAAATACAAGTAATGGGGAATACCTAAAGGAGGCCTGATATGCGAGAACCTAATAGGCTACAAAGTCCATCCCTTCTTGTCTCTCAGTAAGTAAGGGGAACTTCCTCAAAGACCCTGTCGGGATGACCCCCTACTGTACCCCCGCACCTGCCGTGCAATCTGCGCATCGTGACACAACATCTCCTAGTAACTGCTGTACTAATTCTGTGTAACTGGAACGGTTAATCCTTTACCCTTATCCGATCATGCCAAACTTTTCTATTTCTAGCTACTATCTCATTAAGGGCCAACTCTGACATATCCTCCTTGATCACTTCATGTCAGTTCTTATAAGGCCTCCCTCTTCTCTTCTTGTATTCACTAAGTGTTATTCCCTCACAGCTTCGTACCGAAATGTCGGAGGGCCTCCTACGCACATGCCCACACCACCTAATCCTAGTCTCTCTCAACTTGTCGGCACAACTGGCTACCTGTAGTCTATCTCTCACCACCCGATTTTAGACCTTATCTCTCCTTGTAATGTCACACATCCACCGAAGCATACGCATTTTTGCTACCAACAACTGTCTCATATGCCTACGCTTGGCAGGCCAACAGTTTGCCCCATATAACATGGTTGGAAGAATCACCATTTTATAAAACTTCCTCTTGAGTTTTAAAGGAAACTTTTTGTCATATAAAACCGCTGATGCACTCCTCCATTTGGCCCAGCCTGATCTAGTACGATATACTATATCAGCATTGATATTACCATCACTCTGAATGACAGACCCAAGATACTTAAAACTTGTCCTCTGTGGTATGACGTCGGTACCAATTGCTACCGCCACCTCATGCGCCATCTGGTTTCTTAAAAAGTTACATTCTAAATACTCCATCTTAGACCTGCTCATTTTAAAACCTTTCGACTCTAACGCATCTCTCTAGCAGTCTAACTTGGCATTGACCCCCTCCTTGGTCTCATCCACTAGAACAATATCATCCGCAAATAACATACACCAAGGTACCTCTCTTTGAATATGTTTGGTAATTTATCTAACACTAATGTGAACAACAAAGGACTTAAACGCAGATCTTTGGTGGAGACCAACACCGATAGAAATGCTTCCGTGTTCCCTCCTATCGTCCTTATGTTAGTCAATGTTCCTTCATACATATCCCTAATTACTTTAATATAGGTAATAGGAATGCCCTTGGCCTCCAAACACCTCCATAAGAGGTCTCTAGGAACCCTGTCATACGCTTTCTCCAAATCAATAAAAACTATATGCAAATCTCGTTTTCGTTTCCTGTAGCATTCCACAAGTCTACAAAGTAGATGTGTCGCTTCTATCGTGGACCTCCCAGGCACCCAAATTGGTTGGCTGATACATAAGCAGCTCTCTGGATTCTCTTTTCAATTACCTTCTCCCGCAGCTTCATGGTATGACTTAATAGTTTGATGCCTATATAGTTGTGACATTGTTGGATGTCCCCTTTGGCCTTGTATAAGGGGATCAACCTACTTAATCTTCATTCATCTGGCATTTTGGCTGACTCTAAAATCACATTGAAGAGTTGAACTAACCATACAATACCGACAACTCCTAACCATTTCCATACCTCTATGGGGATCTCGTCTAGCCTTACAGCCTTTCCGCTTCCCATCCCTCTCAACACCTTCGTAATTTCTCCTTTCGTAATCCTTACCCATGCATACCTGTCATGAACATGCCTCGTCATAGAGGGTTCTCCTAACTCTATGTTGCCTACTATCTCTTCGTTATATAGGCCATGAAAGTACCTCTGTTATCTCCTCTTGATGTCTTGGGTCTGTGTGAGTACCTATCCTGCTTCATCTGTATACAACAAACTTGGTTGAAATCCTTCGTCCCACGTGCCCTATCTCGTGTTAGCTTGAAAATCTTTTGTGCTCCCCTTAACGTATCCAAGTCCCTGTGCATAATCTCATATGCTTCCCCTCTAGCCACTGCGATAGTTTTCTTAGCCTTCTGCTTTGCCAATCCATCCATTACTCTGTTAATTTTCCTTTCCGCCTCCGTTGAACTAGCTAAAAGATCTTTAAAAGCTCTCTTCTTTACCTTAATTGTCCCCTGGACCTCGTCCAACTACCACCAACCTTCCATCCGCCCTCCTCCTTGCCCTTTAGGGACCCCTTTGGATACCCCTAGGTGATTTGTGACAGTTGCATGCACTACAGAAGCTACACCCTCCCACATCAGGTTTGCATCCCCACTCACAGACCATGTTGCATTTGACCGAACTTGTGTCCTAAATCGTTCCATCTTGTCCCCTCTTAGCCTCCACCACTTAATTATAAACCATATGTTTATAATTAAGTTATATGTTTAAATTTTAAAAATGGTATAAAATTAATTGTTTTAATATTAAGTTGATTCCATCTGGACCATACTCAAGAAACATGACATCCAAATTCAAGGATAAGATTGATGTTGAAGGTTATATATGGAAGAAGATCTCTCAAGTGACAAAGGAATTTTACTATCAAGAGTTTGAGGTATAAAAAATTATTATTTGTTTTTTAATTGATTTTTATACATTTATTAAATAAATATTATTACATTATAAATACTTATCGTATGTTTTTTCTTTTATTTCAGAAAGAATTTTTTTGAAATTCTGAATTTGACGCGGTCATTTTTAAAGTATGGGAGAGACGAGCACATACACGTTATCGAGACTTTGTTGGTGTGATACACAAGAATAGTATACGACCGCCTTATATTTCTTTATAAATATGAAGTCGTTAGCAACAGTATTGGATATCACCCGAGACAATGTTCATTTCAGAGTGTAATTCTACCAATAGACATAAAGGACTGGGAGGAGAGATTCTTCCTGTACATACTGGAAGATCTATTACCCATCAGAGCACTCTGAGAAACTTGTAAGTATCTACACTTTACATTTATATTCTGATTTTTTTTACTTTGATGTATTTTAATTTAATTTGACATGTAAATTTTGGAATAAAAATAGGTATATTATGAAGAATGATAATGTTATAAATGTCTGATGTCATATATGACTGTGTTGTTGAGTTATTTTCTTTGTTCAATAGGGGTAAATATCATAAAAATAAAGAAAATTTTATAGCAATTTTTATAAATTGTAATTCACTTATAACATTTTATTTTGATGCAAGAAAAGTCTATGGGTACGAAGCCTATACCCCGTCAACTCTTTTCGCACGCTCACACTAAGAAGCATAACGGTGTGACCTTTATCAACATCCGATATAGAGAACTAGATGCATATGAAATTTATATTTTAATATTGATGATTAATAATTATCATTTACTAACACAAATATTGCCTTATGATAGGACTAAATATAATAAATGATTCAACGACAATCTCAGTAGTCTGAAGATGTTGATGAGACTCAAACCTATCTTCATGCAGTGGGTGAAAGGGACCATAATACAAGGATATTTTTCTTAAGTTTATTTACGAAAACATAAAAGTAAACATTTAGAATGGAACTTTGTGTAAATTATCACTTTCTTATTTTTCTTAAGTTTATTTACGAAAACATAAAAGTAAACATTTAGAATGGAACTTTGTGTAAATTATCGCTTTCTTTCTTCTGGTGCTACCTCCTGAGTAAGACAATCTTCAGCTTTACAATCCTCAAGACGTACACTATTTAGAAACAAACTACAATGAAAACAAAAGAAACCCAGATATTGGAACGTTAAAATATTCTTTGCAATGTGAACAAGCCAATCTAGTTTGGTTGTAGAATGGACCCTGAAGTGATCACATAGCACAAGCGAAGGAAAAGCTCGCTGCTAAATCCATCTTTCCTTGAAGAACCCTCTAACGCCAAGTTCATGAACTCGAGATGCCCTCCTTTTTCTCAGCTATGGAATAACTGAAAACGTGGAATTGCTTGCTGAGCTTCTATCCCGCATTTAAACTGTGGGGGTAAATTGTGTTGAGAAGCATCACTATCATACAAGCCAAGCCCAAGTAGGAATTAATGCATCGAGTAGTGCTTGTTTTTCTTTGATTCTCTTTTCATAATTTTTTTTCCTTTTCTCCATAATAACTCAAATAAGCAATTGATGTGACGTGTTTTTCTAGAGATGAAAATTAAGTTATGGAAAAATAAATAAATAAAGATTATTATAACAATTTTTGAATGTAAAGATAGGAGCAACATGTAATTATAACATCAAAAAAGGGAACCAAGATATTCTGTCCAATATTACTCTGTCTTATTTTGTCTCATGAAATCTTAACCATTTATTTTGTGGAATCCACGTGAGATCCACACGAAACCTATATAGACCTCACATAAATAAACAACTGAGATTTATTGGACACAATAAAACACCATAATATTAGACAGGAAATCCTGACTCTTCAAATTTATAATTATGGCCTTAAAGGGATGTTGGTATCACTCTTGTAAGTTGGATTCCAATATTTAATAATGCTTCAAATTATTCACTGACCATTATTAGTTTAAGGACCAAGTCGCTTTCTTGATTGTCAATTGGCTAATTGCAAAACAATGCAGTTGTTATGTCGCCGTATATGGTATGGACCATGGACCACTCGACGACGTTGAAACTTCTCCAGCACTCAGCCAGCTTACACATAATGCAGATGGATATGGTTAGATCTTAATTATATTTAGGTACAGTTAACTTGTTGTCCTTGACTTGTTTTACGAACTGATCCTACTCTTTTTTATCATATTTTAATAGTCCTATTAATAATAACAAATTATTTTGAGTTCGAATTAATTCAATGTAAAGTTTTTCAGACTAAATCTAATTTAGTTAAAATTAAATTCAAATATTCACACTCAATCGATTAATAACGATTATTTTAAGTCAACGGTCCAAATTATGTTTAGCAAGATGATATTTGGATACAAACATAATTAAACTAAAAGTTAAGTAAGTTTAAAGGTTAGGCTAAACCAAATCTATATAGGGATGGTAATCTCCCATGTTAGAGAGCTTCTTAGCCTTTTCATTGATGTGAGGTAATTTATTTTTTGTTGGTTCTTGTGAGTTTCACCAACTTTGCAGGTTAAGTGCATATTCGAAGGCTCCACTAAGTCTCTCAAGGAGAAGGATGCAGAGGGGTAAAGATCATACTTAATGTCTTGCTCATTAGAAGTTTTTAGTGGTTTGAATGTCAGCTAGTTTGGATACTCTCATTATTTTATTATTGGGTTTAATTCTGCTTGCGCTTGTATTATCTTCTTGAGTTGTCACGGGAGGTCCTCCTTTTAAGGCAGGATGACTCTTGTCTCTGTTTTGAGTTGTTAATCGGTTGTTGCTTTGAATCCACGTCGTGTGTCCTTCAGGCACTTGTAAAAGACCGCTATGTACATATCTCGTTCTTATTAATTGATTTTTTTTTTAATTACCAAAAAAAAATCTCTATATGGATGATAACATTAACTTTTTAGTTAACAAATACAATTATTGATAATCGATAATTGAAGATATAGATGTTGAAGATATACATGCGATTGCAATGACTAGATAGAGCGATATGTGTCTGTTTCCTCAATTATTCCTCAAATTTCACATTGATGAGATCTAACCAATTGAAAGACTTATAGTTCAATCTTGATAGAACATGTTACCTGAGTTTTAGTTAGTTGTCCCTATTAGAATTAACACACCATATAAACCATTGAAAATGGATATGTCCTCGTCATATTGGGTTGTCACCTTGTTTCGGTTCACCTAAACCACAAGAAATCACCAAACCCGTTATCCATTCCCGTTGTTATGACTTATGAGTGTAGAGGGTTCTTGGATATTATAATACAATTATACACTCTTTTTTCTTTTGAAGTATTCGTTTGCATGATCGGGCATATATATATATATATATATGTGTGTATAAAGAGAGTAACTAGTGGAGAAACATTATGAAGAAGAAAGAAATGATGAAGATGAAAGACAATATGAATTCTCTATTCTGTTGGTCTTCATCAGTATCCAACAAGACCTTACTAATAAGACTCTTCCTTTCTATCCTTCTTTGTACTACCAATGCAGCTTTTAACATCTCCACCATTTCCTTCGACGAAGGTTACACACCTCTCTTCGGAGATGGCAATCTCATTCGCTCTCCTAATGCCAGAAGCGTACGCCTTCTCCTAAATCGCTTCACAGGTATATACCCGCTTCTAAGTCTATCATGTTTACGTAACTCATGTGTAGATTCTTCTTATCGTCTCTGTGCTGTAGACTGAGTTTCCGGCGAACTATTACTGAAAATCATGGTTCGTTATGGAAATGGATGATCAGGGTCTGGCTTTATTTCGTCTAAGATGTACAAATATGGATTCTTTAGCGCTAACATCAAGCTTCCAGATGCTTACACGGCCGGTGTGTGTGTCGCCTTCTATGTAAGTGACGAGTGATCACATGGTTTCTAATGATCCTGACCTCTGATTCAGATTAGGACTTTTGAGTTTCTTAAACAGTGAAAATTCAAACATTCCCGGATGTTTCAGCTAAGTCTCTATATCTTCCACCCCATTGATTGCTTTTGAATTATGTGCTTAACTTTCTTTATAAAAAATCCACCCATTGTGTGACTTGTTTCAAATTATAATAATTAAACCATACAGATTGATACACTTTCATGATAGTTAATGATGAGGTGCAATGATTATGTATGATGATCATAGTCGAAATTGTCAAAAGCAGACATCAAACGTTGACGTGTTCCCAAAGACACACGACGAGTTGGACTTCGAGTTCCTAGGAAACGTGGAAGGGAAGCCCTGGAGGTTTCAGACGAACCTGTACGGGAACGGCAGCACCTTCAGGGGTAGAGAAGAAAGATACGAGTTATGGTTCGATCCTACAAAGGATTTCCACAGGTATAGCATCCTGTGGACGCCGAAGAACATCATGTGAGTTCTCACAAACTTTGGTTTTCAAGTCAGCCATCTTTTGAAATATTATATCCTGACGTCTGAATTAAATGCAATCAACTCTTGTCCAACGAGTAAGAAACGTCAGATTGTGTCACAAGTTAGCAAATAACTATTAGGAGTTGTTATTTCTGATTACCTAACTTGGTATTAGTCACTTCCAACTGACAATTTTTCCATATCCGTTTCCTTTTCTTAAATCGAATAAGTTCATTGAATGTTTGCTTGCACGTCTGCATCATTTAACAAACTTTCAGATTTTTCATTGACGAGGTTCCGATCAGAGAGGTGGTGCGAACAGAGGCAATGAACGGTGAATTCCCGACGAAGCCTATGTCATTATACGCGACCATATGGGATGCGTCAAATTGGGCAACTTCCGGTGGCAGATACAAGGTTAACTACAACTATGCACCGTTTGTTGCGGAGTTCAAGGACTTCACTCTTGAGGGCTGCGGAGTTGACACCATTGAACAAATTCCGGCAGTTGAGAGCTGCACCGAGTTGAACACTCGTCTTGCCGCCGCAGATTATGCCGTGATCACCCGGAAACAACGTAACGCAATGAGTAAGTTCCGGCAACGTTTCATGTATTATTCATATTGTTACGACACGTTAAGGTACCCCGTGGCGTTGCCGGAGTGTGTCATGGACGCTTACGAGAAGGAACGGTTCAAGGACACCGGAAGGTTGAAAATCGGTGGTGGTCATCGACGATCCAGGCGGCAGGGACGAACACACCGTGTTCCGGACACGATGAACAAGGCTATGTGATTGTAATTGTTTATTGATTGATAAGATATCTGGTTCTTATTAATTTATTTGCTTAGATTAATTGATTTAGGAGTTGCACGTTGGTTGTTACCGTAAGAAAATAAAGGAAAGAAAAAGATGATTAATAATATATTATACTTAGATGGATAATATTTTTATATTCTTTCGAGACAATACTTTATATTTTTAATATAGTAAAGATTGAAAGTTATATGTATTTTATTTTTCGCTATATTTATAATAACTCTTATTATCATTCCCCACTTAAGTAATCGACCAAATAATTAATTAATTGAAATACTTGTAAGCCTTATCATTTTAAGAAAAACTATAATGTGCGATCAAATATAATTTTGATAAGACCTTCACTTTGTAATATTTTTTATATTTTTTCTCAGTCATTATCATCAACATGAAATTCTAATGAGACGTGAGATTTAGAAAGATCCGATAGTATATAGTCTTATTCTTATTAAATAGAAAGACTATTTTTAATAGACTGACATGTAATATCTCAACTTTTATTATATTTTTACTATTACTCAAAAATTTTAATACGGTAGAGAAACAAAAGAGTAGAAATGTTGAATTAAAAATGAAAATAAAAATATTTAGGAAAATAATTATTTAAAAACGTATAAAGTATATTTTATTTATAAATTCTTTTGCAATTCCACGTTGACTAATTAAATTTTGAATCATATTATACGTGCTCACAATTTAGCTATTTAAAAGAAACAAGGAGGGCATAATAACATTATAATTTAAATTTTAAACTATAATTTTATTCATTAAATTTCAATTAAAATTAATAAACTTAAATAATCACAACTATGAATTACGATGGTTAAGAAATAAAGTTGCAAGAAAACAATTCACTTTTTAAAAACAATCTCCTTAAAGATTAAATGATTTAGAATAAGTACCTCTTTGGATCAGATGAGCTTATATCAGTAGAATTTTTGTCAATAGAGTTTTTTTAGAAGAATTTTTCTAAAAAGGCAGTTGATTGTTTGGCTGTTAATTAAAAAAATATTTTTTTAAAAAAAGCTTCATATAGTTGACTATTTGGTAATATAAAAATAAAAGGCACTTTTATTAATTTTAATTATATTTTATTTTGTAATAAAATTATTTATGCATATAAATATTATTTAAAGTATATTAAATAATACGCAAAGCACAGTATATTAATTATTATATAATTTTAAACCATATGAAACATAAATGAAAATATATCTAATCGAATCTTTTATATAGATCAGGACACAAATAAAACTAATATCTAAAATAAATATTAAAACATATAAAAAAGCTAAATAATATTATATAAATCATAAAAAAACGTGAAGATAAGTTTGTGGGTATTATGAAAATTATGTGTAAAATATAAGAACAAAAGGGATTAAAAAAGACTCATTAATTGATCCGAAAATTTTACCTAAAAAAGTACTTTTTTTAGAAGTTCTAAATTGAGCTTCTTAAAAAGCTATATTTTGGCTGCCCTAAAAAAGTGATTTTTTATTTTACAACGAAACACTCATTTTTCTTCAAAAAAACTTTGCGATAGAAAAAATTGCTTATTCACCTTCCAAAAGCTCAACCAAACAGACACTAACAACGAAAAGACCAATAGTCACTGTTCCAAAAACAACCTTATTCAATAAAAAAAAGATTTAGGATCCTTCTTGTTTGCATTAGGATATGTAAAATCGTAGAAACATCTCTCTAGTAGTATAAATTTTGAATCTTTAATAACAGAAAGTTGAAGGGTCGATATGCATTAATTGGAACTTTAATGAATCTGTTCAAATTATTGGGCAAACTTTAGACAATAAGGACCGGGGTGATAGAAGATAGACTTCATCCAAATAGAGCAAACACACAAACAAAAGAAATTATTGGCTTATCCCACATCGCAAGTGGATAAAATTATACGCCTCAATTGAGACTATATAAGGAGGCCTTTCTTTAAAATTCTCCTTACCCTAAATCCCTTTCTCATTGTCAGCTTATCTCACATCGAAAGTGGATAAAATTAGAAGCCTCAATTAAGGCTATATAAGGAGACCTTTTTCTTAAAGTTGTCCTCACCCTAAATCTCTTTCCCGTATCTTTGTGTATTAATTCTTGGTATAGATTGTGAGATTTTTTCTTGTAAACTTTGTTTTCTACAATGGAAGGTTTTCTATTCTTCCCTAGTTTTTCCCCATATTCGTTGGAACGAGAATAGAAAACTTTACATTATAGAAAACAAAGATTGCAAGAGAAAGATCTGACAATTTACACCAATAATTAATACACAAGGATATGAGAAAAAAAATTGTTATGGGAAGAACCTTAAGGAAAGGTCTCCCTATATAGCCTCAATTGAAGCTTCTAATTTTACCTACTTTTAACATGAGATAAGCCAACAGTCTCCCATTTAAAAATTTGATTGAGAACTAATTGATCTCTATACCATTCTTTCTATCTTGCCAGTTCTCTGCTGTTTATGTCTTTGCCAAGCCACATAAGGATATAAACTATATGAATTTATCAATTTTGATAGCTTTTGTTAATGCATCTGCTAGGTTCTCTTTTGTGTGAATTTTTTGCATGTCCACACTTCCACCTTTCACTACTTCATGAACAAAATGATATTGAACTCCTATGTGTTTAGTTTTAGAATGAAAAGCTAGATTCTTTGCAATATATAAGGCACTTTCGCTATCATAATATAGAGGAATTTTCTCTTGTCAATGCCCAAACCCCTCCAAAAATATTTTTATTAAGATTAATTCCTTACAAGCTTATGTAATTGTCATATACTCAGCTTCTGTAGTAGATAATGCTACAACTATCTGTAGTTTAGATACCTAACTCATAGCTCCTCCTACAATTGCAAACACATAACCCATAGGGGATTTGCTTCTATAAAGATCATCTGCAAAATTATAGTCAACATATCATTTTACAATAAATTCAGATCCTTCATAACATAGGGCAGCATCTGAGGTCCCTTTAAAATATATTAGGATCCTCTTTATAACCCACCAGTGTTCTCAACTAGGATTCGTCATGTAACGACTGATCACTCCTACTGTATGTGTAATGTCTAGTCTTGTGCAAATCATAGCAAACATTAAACTTCTCACAACTGATGTATACAGTACTCGAGACATTTTCTTCTTCTTTGCTTCACCGTTAGGGCTTTTACTTGAGGATAAATTGAAATTAACAGGAAGAGGGGTAGAGATTGACTTACAATCTTGCATATTGAAGCGTCACAAGATTTTCTTCAAATAATTCTTTTGAGAAATTCAAATCTTTCTTTTATTTATGTCTTAGTAAATTTCCATCCCTATAATCTTGTTTATTGTTCCTTAATCCTTCATTTCAAACTCTCCAACTAACTGAGCCTTAAAATCTTGAATACGATCTTTATTGGATCATATAACCAACATGTCATCAACATATAACAATAATACAAGGAAATCATTATTACCAAACCTCTTGAAATAGGCACGAGGGTCTGCACTAAATCAGTTGAATCTATCTCTCATTATAAAGGAGTAAACCTTTTGTACCAATGCCTTGGTGTCTGTTTTAAATCGTACAAAGATTTGTTCAACCTACAAACCAATGGGTCTAATTACAAGGTCACGCTCCAACAAGCTCAAAGCACAATTTCAGATTTGTAACATCTCATTACCGATGGGAAGGTTATATTGGTATATTGGGACGGGTTAGGATTTCGTATTGCATATTATTGACTGAGCATTTTTCTGGCCTCTAATTATAGAGGAACGAGTTAATTGCACATGCATTTATAGGCACATGCATTCATGGCATTTCTGGCATTTAATTGTGATCATGATTTTAATTGGTGAATTTGAGATCATTATGTTTGATTGTGATTTATTAGGAATTATGGAAAAATTGAGTTTGAATAGTTGAATTAGAATGTTTTAGAATGATTGCCAGTTGATAGAGACCCATAGGAAATTTTCTGAAAAATTCGGAAGTAAATGTCCGAACTGAGATTTTCTGAGTGACAGACTAGTGGACTAAATGGTACCGAAATAATTGTCCCATGACAATGGAAAATTTAGATTATGATTTTAGGAATTAAAATGATGAGCCATCGGAAATATAGAGACTGAAATTAAAAGAATTCGAGGACTTGTGTCTTTGGAGCTCTAGGTTAAAATCAACCTTTAAAAGTTTTAGGTTTTGAAATTTGGAAGAAAACCTTATCTTCTCTTTATCCTAGGGCACGACTTCTTCTTCTTCTTCTTCGTTTGGTTTCCCTTTCCCCCACCGTTGAGATTCTTGCTTGCTCCTTCTCTTTGTGCAAAGCTTAGATTGATCCTTTAGGAAGATGAAGATTTGTTGAGGTTTGAGGGTGAAAACCATGGGTGTTAGAGCTTGGAGGAGATTTTCGGAGGTTTGAAGATTTAGGGCTTGATTTGGTAAGTGATTGACTTTAATGTGTTTTTATTGTTGTTTGATGCATTTATGGTGGTTATTATGAAAGATTGGGGTAGTTGTGTTGAGTTATGGTTGTATTTTTAGAGAGAGAATTGTAAAAAGGGAATCGGAGAAGACGAATCAGGATTCGCACGTCGCGACGTGAGAATAATTGGATGTCGCGACGAGCGTACGCCGCGACGAGCGAGACGTCGCGACGAGCGGTGAGTTGGACGTCACGACGAGCGAACTTATACGTCGCAACGAGCCACTGTGTAGACGCCGCGGCGAGCGATCCTTCGCCACCACGAGGATGATTTTCTGAAATGATTTGGTTTAGTTTTTAGGGCATAACTTTTGGTGTAGACCTCCAATTGAGGTGATTCTGGATTCGTTATGAACTAGAGAAAGAGATCTACAATTGAGGTGGAGAATAAAAGTTCAAATTTATATTAGTAGGATCTCTATTATTGAAAGAAAGCTGAGAATAGGTTTTTATTGTGACCTAAGAACTGTTTTATGATATTGGAGTATAAATTAGGAGACTTATGAAATGAATGGCATGCTCTTGGGGTCTTCAATGGATGATATTGACCTAGTAAATAGTGGATATTGGTTTTGAGGCCTTCTTTGAGATTAAAGGTGATGCCTAAAAGTGATAGAGTCTATAGTAGGAGAAATTGGTTATGAGGCAAAAGATAGTGAAATCGGGGTTTAGAGCCGGAAAGTCATGAACATGCATCATACATTTGTTAATAAAGACATGTGCATCATTGAATTGTTTTGATTATGCATTTGGTAATGAGAAACTATTTGACTGT
>JANITW010000001.1:23976562-23995182 GCA_027564335.1 Erythroxylum williamsii | reverse complement strand
CTATAATTTAATTTATAATTTAGTGTAGTATTTTCTATTTTGAAGATCTTTATATTTTAATTTATATAAAATTTATTATTTTTATTAAAATTTAACCAACAGGAAATTAATAAATTATAAAACAAATAAATTAAATACGAGATTTAAAAATCGCAAGAAGATTTTAAAAACAAACCTAACCAGACGTGATATGGATGTTTTACCCGATAACTAATTTGCGGCACAACTGATGATGGGCCAAATGAGAAACATGAGCCCATAAATGAGTCAACTAATTTGCGGCACAAGTGATGATGGGCCAAATGATAAAAATGAGCCCATAATTGAGTCATCCTCATTTGAACCTGCTTACTTTTGGTTGTTTTGACGTTTGAGGCGCGTCGCTGTCTCAGGTTTTTGTTTAGTGGGGTTTGGATTCCAAACAGAGCAGGCAAGCAAGCACCAACCGGCCTCTTCGTGATTCTTCTTCAGCTTAGCTGCTGGTGACTGGAGATGGGGAAAGAAGGAGACCTCTGGGATGACTCCGCTTTAGTTAACGCCTTCGACGATGCTATGTCCAAATATAAGGTACATTTATACACTTTGTATCTGTAAGCACACGCATCTTTATACACTGTGAGGAAAGTGACTTGTTAGAAGATGTTATTTGATCAGACGTTTGATATCTTCTTAATTTATTCAATTCCTTGTTAATTAGATTAGTTCATTTGGTTGGATGAGTGAATGATTGAGCATGAGCTGGTTTTGGTTAACTTGGGTTTATCTACTTATGTGAAATAAACAACGCTCCTGTAGTGGATTTAGGTATATAAAATAGGAAAGTTATTCGTGTGATATTTTTGCATTCTGTGTTTTGGTACTTTAGGTAATTGCTACAAGTAATTAATATTTGATCTGCTGGGTTTTGGTGTTAGCAATTCTAAGAGCAAGGAGTTGGAGATTTTCATTTCACAACTTTCTCTAATGTCCTTGTTTTTTTTTTTTGGCCCGGATACAAGTAAAACTACTTTTCATTTAGTTTTTGATTATGTGAAAATGGAAATTGAATATGGGAGAAAAGAGCTTTCCTAAGGGCTTAAATGTTAAATTAGCGCTTTCATTCACCTGGACATGAATGAGATGGGACACACTTATTTGCTTATCATGAATGCCAATGTCCTAACTTTTTGTTTTTCACAGTTCTAAATATTGCTTATTTGTGACCATGATTCAAGCTGTTTCATGATTTTGTTATGTTTCGAGTTTTGGTAGCCTAGACATTATAAAGATTTAATCTTCCTTATGTATTGTCTTTCCAGAAAATGCATGGCATGCACAGCAAGGACTATTCCACTGATATAGGAAATGTTGCTGGTAATACTGTGGAGAATGCTTCTTCAAATGATGCAATAGATTGCAGGACAGTAAGGTACCTTGTAATGCCATTGATATATTTAGTTCATAATTCATGCATCTGAGTTTTTACAGGACTGATCATTTACTTTGACATTTTAACTGATCATTTACTTTGACATTTTTACAGCTCATACAATTAATTTGCTTAAGGTTTGGCCTTTTTAAGCACAGAAACAATGAGCTAGAATGCATCCTTCATTAAATGAATCTGTTGAAATATTTCTCTCTCAATTCCTCATCTTTATGCCAACACTATATATATTTTGGAGATTACATTAACTGATTAATTTTCTTTTCCTTTCTTGTGCGTTGTAAAACATAGGGAGGAAGATGATAATAATTATGCCACATCAGGTGAAATGCTTGAGCTGGGAGAGGCAACAAATTCTGTAACGGATCATGTTGCAGGTTCTCTAACCAACAAACCCTGTAAAAGTTTTTCAAAAAAGTTTTAACGCAATCAGTTAATTTCTGTGTTTTTTTCACAAGGTTTGGAAGAATATAACCAGTTACTCAGTCAGTACTATGAACTTGAGGAAAAGAGGCAAGTAATTCTACAGAAGCTTCATCAATTAAGTGGTTACGATACACAGTATCCTGTTGAAGGCTCTGGTTCTGGTCAACAAGGTGGTTTCTGTTCAACTTCTCAAGATTATTTGGTCCCTGTAAACCAAGCCTCTCTCTCGAATTTAATTGGTTCTTCTTGCTGTTGTATTTGTCATTGTTATGCGGCTCCATGTGCCTCGTCCGCTGCTTGTCCATTAGGTGGGACATGTGTTAATAAGGCATGCACTGATTCTACTGTAGTGACAAATCCTCAAAATTCTTTCGCTCCTGTAAATGATGACATTTCTAAGATAGCATTGGGAGCTGCAGAAAGAGCAATATCCTCCATGAAGATGAACACCTCTAACATTTCTGGTTCAAAAGGTCAGCTCCTCTCCCTAATATAATTATTTTAGGAATCTGTTTATGAAATTTGCATCTATTTTGGAAGCAACAGGACAAAGAAAATAGTAATACACAGATAGAATTATTAATAAAGGTTTAAGTTACCTAAATCTTTGCATATAAGTAACAGAATTAAGCACTGACATGAACCCAATCAAACCTTTAAGTTTCTTTTGGGCAATTAAAACTTTCTTGATATTTCTTTAGCAAATTGCAATCTCCAGTAAGTACTCATGCAACTCCAACTCTGCTCTGGAGAGAATAAAGAAGTGCTTTGTACATTTGATTGACATTGTTTGATTGTTTTGATCCGAGAAACATTGATTGCTTGCTATGAATATCTTTCTTCTAATAAATTCCTAGTTCTAAAGGTATTACACCTTATATATGGAAAGGGTAAAAGTCCAGGAATAAATGCTGAAAATAGGAAAGTATTGCTTGATATTATTAGATTTTTCAAAAGCATCATAATCACGAAGCAGAAAAACGTGCATATTTTCTTGATAGAACTTTCACTCTTTGGGTTCATGTTTTCCAGATGCAGAGCATCTGGCAAAGACAGGTAAAGAGGAGGAAACGGTTCAAAGTACAAGCTCTGAAACAGATCTAAGTGTTGTTTTAAATGCATGGTACTCCGCTGGCTTCTATTCCGGCAAGTAAGTAGACATCATATCTTACTTGCCATCATGTCCTTTATGATAAGACATCAAAATGTTGCTTAAATTAAAAAAGTACCTAAACTTGCTAAGAGTCAATTCGGAAAAGCACGCAAGAGAGTTATCTACGAATAAAAAGCCTTACCTTTGTGTATGATGTTTTTAGTATGTACATAAAGCATTCATGATGCATGCTTGTGAGGTTTGTTTTGCATATCAAGATATGAATAGATAATGCTACCTCAAATCAAACATATGAGTAATTGATTGTTGTCAGTGAGGGATTTACTACCCTGCAGCTATCAGGGGTTGTGCGGAATCAGTCATATAGATTTTACTGATTTCAGTGTGCGCAATTGCAATGCTTTGTTGGTTGTTATCGTTTGTATCTTGACCTCTTGAACTTTGGCATGTTGACATAGGTATCTTACAGAGCAATCTATTGCGAAGAAGCGTCTTGACTAGGTCTTGAATTGTAAAATTAATGGGAGGACCTAAGATTTTTACCAATATTGAGTACAAGCTGCATGATTCCCAATTGAAGTCGCCAAGAATATAAGCAGCGTGGCCGATTATTTGTGTGATTACACCAGTTGCTAAATTGATTTTTATGTTGTTTTAATCATTTACGCTATGCAACTATGACTTTCGAATTGTTATTGGTATAGAGGGAGAGAAGGGATGGATACGAAAGTAGAAACACTATGTACATGCTAGAACTACGAGTATTCAATCACTAAGTTATTGATCCACTTACTAAACTTGACCTCTTATGATTTTGATGGAATTTTTGTATTTCAGGCTTTCCTATTTCTTGTTTTTTTTATTGATTGTGTTCTTAATGTTATGTAATCATGCTTTAAAGAGTCTTGGATCTCATGATGGAATTTACACCCAAACAAGATGCCAAAATGAAAGCAAAGACCAAAGTTTTAGGTATTTGAGTTTGCTTGGCAGTGTCCTAGTCTTGATACTAAAAGCAAGGAACCTGAGCTAATTTATCAATGTAGTTTAAGGGCACAAAGGCGAAAGAAAGGAAGGTTATGCAATTTCTTTTCTCTCCCTGTAGTCCGTTGATGTCTCCTAAGTTCAAAAGTTCATGCATTAATTGCTAATTGATTTATTAACTCAATTAGTGCTCTCAAATTTTCCTTTTCAATTCATATCAAATATAAAGTTTCCAGCAGAATGGAGAAATGTTTTTAGAGGTTAGTACTCAATCTCGTACTCTCAGTTTTTGGTGGAATTATTAGAACTCCTTAGAATTATTAGAACTCCTTCAGCAAATCTTGTATTTTTCTGAGCAATTGTTTTTAAAAAATTTAAGTAATTTGCATCTTTATATGCATATGTTTTGCATTTTTCTTTTTGTAGAAGTTTTTGTTTCCATATATATAATAGATCAGACATGAGTTAGTCCGATCTATTGTCATCCCTAATAAAAACATGGCGTCTGTTACTTTATTTTTTAATCACAAGTACAGGCTAGAGAGAGGATTTTTTTTAAAATTGGATTTATTTATTAGGATAATCTTGCATCTCATTAGAGTATCTAATGAAAAAGTCGGCGGGCTATGTCTATTGGGATATCTAGTAGCTACTTCAGCTAACATGTGGGCTATCGTATTAACATGCTTGGGAATTTAAGTAAAAGTAAAGGGCTGAAATCCTGTAGCTGTGGCTTTGCACTTGTCCAGGATCACTTCTAGCTCGTTAATGCCAATGCTGGATCTATGGAACCGTTGTACCAATTGAAGGCAATCGGTCTTCACCTTCATTGATATAACGCTAGTATGTATCAACCAAGATAGTGCCGCTCTAAAAGCTATAGCTTTCGCAATAAGAGAGGTGTAATATGAGTTAGAAATCTCATAAAAGCATTTAACAAATTGACCCCTTTGTCCTCTTATGATTACGCTATACGACCTTGTCTCCTGGGTATTGTGAATTGTGACATTGAAGTTAAATTTTACGGCTTTATCGGTTGGGCCTGACTATTGGATTATTGGTTCATTAGCCTCTAGTGCTGTACCAACAATGCTAGTTTGGGCTTGGGCATTTTTTCATTCTTCAAGAGATCAGTGTGATGATGCTACTATAGCTCGGGGTTCTAGTCTACGATGTTGCTATATGAAAGAATTTCGAGCTTTCCATAAGTGTCACAGAAGTACACAAGCCCGACTCACCTTTTCTCCCTATTTCTTCAAGAGATTATGTAAAAAAGTAAGAAAATTTGGAGCAACAAGATATAGAAATAATAAATCTCAACACGCTCTAACGTCGGCACACTGTAGCAAAGCGTGGGAAATTGTTTCGTCTCGTTACAAAAATAACAGATATCCTCAATTGATAGCCCTCGTCAGCTTAGGATCTCCCTCATCAGGATAATCCCTCTTCATGCTCTTCAAAGAAATTCCTTCGTTTTGGGAGGAATGGGTAGATGTCATAATTACTTTCACGGGCTAACAAATTCCTCAAAATCAGTGGTGCTTAGTCATTTAAGGGTTACTCTATAATCAGACTTGGCTGAGTAAAATCTATCTCTCATAAAATGTCATATCATCTTATCATCTTATCTTGGTGATTTGTCATATTCATAGGGATTGAAACAATTTTTCAGCACATCTGTATCACAAGAAAGTTAATTAGGGTTGTGTATGACTTTTTAATAACACATTTAATAGCGAATAAGACAAGGAACTTCTACGAGTCTTATATCGTACGACTCCAACAAGCCACCCTATAGTAACATCGCATTTGCTAGTTAATTAACAATCAAAGATCCCTAGTTCATCCAAAACTAACAACTTGACCGCCGTGGTTTAGGATACGTGTTTAATGCTTTAACCAATACCATAAACATTACTACCAGCAACAAACTACCCTTTAATGCCGATGGTATTATATAGGCTTTTAGTTCTATAGTTCTTCCTAATAATCTATAAATTTTACTTCTCTAGTTCTTCCTACTAATCTCCTTCACATCAACTGAACCATCACGACCATCAAGTTCGGACCAGGATAACCGAAGAACAGGATAGGCGACCGTACACAAGAGACAGAGGCCTGCATTGACGTACGTTTTTGCCCACTTTACGATGTGTATATACGTATATATATTTATATGTAGAGATATTTCCTTTTCTAGTTTTGTCTTCTTCTGGATTCTTTCTGTTCTCAACGCAGAAGACCAACTTGCAGATAAGTAGAAATTAATCGTACGTGTAACGTGTGAATTTATGCATCACACTTAGCTCCTACTAAAGGAAAGAAGCCAATGGACGTGACAGAAGGTGGGCACAAGCCACCAGAACCAGCACAGCAAGAAAAGACGTGTTACTTTTTTGAAGTACGCGTACAACCAAGAAGGTTTGGTATATCATTTACGGTGCCGGACCGAGTGGCGGCGGAGGTAAGTGGCCTGAAAATGGTGAGAGGGAGGAATCCGATGAAGATAGCGAGGCCAATAATGGGGAAGCAAAGTGAGTACCATAGGGAAATACAGGAGGCCAAAGAGAGTAGCCCTCAAATGTATAGTTGGGACAAGAGGAGGTTTCCTAACCCCAGGAAGGCTTACCATAGGTCGCGTTTGAATAACTGGCATATTCAAGTTTTCTATGAATGGTGAAAGATATACTAGATTTCTACCCTTTTCTACTTATACGGAACTGGTTCATCTTTGTTTTCATTATGCAAATTGTCAAGCATTCCATAACCACAACAAGAAGTAAATTGAATCGCACAACTGAATTCCGAATACAAATGGTAACTTTTCTACGCGAATTCGAGTAAAGGCACAAGTTTCTTTTGTACTTGAATGTCTGGTCATCTTCTTGCCCCCCTTTTTTTCTTGTAAGACGAAGCTGAATCACTAATAGGCACCGTGCCATGGGATGTTAAAGCCATTGAGCATCAGATGTCATAACTACGCAATACTTCTCACATACTGGTCGAGATTAGTATTGAATAATTCACACCTGCCCCAGGCAAATAAAAATGCATCAGGTGAAGAATGGTAAACTCTTGAAGCTTTGATATAAAGACATCTCACCTTCTGCAAGTTGCTCATTAAATTGGTCTACACCAACCCATAAACTCATATTCACACACGAATTGCCTACCAGAGGTGCTAACCATAAAAAATGATGAGCAGCATACATAGGCAGCTGGTAATCATAATATTATCAACAGTTCATATTAAACATTCAGCTAGATCCTAACTGGAATATGAATAAACAACTAAAATGCGGCCATATCACCTCTTCAACAAACCACAAATTGCCAAAAATCATCACTCTAATCGCGTATACAACTTTGAGGTCACTTGCCTAAAACACTTGAGATCGTCTATTATAGAATGGTAAACATCCCAGATATAATTTGAAAATTTTTATGATGAATCATTTAATAGCTTTTAATTTCAATTTAGCAAGTAGAAAAGCTCAAATCTTTTACCTGATTGGACTTCCAGGAGCATAGAGTGGGTTTTTGACAACGTATTCAACATATAAATTGTAGATGTACTTGAGAGAGTCCCGTAGATCACCAGTCCTAGGATGTGTTATCAGGATAATCTGCACAAAGGCTCGTGGTTGTGAATATACGAAGACAGAATAAACATAGCAGAAAGCCCTATGCTTCTAGCGCTTAGAATGGAGTCTTGTGATCATCTTTTGTTACATGAAATGGGTTAAAGGATGAAGTGAAACGCCGACCTTGATCCCAGAGGGTGTTTCCATGAAACTTAGTTTGTATGTGTTTGTCCGAAAACTGTGAAAGGAACAACCTTGACCAGGCAACTGGGGCATTCCAAGATTCCCTTTCTCCGCACTGCACCAAATTGATAACAAAAAATACAAATCATCAAACAATATAAGATCAATACCCTAGTAAATCTTTTAGATCCAATTCGCCAATTTTCATAATGAAGCCTCAAACCGAACAACTTGTGAGAAGAGAACTAACCAAGTGGGATCCATCTTGGCAGTCAGCGACTTGAGAGAGAAGAGCAGACCGAACATGAGCTTATGGTCCTGCTGGGCATTGAGAGTGTGAAGGGGACGATTCCACTCCCTGTAGAACAAGCACACCCCATTCCGGTTGAATACATACATCATGTGTGCATTGTTCCCAGACGCCGTCGGTGCCGGCGGCGAAGGACTTATATCTGATCCTCCAAAGAATTGCATCTATTCCCTCCCTGTCTTCAGTCGACCAACAATCAACTCCACAAGACAGTAAAATTCCGGGGAAATGGAGAGAAAGAGAGATCAGATCCAAGGCAGAGAGAGTGAAGCCCAAGAACACAGAACAACACAGGAAATTCGACTCTATCTATTCTCTAGAATTCGTGAGCAGTTCAAATGTTATCAACCCGACCCGAATTGTTGATTATGAATATGAATAACCAAACCCGACCCGATTAGAAAAGTTTCACAAAACTGCAACTCGCAACCCGCAGGTGACTTTATCATAACTTCGTGGACCAAAAAAGTAGATTTTTTCTGATTGCTTATCGCCCAAGAAAAATTAACTATAAAATTTTAAAAAAATGAAAATGAGACCAAGGAGAGGAAGAGAGAGCCATAGGAGACTGCCGACTTAGCTTTATCCACCGTCAACGGTCTTATGTATATCCAATCTCAACTTCTTCAACGGCGTCTTCTGGTGGCTCTTCTCTTCTGATCCTATTCTTCTTCGAAACTAGTTGCTCTTTTTCGTTTATATTTTTTTGCGTTATCATCAGTACAGAGGTATCTTTTCTTCTGCATGTGCTTTTTTTTTTGTGTGGAATGTTTTTGATCATTGTGTGCTTTTCTTTTTGTATGTTTTTACTTACCCGAAGTTGCTGTCAGAAATCATGCTTTAGTTCTGATGCTGTTTGCTTATCTCTTTATATATTTTGGCTTTGTCAACGAATTTTTTGGTTTGGAGGGGAGAATTAAGCAGATCGCGTTTGATTTTAACTACTGTTGATTCTATCGATCGATGCTAAAATTTATTGTATTTTCTTTTTGAACACAATAATTCTGACTCCTGTACTTCGTTTTTTTTCTCCTCTGTTTTTATTTTGTTATGCAAAAGGTGGAAAGAATAAATCAGGATCTTTACAAGATCCTTATGTTAAGCAGGAGCTGCTTCTTAGGAATAATTTTTCTATTCTAAACCTCCTTAGTTGAAGGCAGGTTGTTGTAATTCAGCTCATGAAAATTTCCTTGTAATCAAGGAGATAATCTTGACTGATTTAGGTATATCTTTTAAGAACTATGAGGTATGCCTCAAGGTTCTGCTTAAATACCTAACTAGAGTAGTTATTTGAATAAGTTTTTGAAGAAATAGAAGTCTCAATAAACTTCTACATGGTGTCAGAGTAGATATGAAGCAATCTCCATTCCATTCTTGATCTGAATCAATCCCTATTCCATTCTTGTTATTGTACACCAATGACAAAATTCATCAAATCTGCCATGGCAAATAAATTTGAAAGCAGCATATCCAACCCGAATTCCGGTCAAATGGCCATACCTACCTACTCCACTGTTGTTTTTGAAAGTAGTTTGAGGCCATTATTGGCCATAAACTTAATGGTCAAAATTTCAGCTTGTGGTCTAAATTAGTAATGATTTTCATGTGTGTAAAGGGAAAAGAAGACTATCTTATCGGTGCTGCCGTCCAACCGGTGGAAAACAGGCTTGACTATTGAATCTGGAAGGTGGAAAATAATCTAGTGATGTCATGGTTGTTAAATTCCGTGATCAATGAGACAAGTGAAAATTTTATGTATTACAAGATAGTGAAGGAAATACTTCCCATGAAACGTATTCAAATAAAGACAAGTTCACACTTTTTGGCTCTACCCTATGAATTCTCCAGAAGTGTTCAAAATCAAAGGAATTCTAGGTGACTTGAGACAAGGTGAGTCATCAGTCATAGAATATTTTAGTCAACAAATTAGATACTGGCAACAACTTGATGCTCGAGCTATAAGCAAACAATATAGAAAGATTCAAGAGAGGGAAAGATTTTACAAGTTTTTGTTGGTACGAAAATAGGAACTTTATGAGCTTTGTCGATAGATTCACAGCATTAAGCCTTTGTGGAGCGTCTGTGAGGCTTTTATAGAAGTACAAAGGGAGGAGACTTGGGGAAAAGTGATGTTAGGAACATCAATGGGACAACCCAACCTAGAGGGATCTGCCCTTGTAGTAAAAGGGCAATTCTTGCTTATGGAGGACAGCCAAATCAATCAGGAGAATAGCCAAACAAGTTAGGTAGCAATAATTGCCAAGGGGGAACAATCACTCATGGTGTAATCATTGTAAAAAGTTAGGGCATAAAAAGGAAACATGCTCAAAAATACATGAAAAACTAGCAAATTGGCGGCCTTACTCTCAATCGTTCCGAGCAAGCCATGGGAGTATTTGTGCAGCAGAAAATCAAAAATTCGAGGAAACCGGTCCATTCAACCAAGAACAAATAGAAGCATTCTATGCAATGGATTGTTGATTTGGGAGCATTCAACCACATGACGAGAGATATTACAACCTTCAATGAACTCAAACTAGCCACAAAGGGGACCGCTTTAGAATTGCCAGTTGTACCTATTCAGAAATAATTGGTATAGGTTTAGTCACCATATCAGAAGAAATCAAATTAAGATCAGCTCTATTTGTGCCTAATTTGAAATACTGTTTGCTATCCATTAGTAAACTCATAAAAGATCTTAATTGTGTCATTAATAGACCTGGTGTGAATTTCAGGTTTTGAGCTCAAGGAGGACGATTTGCAATTTTGAAATGAGTGCAAGTCTTTATCTCCTGATAATTGAAGCCTTTAGATGTGTTTCACCAAAAACGTTATATATTGGCTCAACTCAAAATAAAGAAAGTGCTATGCTATGGCATTATAGATTAGGTCATCTTAGTTTATGTATTTGAAAAAGCTCTTTTCATAATTGATTAATAAAAATCCATCTTTTGTTCAATGTGAAGTCTATCAATTATTTAAGCATCCTAGAAGTTCTTTTCCTATTCAGTCATTCAAAAAATCCTATCCTTTTGATATGATCCATAGTGATATTTGGGGAACCATTCAAGATAAAAAACATTTCAAGGCATAGGTGGTTTGTCACATTCATTGCATTTGGCTCTTCTCAATGAAGAAGTCAGAGGTGGGACCAATATTTCAAATTTTTTATAAGATGATCGAAAACTAATTTCAAACCAAAAGTCCAAATTCTTGAAACTTTTAATGCAAGAGAATTTTTTCACTCTATTTTTGTGAAATATCTTAGCGAAGAGATATTATTCATCTTAGTTCTGGTGTTGATACACCACAACAAATGGTGTAGCAGAAAGGAAAAACAAACACCTATTAGAAATTACATGTTCATTAATGTTGACAACTCATTTTTCAAATTCTTTTTTTGGGGGGAAAGCGGTCATGAATACTAGATATTTAGTTAACCGAATGTCATCTCGTATCCTAAACTTTCAAACTACATATCAATCTCTTATCACCACCTATCCCCACATTTGGTTCATGACCAATTTACCTTTAAAATTTTTCGTTTGTACATCCTTTGTCCATATTCATCACCAAAACCGTAGCAAGCTTGATCTTAGATTAGTTAAGTGTATTTCCTTACGATATTCATCAAATCAAAGTGGGGATAAATGTTACCCTCTAGTTACAAAAAGATCTACAACATCATGGATGATACATTCTTTGAAGGATAGCCATTCTACTCAAATCCAATATTTAGGGGGAGAGTTTAACAGAGGAATATCATATTTGGTCTATGGATTCATACACCCAGTCTAGTTGCCCCAAGTGTACCCAATCTAGTTCCTCTTGCTCCAAGTTTAATTCCAGTCCCTAGTATACCCATTCCTGATGACCAAAAGAATACGAAAGACAAAGAACTAATTTTCTATTCCAGAAGGTAGAATGAACAAAAGGAGACTAATCCACAACTTGATTTGAATGATTTGGATTTGCCTATTGCTTACAATCATCCACAACATTGTCAAAAAGTCATCCCAGGCCCTCAACACCACACTGGTAACGATTTTGCCACATTAGATTGTGCACATGATTTGGATGATTTGGATTTGCCTATTGCTCTAAGGAAAAAAAAACGAGCATGTACTTTATATCTAATGGAAACTTTGTTTCTTATGACAACTTGTTTCCTAATTACGGGCATTTACTACTACTCTGAGTAAAATATGTAATATTCAAGAAGCTCTAGAAGAACTTGGATGGAAGGAAGCAATTATGGAGGAAGTGAATGCTCTAAAGAAGAACTAGACTTGGGACTGTACAGAGCTACCTATTGGGAATAAGGTAGTTGGTTGCAAGTGGGTATTTGCAGTCAAGTATTGCACAAATGGAAACATAAATTGATTCAAGGCTAGACTAGTTGCCAAGGGTTTTACACAATTCTAGGTCACATTTTAAGAATGCATTCTTTGTTCTTGTTGCAAAACTCAACTCTATCTGTGTTCTTTCTCCCTTGCAGCAAATCTAGTAAGGCTGTTGTATCAATTAACATAAAGAATGCATTCTTAAAATGTGACCTAGAAGCAGAAGTATAAATGAAGGTTTCTCTAAGTCTTGACACATATGAAGGTTTTGGAAAGGTTTACAGGCTAAGAAAATCACCGAATGGGCTCAAACCATCACCTCGTGCATGGTTTGAAAAATTAACTCAAGCTGTAAAAAGTTACAGATCCACTCAATATCCAATAGATCACACTATGTTTATCAAATTTTCTCTTAAAGGAAAGAAAGCAATCATGATAGTATATGTGGAAGATATCATTCTAATGGGTGATTACTTAGAACAAGTCAAGTTTTTGAAAGAGGTTCTAGCTGGTGAATTTGAGATTAAAGATTTATGACAACTCAAAATTTTTTCAGGGGATGGAAATAGCTCACTCACAACTGGGAATTTCACAACAAAATATACCTTGGATCTATCAAAAGAGATTGGCATGTTATATTGCAAATCGGCTCTCATTCCTATGGACCCTGTGGTGAAGCACTTGATGGAAGAAGGAAGCTTGATAGATAAAGGGAGATACCGACTAGTGGGAAGACTAATCTTCCTCTCACACACCAGACTGGATATAAGTTTTGCTATATGTATGGTGAGCAAATAGAAGAATCAGCCAACAGAGAAACACTTGGAGGCTGCTTTTCGCATCCTATGATACCTAAAGAAAAGTCCAGGAAAAAGTCTTTTCTTTTGAAAATCTACAGATTGAGGAATAAATATTTGTACCGATGTAGACTGGGTAGGTTCGTTAATAGATTGGAGATCTACTACAGGGTACTGCACATATGTTTGGGGTGATATGCTTACTTTGAGAAGGAAAAACAGGTTGTAGTTTTAAGGAATAGTGCTGAGGCAGTATTCAGGGCAATTTGTCATGGGATTTGCGAAGGAATTTAGGAGTAGGCTAGAGGAACTGAGAGTTGTTAATCCAATTCTAATAACTTTGCAGAGTTACAACAAAGTAGCCATTGAGAGAGCAAGGAATCTAGTTCATCATGATAGAACCAAGTGTGTCAAGATTGATCGACATTTTATTAAGGAAAAATTTGAGCAAGGGATACTCGAGCTCTCCTACGTTCCTACTAAGCAGCAGGTTGCAGATATATTCACAAAGCACTACCCAGATACAGTTTTGACAATTTGGAGTCCAAGTTGGGTATGATTGACACCCATAACCCAGCTCAAGGGAAAATTTGGACAGAATAAGTCAGGATCTTCAGAAGATCCTTCTGTTAATTAGGAGCGGATTCTTGAGACTAGAGTTCACAGTCGATTCTCTAAAACGAAAAACAGCAGTAATCTCCTGTTCCCGGTCCTTTCGAACTAGATACTTCATTCTTGCTCCGTGGTAGGTATCAAATAAATGACTACTTGAATTGGAATTTTGAGCATAAAGATTCCACTGACCTGTAAAAAGTGGGATTTTGTGTTAACTAAGCCTTCATGCTAGTTGCTGATACTTATGTTCTCATTTAATTTGTTCTAAAACAGTGGATTAATTTTTATTTTCTTTTATTAATGGGATGTTATGGTGGTAATTATGTCTTCTTTGTTTGAAATCAGATTTATTTCTACTTGTTAATGTGAAATTAAGTGTCATTTATGTTATTCGTGGATGGTACAGGAGAAAAGCTGCTCAATATTTTGCTATAAGGAGGAGGATTTTCTACCCAATGTTGTTTAAATAAGGAGCGCTATACTCCTGTGAATTTTTTGATCGGTTTGATAGAAGATGAACATATACATAATGAAGACTAATTACAGCACTAGGTAGTCTCATTTTCTGCAGCTTATGTTTTGGTTAATGATTTTGATTCTAGCCCTGTGAATTTTATGATCTTACTTTACTAAACTTAAGCTTCACTTTCTGTCAAAAACAATAGTTTCTCTTATCATATCTTGCATGATTGCTAAGCATTTAACATTTTCAATTTCATATTTTTTCGTATTAAATTGAGTGTCATATCGCATAAACTACATAAAATTACGTGTTCTGCATATTCTCCTGCCAAGCTACACGGGTTTTCTTGTATAGACCATTACACTTTTAATTGCATTTTAAGTTTAACGCTCTGTTGTAATCAACTTCTTCTGAATAACTGAAAGCTCTTCTCCAATCGTTGTACTCTCTACATGTTTCCGATCTCTATATATTTCTCGTGTTTAAGCATTTAAATTTATGAAGTTAAGAGCCAGTGATATCTGTTATGCCTAATTAACCTCTTCCTATTCAGACGATCTTTTGATTTCTTCATTTCTGAATTGTAATATTCTCCAACTTGGTGACCATTATAAATGTATCTTGTTCAATATATCTCAAGTGATATTTCTATAAGTGGTGGTTGTCTCTATGTACTTGATATGCCATGCTCTATAATTGTAACCTCAAAATCAACCAGCTGACATGCGGTATGATGTCTAACTTTATATACTATATGGGTTATTTGGTTTTGTTCCCAAAAATAAGGAAACACGCATTTTAATCAATAGAACAAAATATCCAATGTTTCCCTGGTGTTTTATATAGTTTGATTGGTTGTGCACCCTTGTAGGTAGTCTTTTGTCGATGAAGTTTATATTAAAGGCATTGTTATTGTCTTATTTTTCTCTTTAGCATCCTGACAAATTTTTCTTATCCAGGGCATTTCAGTCACCTTCAATCACATCACATCTTTGATGCTGGCGAAAGGTTACTAACATTATCTGTTCAATTTTCGTTAAAACTATTGAGTTTAGGCTTGTTCATAGGGATTAATCTAGTGGTTAGACATGGAAGCCAAGATCGCAAAGGTATTGGATAGTTCCCTCAAAGTTATACCCAGCTTGAAGAGAAAGCGAGTGGCCCGCCACGCAGCATATCTTGCTAGGGCTCCCCAGTTGGTTTCACCTGAGTGGCCAACCGTGAAGTCATCAATGCTTAAGCTAGCAAAGCGAAGGAAAGTAGATGCAAGCCGAAGTGGACCTCAGAGCTGCCAGTACCATTTGAAAAGATCGTTGCTCCGGTGTTATTCCAATTTTATGAAGACTGGAATGCCACAGAGGCTTATGTTTTATCAGAATGGTGAATGGAGTGATTCCTCTCAAGATCTACTGGACTTGGTTTGGAATGAGTTTAAAGTGAAGAAGGGTGTTGTCGAGGCTGAGTTGAAGGGTGGTCACTGCGTATTGGATTTTGTGCATATGCTTCGAGTCGACATGAGAACAGGTTCACATCAGCCAATGGCTTGGATTGATGATGCAGGTAGCTGCTTTTTTCCTGATATTTACATTGATGACGATGAATCATATGAGTATTGCCAACATGTTTGTGGGAAAAATCAGGGAATCATATTTAAGGAGCCTTATGGACCTCATGAGATCAAGTTGCAGCTTGACATTGATGTCAATGGAGTTGAGCAGGCTAAGTTAAAGGATTGTAGTGAAGAGTCACTTGGTCTTGTTATGCAGATTCAGATAGCCGAAAAACCTGCAAGAGAATCTTGCACCGTTGAACATAGTTGCAATAAAAGGTTTGGTGAAAAAGCTGATGAAGCTAAGGAGAATCAACAGACTAAAATGAGTTCAGTTAATGAGGCTGAGTCTGACCATGAAAAAATGAATGCTGATACTGTTCGACAAATGTTTCTTATGGGCATGAGTCCTTTTGGTGGCGCAGATATAGTTGATGTCCATCCGTGCTTTGGTACCTTAATGCAAGCTCGACTAGAGCTTTTTGAAAAACAGATTGATTTGGTTAAACGATTTCGTGGTGATGCAAATGTTCGATATGCTTGGCTTGCTTCGTCCAAGGATGCTCTCCCTACAGTTTTGCAGTATGGTCTTGGCCATTGCAGCCCATCTGCAGCTAAGTCTAACATTGCTGTTCATCTCTCTGCAGCAAACTACTGCCACACCAGGTAGTGGACTGACAATGTTTTATCAGCCCGGCCCAGCCATTTGACAGGGCTTTGGGCTGGACTTGGAATTTCTTTTAATATTTGGGCTTCAGGCTGGGCTTGGGTTTGAGTGGCCCGTCCGAAACCTAAAAAATGTTAAGTAAAATGACATCATTTGCAAACTTTAAATTAAGAAAATTAATCAGGCCTGATGATGAATTTTCGGCCCGATGTCAAGCCTAGTCTTACTGTAGAATTTCATGTCAGTTTTCTTGTTGTCTTGATAAAAGTTAAGACAAAAAGGTTGTTCTGTTAGCTAACTATTCTATTTTTCTTCTAGCTAACTTAGTATTTTAGGAGGCAAAAGGGTTATAAGCCAAACTAAAGAGAGTAATCCCACTTTGTCATCGTAGCCAGGCTTACTTGTCTAGAATAAATTTAAGTTTTCCATTGAAGGGTATCGTTTCCATGTATGGTTTTTTGTGTTAACAATTTGATCTTAAGTTGGGGAAGCATGTTAAATTTTCTGTATTATTTATGTTGTTTGTCCAAAATGAATACTGTTCCTGTATCTTTGGTATTCTTGAGCAGTTAACATCATCAATTTTTATCTACAAGCACCCGACTGATCCTATGTTGAATTTAAGCAAGAATCTAGGCTTTAATCAGTACACATCATTATATCTTTTTTCTTTCATCAAATTTTAACTAAGATTTCTCAACAGTGCAAATTGTTGTGATTTTGACAAAAATGGAGTAAGGCATATTGTACTTTGTCGCGTAATATTGGGGAATATGGAAATTTTACATCCTGGGACTCGACAGTACCAACCAAGTTGTGAGGACTTTGACAGTGGAGTTGATAATCTTCAAAACCCAAGACACTACATAGTCTGGAATATGAACATGAACACATGCATTTATCCAGAGTTTGTTGTTAGCTTCAATCGTCGTTCTGCAGCAGGTGATAAGCTATTTCTTTTGGATTTTTTTGTTAGTAGATGAATGATATCCTTTGTATATATGCATGCCTTGCTCATATTGTTTTTAGCTAACAATATATTGTGTATCTTGTATATCCTTATGATGGATACAAGCTGATTATTTGGACAGAACTTGGAAACTGAGTTTGGTGGTCACAACATCACTTTTAACTTCAGCTCCATCCACCTTACCTTTTAAAGTTGAAAAGCGCCATTGTTTTAGAAACATATTTTTCCGCGCGATCTGCATTCATCTGGCTTATTACATTCAAGAGATCAATCAGTACTAGCTCTTGATCTAGTGACTTAGTCAGTGATCACTATCTGCAAATGCTGAATGACCATGAAACATTTTCTTTTCGGAGCCTTGTCAGTATTTGATCACTATAATTTTGATATTGTCCTTACAGGATTGGATGCTAGAAGTGATAGTAACTGTGCTGTCTCGGACATCACTGCTTGTACTCTTGGTGCTCAGGGAAGTTTTAGAAAGGAATCCACTGGACTTGATTTGAATTTGCAAACAGGATCTACTGCTACTGATCTGAATTTACCAGTTGAGTCCATTGCTGCGTACATGGTAAGCTTAGTTGTATTCTCACCATTCTCATGTGTATCTTTGTTGCGCTTTGTGATTCACAGTTCATTTGTTAACTTAATGAAGCAGGGAAATATAATAAGCTGATTTCTTTTCTTAAGCAGTGTCTGGCACAACTGTGTTATGACTTTTGGTGACAATGTATGCGTATTTGTTCGACCTTTAAAAGAGGAGTCCAAGTAGGCGAGAGTAAACCTATTGAGCTTCTAGTTTTATGTTCTTATTAATGGCATGAGGTTGAGGGTTGGTGTGGTAGAGAGACTAAGAGCAATCCTAAAATATTTTCAAATAGTACATTGTATGTCTTTTCCCCTCCTTTGTATTAGCCTGTCCTACTTCTTATTTACTTTTTTGTCTTGAAGACCAAAAATCCCTTGGATGAGAAGGTTTTGAGATTATATCATCTAGTGTCTTGAGGCGCTTGATGGTAGATTTTGTTCTTTTATTGAGATTTCGACCATGCAAAGCTAGATTAAATGGATAATTATACAATCGTGCATGTGAATTGTACATAAATTGTTTATCTGTGTCTTGCCATTTCAAGTTCCAGCTAGTTTTACAGTTGCCTTAAATTAACTGCTAATTTGCTATTTTTCCTTT
>JANITW010000001.1:23962479-23976462 GCA_027564335.1 Erythroxylum williamsii | reverse complement strand
GAAATCCTAATACATAATAATTTAATTAAACATCTAAGCATTCATAAACATTAATTACATTCAAGTCTTAAAATTTACTAAGAATGTCCTTAATAATAATTCTCAAAATAACTCCAATGGAAATTAGTAAAAATCCTTGACTCAAAGCCATTTTTTGCTTTAAAGTAGCAACTTCATTTGGTTCTTCAGTTGTTGGTAGTGAAAATTGATGCGGGATTGATGAGGGTTCATTAGCGATAAGAACAATGCCTTCGTTTGGACGACTACGCCTATTTTGATCCATAGCATAAGCACTTTCTGCTTTAACAAAGGTCCAAAACCCCTTGAATCTAGCATTAAGAAAGCCTTTAGTTACCAATTTCACTTAATCTTAATTTGTGAAAATTCCTATTTGACATCCAACGAATACCACATAGAAGTTGTATCTGCCCATAGTGATGTACCTAGAAATGAATCATATCCTAATCATTCATAAACGTGCAGAAATTAAATATATGAAATATTTAATAAACCAACCATTCATCATTGATAAACATGGACAAACACAGTCAAAAGTATATCAAATCATCAGTCAACATCACATGGCAAGAGTACAAATAAGTTAAGTTAGATGCATGGTTACCATCATACATGACCATATAATAGTTGAGATTAATAGACAAATTAAGGAACCAAACATAAAGTTAGACATCATAGCGTAAGAGTCTCCGCACATAAACCTGCTTTTGTTCTGCATTTAAACCCCAGAAAAGATTCCCAGCATGAGGATTCCTCGAGAAGATCATTGTAGTCCTAACAACGTCTTCGGTGGAGAAACCCAAACTCCCAAGCTCGTCACCAAGCTGGGGAATTTGCTGTCCTCGCCTCTCCATAGCATCTGCAATGATCTGTGTACTTCTAACACTGCATTTTGTTGCACGGGCAAGTGTGGCAGCAATGCTTTCTTCACTGTCCCTCATCTTCCTTTTCCCTTTACTTGGTTGGTTTGCGTCTATGTTGGAAGAAGAGGCGATAGAACTAGCTATATGGATGGTTGCAGTTGCAGCGGGAGTGTCTGCTAGACCTGGTTCAATCAATAGGGAAGTATGGCCAGGTGAAGCTACTGCTGCATCAGCTTCATTTTCATCAACTTCAAACTGAGCAACAGCATCGGCGGCATCTTGAGCTGCGGCCCCCGTGGCTCTGTCTTTCTCAAAGATAAACTCAAGTCTAGGGTACATTGGAAACGACTTCCCAAGAGTATAGAACCTATTAGGGTGCTTCTGAAAAAATTTGAAACATGTCGTTAGCATGAGAAACAATAACTATTATAATGATGCGTGTATAAACAACTTACCCTCATCCATTCATCCAGCACTTGCTTGCTGTCAACCTCGACGCATTGTTTGCTTTCATTCCACCCAAACCCACTACAGTTCAACATGTCATAGTCTGAAATTTTTCCTTCAACCTCTGGTGTTTATTTTGTATATGCCTCTTCTGAATGCCATACCCAGGAAACTTTTCAACCATCAGTCTAGCAAGAAGTTAGAAAGTCCCTGGCTTAAATTTCCCATTATTGTTTTTATGTCCGGCAACAACCGCCTCCTCCAAGAAGGTAACAAATGCCTCTGTTTCATCATCTGTCTAAACCCGTGACATTGCACCTAAACCATGCAATGTCATATCCCCAACCATTCCAAATCATTGCCATCAATGAATAATTAAAAAGTTATTTGAAATATGTATCAAAAGAAAGCAGACAACATTGAATTAAAATGAAACATGTAATTAAATACAATGAGAGTCAACAATATGAAGAAAAATTCAAGCAATACCTCAATTCAGTTACAATGAAAGCCGTCCAAATGTAATCACAACTGTTATGAACTAATATAAAGTTCACAATTTAATGGTTTCTTCTCCAGTCATTAAACATGTTGTTAGCTAAATCCTCTCTCCATTGACTCCATTCATTACTTGTCTCAACAAGATCAACAAATTCTGGTAACGGTGTATCTGCCCCAATTGGCATATCTTCATCATCAAGAGGACTAAGCTCTGATGGATCAACACTCATATTCAACCTAATGAAATTGTGCAGAAGGCAGCTTGCAAGAATGATGTGGACATGAGTGGCTGCAGCATAAAAAGATGGATTTCTTAAGATTTTTCATCTTTTTTTTCAGTAAAGCAAATGCCCGTTCAATCACATTTCTGGCACACGAGTGTCTCTTATTAAAAATCTCTTCTGCATTCCTAGGTGCCCTTCTATCTCTTTCCCACTCTTGAAGATGGTATCTTGTCCCTCTAAAAGGTACAAGAAAACTAGGACCATTGGTATAGCCAGCATCTACTAAGTAGTAATTTCCTATAAGCAAAAAACATAATTACTATTGGATATGTAATCATACCTTAAAAAAAGAAATTGCAAATTTCTAACAATTCGTTTCTTACATACCCCTCGGAACTTGAAGTCCATTCGGCCTACTTACAGCATCATGCAGAACCCTTGAATCTGCTGCTGAACCCTCCCATCCAGCAAGGACATAGACAAAGTTACAGTCCTTGTCACATACTCCTAAAACATTAGTGCATATTCTCCCTTTCCTACCTCTGTATCTGGGTTTGTCTGCTAGCGGAACTATTATGTCTAAATAGGTTCCATCTAGAGCACCAAGGCAACCCTATGTTTAAAATGCCATCATACAAAAGTTCTCGTTAACTAATTGCATAGAGTTAAATCAGACACCGTATTGTAGCTAAGTTATTAAATTAACTGACCTTAAACCATTTCCATCTATTGTCTGTGCAATCCTCAGGAATTGGTATTGGCTTCACAAACAAGAGATGTTGAAGATTGATTACAGCCTTCAACACATTATGGAAGACCCTACTTATTGTTTCTCCTGACCTCATAAACCGCACTTGTAATACTCTATTGGATTCATTTTGTGCTAATATTCTTAGGAAGATTAATACTTTTTCTTCAATGGGCACATGTCCAGTATTTGTCAACCCACCATGGAGCTGAAGCATTTCACATAACAATTTAAATGCATTCGTGTCCATCCTTAAATCCCACTGGGTATTCCTATCTCCCTCATGCAAAATCCTATATATATTGGCTTTCCTATTTGGTACTGCCAATGCCCTGCTTCCTTCAGCATTTTGACTTCTACGCTGTTTTTTGGTGTATACATATAAGCATAACAACATACTAATTCTCATTATATCCAATTGCTGATTCAAAATGTCATAAAAAGCCATGCAGTTTAACATATCATCATCATCCATTGCCTCCATCTTTGTTTCAAACAAAACTGTCAACAAAGCGAACAACATTTCTGGATCATATACTGCATTACATATATATGTCTTCAATTGTAACATTTATAAATTAAAAAGTCGAAGAATGGAAATACAAGTCAATTTACTGAGTAGCTGTACATCTCATAATAATTGAAGAGTGATATGACATGGCTGTATATACCTTCAATTAATATGTATTTGACTTGTATTTGAATAAACTTCTAAGTTTGCAGTGCATCACTCACATCAGATTCCATTTGCAATCACAATTAATATGTATGCTTAGGTCTTCAAAGTGCAGAATGCTTAAGTTAACATTTTACAACATTAAAGTGAAAGTGAATACAAGTTACTTTCATCAATTTAAGCACCAAGTTACTGTCACTGATATCAATGGTAGAAATGAAAGTTACTTTGAAAGTTACTTTGTTTCAATGGTTAATCATCAATAGCAAGTGAATGCCTCTGCTCATTGGCATATTTTAACTACTGACAGAATTAATTTATGCTTATCTGATGCTTATTGTGTCATATGACATCATTTTATTCTCATAATTAAGGAAAATCTAACTTCTTTGATGCTTTGGTTCAACTACATTTGGTTCTAGGTTTGTATTGATCATTTCTGTTAATTTCCCTCTATCATATTATTTCTGTTATTGTTATGGACAATTTCTGTTATTTAAACTCAAATATGCCCACCAAGGAACTTACTTGGTTGATTACTTGCCAAAAAGGAAACACAAAAATATTTATTTAAACTAGATTTGTATGCATATACGGATATTCTAGATTTGTATGACTCACAACTGACATTTTCACAACTGACATTTTCAGATTTATTTAAATGTAATGACTCACAACTGACATTTTCAGATATTAAAATCTCCATAAATGGATCAAAATAAAAAAAAAGCAAAGCTAATTGCAGTAAAGTACTCTCATCAATGGTTCATTAGTAAACAGACATACACATGAATGACCATGCAAAGCTAGATTAAATGGATAATTATACAATCGTGCATGTGAATTGTACATAAATTGTTTATCTATGTCTTGCCATTTCAAGTTCCAGTTAGTTACAGTTGCCTTAAATTAACTGCTAATTTGCTATTTTTCCTTTAGCCAAGTAAAAGTAGAGCAGCATTAGAATCTGGAATTTCCCAGGGAAAAGCACGAAGTCTGGGCTCAAGCAATACAAGAACTCCGAAGTCCCCCTGGATGCCTTTCCCGATGTTGTTTGCTGCAATCTCTAATAAAGTTTCTTCTGGAGATATGGAACGAATAACCAATCATTATGAGCAATTCAGGGTATGTTGGAGGACATTATGCTACTTTTTTTCCTGCTGATTTGATTTAAGAGATCTGTCATGATCTTAGACTGGTCTCTCTGGATGTTTTATCAGGCCAAAAAGATAAGACGGGAAGAGTTTGTTAAAAGGTTGAGGTCGATAGTTGGAGATGGTTTACTAAAATCAACAATTACTAGTCTTCAGTGCAAGGTATTTCAACCTTTGATGTGGTCCTACTAGTTTTTGTCCCAGGAATATGCATTTTACGAAACCTAAGATTTCATCAATTCCTCCACATGCAAAATGCACAGAAACTAGCTGCTAGTACTTAACCTTGTTAAGACTTGTCCTTGGTGTGAGCTTCTTAGTAGATGTCCCTGAATCTTTTGGAATTACTTTCCTTCAAATAATTGATATTTGGACACATGTTAGAATCTATTATGCTCAGGTTCTAGATTTAAACTTCATTCTTGTCGCGTTCTCAAGGCTCTGTGGTATGCCTACAACAGTCATGAATATGGCAATTGCTGTAACCTTCCTTTTGTCAGATCTAGTAAGTGTATCTGATCTTTGTTTGGTTTGGTTTTCTTCAATTGTTATTTGGTTTTTTAGACCTAAAGGTTAGGGAGATTTTCTGGTATGAATTTGTATAGGTTGAGGATTGGTTTGGTTAAGGTAAGTTTTGGTGTCTAAATCTGTCCAGCGGATTGTAGTATGTAAACAATGCTGTGATTCATTTCTTGTTTTATTATTTGGGGACATCGACTGATAGGCTGATGAAGAACATTGGTTTTTGGATATATTATATCCGCTGATATTCGCTAGTAGCAATAAATTTTCTTAGCATCATAAAGTGCTATAAATTTCCTTGCTTTGTCCGTTGTTGAGGGATGTTGATGTTTCTCTTGTCACGACAATTTGCTATCCTTTTGCAGGTATCATCGCCTCAAAGAAGCAGCACTTACGCCTCTAAAAGGTTTGGTTCCCTGGAATGAAGAAAAAAACTTTGGGTATATCATCTACTGTTTGATTGAACTTTAGCTGACTTTTGTTGGATGTTTGTGTACTAGAATGTGTCGACATGAAGCTGTGAATATCTCATTAGTCTTTGACGATATTGTTGTGGTTCTGTCGAGGACTGCAAGCTTTTCTTTGACTGGAACAACTTGGTTTTGTTATTTTCATTTGCCAATAAAGGTTTGCTTGTTATATTGAAATATGGTAGATTAATGAAACTTCTCAGCAAGCGTAGTGTCTGGTGATACTTGGCATGTTTGTCCCTTTTCCAACCGTGTCCCAGATGCCTTTTATATGAGGATCTCTTTACATGAGTAGCTGAACTCTTCTCATCATGGGCAATTTTCAATAGCAATACCAGCAAGACTCAGTTATGGTTGATTTATGCATTAACACAGACGCAGGGATTATGCGTTACAGGCACTTTTAAAGAAAAATGGAATATGAAGGAAAACTGATTGCTCGTTGATTAGTCCTCCATCTATGAAGAAACAATCTTACTCTGAAAAATAAGTGTTGTTGATACACGAAGAGTGGGCATTGTAAGTGAAGCCTATGAACAAGGTGAGGAGCTTCCATCCATCATTTTATATATAATGTTACGAAACATGTTTTAGTTTGTCCATTCTCCACTCGCCGCCGGTGTACCTGCAGAAGCCGGTGGGAGCTCACGTGCTTCCATGGGCTTGGCATTGTTAAATGTGGATCCAATTCAAATCTAGCGATGCACCAATTGGGTTGATATAGATTAAGCCCATCAACTATATAATTTAGTTGCATCTGGAAGCACACTCTCATATAAATGTCTAAAACTTTTTAATTATTAAAAGATCTCATTTAAAATTTCAATATTAACTGCTTGATGACTGAAATTGAAGTTTGATTAAAATTGGTGTCCTAAATATTAAATTGATATACGCATAGTTTTTTTAATGAATTTAATACTAAATTCCAAATTACCCTAAATTAAAATATTAAATTTCACATGGACTAATCCATGCTAATTGAGAAGTTAAAGGTTGGCATTTTTTAATGCCTCCTCCCACATGCATCTCAACTAATAATATTTTCTTAAGTCTAAAGATTAAGGAGAATAAGTATTCCTCTCTCCATTAAAATAATTAATAAAATTGGGGCAAAAATCGATTTTATTAAACCAGAAAGTTGGGTTCCTTGAGGGTTTCAACCTGCACTATTGATAAATCAATTTAAATAAGTGGAAAATGAAGGATTTTTTCACTTGGTTTTTGAATGCATGTGTAATTATGAGTTCAAATCTTATTTCCAATTTTATTATATATAACCCTGTCTAATGTCCAAAACGATATGTTTTTTTATTATTGAATATAAGTTTAGAGATTGTTCTATCCAATGATCAAAAATGTCATTTTGGGCATCAGAAAAGATTGGAAAGAGTAAAATTGGATAGATAATTCCACTAGTTTTGTAAGGAGTAAAAGTAGACAAGAATCTCCACTCTAATACGAGTCTAGATCTTTTGTCTAATTTTATAGTGTTTTATTTTGTTTTACGAATTTCAATCATTTATTTATGTGAGTCCCATATAGATCCTGCATAAATGAATGCGGAACTCGCATAAATAAATGGTTGAGATTCATGAGACAGAATAAAACATCATAATATTAGACAGAAGATCCTGCCCTGATATACCCTTCCTGTTGCTTACGTGGTGCTGCCATAATTTTGATGCAATCATTGGCTTCCTTGAGGATAGTGTAGTTAAAAAATATAGAAAGAGAGAGATCAATTTCTCTGCAACTTATTGTCAAAATACTTTTTAAGAAAACAAAAGGAAAAAGAGAAACAAAAAAAGGAGAAAACGAATGGTTCCAACTTCCAATCATGTGGGTCAAAGTGATGCATGCTTGGGTGGTCGCCCACAAACTTCTTTACCTTGATTTTCACCATTGTCGATATCGATTGGCTTCTGTGCCATGTAAAAGGGTTTAGTGGGGGCCAACCCTTTACCAACAATCATTTATTCCTTTTTCTTAATAATGAAAGGAATTACCAAGTTATTATTTATTTTTATTTCGTGGAAAACTAAACAAAGTGAGTAACATCATGTAAAATGAGAAAGGAATAAGTTAATCCCCAAAAGAAAAAAAAAAGTTGATAGGTTCTAATCAAAATCTACAAGCTAAGTTCTTTCATCTAACTTGTAATCTCCCCAAAGATTTGTAGGGCATTAATCAAAGCTTCCCCTTTGCTCCAAGTCGTTGAAAAAGATTCAAAATGTCTCCCACTTTTCTTTTGTTCTTGTGTGTAAAAACAGGATTGATCCTATATATATACCCCTATATCTGCATGGGAATGGGATTAGATTGGAGAAAAAGAGGCACTTACTACTTTAGTCATGTTATGTGGGTTTGATTGGAGAAAAAGGAAAGAAAAACTCTGCTTTTGGGTCAAGATTATGCTTGCTAACCCTTCATTTCTTATGCCAAGAAAATTAAAAAAAAAAGAAGCTATACCTCTCGCACCATCGAAACGTATTTAATCAAGAAGCTCTAAACATTATGGAATATTTCAGTGTCGTTGGAAATCCTCCACTCTTAATAAATTATGTCTAACTTGGTCCAATATAGCCACCTAATCTCCATCAGGTTTTTGATGATATGACTATAAAGAGTGAAAGTTTCACGTCAATGTCCTCATTAGAACATCAACATATCTCCTGAACTTTGCCAAATACAACGAAAATCACTCAAAACTCTCAAAAGCAGATGCTCCACTTCCACTCATTGCATGTTCCATTTGGAGGCTTAATAAAAATAAGGGTTTTGAAAAAAAAAAATGTAACAGACTACAACTATTGTTAAGCGATTGTTTCACCACAACAGCTTAAGCTGTTGTGTGAGGTCAACTCAATTGGTTTTATATATTCTCTAACACACCTCCTCAAGTGAAAGCCCTTTAGGCTTGAAACTTGCACATGCTTACTTTATCTTGTACTTAATTTACTTAGAATAGGTGAGTGGTAGGATTCGAACTCATGACCATTTAGTCATGGAGGTTCTAATACCATGTTAAGCGACCGTTTCACTACAACAGCTTAAGCTATTGTGGTGAAATGGTCTCTTAACAATTATATTTGTATATATATATGATTCATCGACTAAATGAGTAATCTTTCCGGTTGCTGTAGTAAGATAGTTTCAATAATTTTCTTCTAAAATTAGGCGCTTAATTCTGACGACTGGGGTGACCCATGTGTAATAAGTTCTGCATATACATATAATGTCCAGCTTTTCTGTCACACCATAAAGTGTATGATCCGACGTTTGGGAAGTAGAGAAACACGATGACCCATATCCATTTAAGAAGAAGACTTAACAAATTCCCAGTATTTATAGAGTCGTGACATGTTATGTCGGTATGAGAATTTCTTTATTCTCCATGATGAATTTGAATATTGTTTTCCACCATTGTCTCGCATCAGATATTATTAATCATTAACCAAGTCACGTGATCTTATTATTTTTCTTTTGGTTTTTGATAACGAGGGAAATTAACTTCTTCTTGATGTTTTACACACAATCACGACCATTAATTTTAATTTCTGTTTCTAAATTATACTTTCTTCAGTAAAGATTACTTAATTCCAAGTTCAATTGACTTTTTAATCAAGTTTAAGTGGATTAGTCAGGATTTTATGAAGATGGAATCTCATTTTCAGGTTCGCTTTGACTAAAAAGTTTAAACTAACTAGAGATTATGAAAATTAATTCACTTAATTATAATTCGATAAATTTAATATGAAACACAGAAGAAATAAGAAATCAACGTAACTACTCTATTGTGTTTCTCTTAATTAGTAATAAAACGAGACCTATGGAAATGAAGGTACTAAAGATTAAAAAGAAAAAAAAGCATTTTCAACGGCTTCTTCTTTCTCCAAGGTCAACTTTATTACACAAGACAATATATGGAATCCTGCCGCAGGTTAAGCTTAGTCTAGGTTAAACCATGCATCAGTTAGATCTTACTTTGTATAAAATAAATAACACGGTTGATTATAAAATCAATAAGAACATACAATAGGACAAACAAAGTTAAACTATACGAATCAGTATAAGATAGACTATGATGCAAAATGGTCCAAGTATTCATGTAAGATTCTGTTTTTGACCTATCAAATTAAATCACTAGCTAGGAAAACTGAGTCGGTGATTATTCAGTAGATAATAGTTTCAAGGCTTTGGAGTGGCAAATATGGATGCTTCTGAAAAAGACAAAAATATATTTTTATGAAATCTCCAGTTTCTTGTAATCGAGGAATAGGTTGACAATGATCTGATCGCATGACTATAATAATAAACCCCCGCCTTAATTATGTGTTACAAAGTCCATTGATACAGAAAACAAGGTGTCAGTATTCTCTATTCCTGTTCTTTGTGGTGGTTCACAAGTCTCAACATTTGTTTTAAAATTGGAAACAAGCACACTAATATATATATAAACGCTGCTCGAACATTGAAAATTCATGTTCCTTACATTGCTTCCAATGCTGTCGGGGGCCCTGCTGGGAATTACCCATATCACATTTGGTTACTACATCTACATGGTGATTAAAACAATTCGGTGACATTTAAAAAAGATGCTCAATTTGTTCTTGGAACAACAATAGATGTTCTTTTCCCATCATACAGTGGGGAGATCCCATAGCACCAAGATGATTTTAAGGTAGGGTTATGGGAGATAAGGACAATATGAAGCTTGCCCTTGAAGAGGTGTTGGCTTAAAAAGATGTCCAGAAATGAAAAAACTTATGAGATCATTTATATGGAGGAGCCTCCACTTTTATGGTTACCTTCTTCCTCCCCACCCACCACGAATAAATTGATATGACAAGACACAATGAATAATACTTCTGAGTATTTAGTGAAGCAATGTGACGAGAAAAGTAGACTATTGAATAACCACATGAAGAAAAATCTGAAGGAAAATTGATCCGTATATGTTTTATACTCAAATTAAACATCGAACGAGACAGTTCGCCTTGATCAAGTGGCTATCATGTATTTATTTTCAATATGTAGATTTTTTTTCATTTTCATTCGGATTTTCTGTTTCTACCTAAACAGCGTAAGGGTCTCAAAGCAAATCAGTGCCATAGAGAAAAAAAAATCTAGTCAATCTATCTAAGTTCAAGTAAAGTCTTCTTCTTTTTTTATTTTTAATTAATTGGATTTTTTTTAAAGGAAAAAAAAAGAAAAAATAGTTATGTTTGTCTTAAATTTCTTCGATCTTTCATTTTCGGTTTGATTATAGCACTTTGTCAATTTAAGAAAATCATACTTGAAAACAACTGAACAAAAAATCAACATATTCAGTACATAAGATTCTTCGCTTTGCGGAAGTTTAAAGAGGGTTATAACGTATGCAACTTTTCTTTTGTAATTTTAAAAAGAGATTATTTTCATAAATTAAATATGTGACTTTATGATTAAAGAAGAGGGGTCCCCCTCTTGAAAACAACTGAACAAAATTTCCATAATGTCATCAACATCTAATGTAATTAGAAGCCCGCATCCAAATGAAAATTTTACAAAATAAGTGTCATCATTAAAAAGGCATTTGCTTAGTCAGCTGTGTTTTATTTCCATAGCAAGTTTTTAGTTTACTTTAAGCTTAGCGCATAGTAGCTAGAGCCCAAAAGGAGAAAACAATGATAAGTTTCAGGGATCGAGAAGTCGGGAGAAATTTAGGGTTAATTAACAAAACGTTTTGTATAGGTTATGCTGACACCAAAATGTGGAAACGTGCCAAACGCAAATGTGAAATGTATATTTACTATATGATATTAAGTTGTTCTGTTGAGTACGTTAATGTCCTCGATTGTATTCTTACAACACGAGTACGCTTGAAGGAGAGATATCGATGGTTACCCAAGACCAAGAGAGTAGTTCTTGAGTCCCAAAAACGACTAAAGTAAGAATAATTACTAAGCATTTGCACCACTAAACCATATATACACTACAAATTAAGACCTTTTTGTTGAGCTCATGACATTATATATATATATATATATATTTCCTTGAAGGCTTGAGTAGAGAAATTAATGTGAAGGGCAGTGGGGACCTGTCTTGTTATATATATTCTCGCGAAAGAGATGGCCAAAAGGATTGTTAGGTGACCGCAAAGAAGGGGGCAATCTAAAGCAAAGTTACATGACAAAGGTAACACTCATCAATGCTAGCTCATTGGGAGTGTTAAAGTTACTAGAAAAAAGCTTTGCATTATCATCTTTCGATATGACAAGATAAATCCTCCTACTTTTTTTCGTGGAAAAATGCCTTTGTCTTGCACCACTATATTCTTTAGTTTCTATATCAAACTTTTCTTTGCCATCTTGTCCATTGAAAATTTTGAAACACTAAAGCCAATACAAATAATTTTAGCCAATATGATCTTCTTCAAATCTACTACTCACAATGATTGTTTATGTATCTAAAACCTTTACATTTGAGTTCTGACAACATTAATTACCACCACTGGCGAATACAAAACTAATAAGCCATATTGGACTATCAATTCACTTCTCGAATGTTATGCATCGCCTGATTATATATGCTTGATGTGGAACTTACCTTGAAAGATAGATAGGGCCAATAAGTATGATGCTTTTTATGGGAAGAACTGAAAAATTAATTTGTCATAAAATTTGAGACATCAATGCATGCAAAAGATTCCTACCCCACAATTTTCCATGCAAAGTCAAAAGGTTGAAACAGCTTTTTTGCTTGATTTTTGGATGTACCTAGCTAGGTCATTCCCAGGTAGTATATTGATTAATGGACAAAATACAGTGAATTTACCGACAAAAAGGGGTCAAGCTAATAGGACCAACTTGCATAACACACTTTGTTCAATCAATCCTCGTCATTTTCCAAACTGACAAATGCGCGCAGGTTCATTTAACTGACCTTCGTGGTTATAATTCTGTGTCCTAATTGCTGTTCACATCTGAAACAAGATTGATTAGAGTTCAAAAGAGAACCCTGCAATGTTACTAAAACTATACATGTTAGGAATTTTCATTTTCGAGAAGCTAGTGCAATTTCAGTAATCTCGGCTTAAAAATCACATTTAAGACAGATGACAGCAATTTTAATTCTTTTGAGTGATGTTCAGAGATTCAGTATGTTCTTGTTTTTGCAAGTTCCATGCCCTATCTAAGCAGTCTAATAGTACTCTAATTATCCACAACTCATCAGAAGACAGTCAATATTTTCATTTGTTATAAAAATAGGCTTTAACTTAAAATGGTCCATAGCGCTATTATATTCGAAGTGCTCGGCGTTGGAATGCTCAAATTAGAGACCAACAGTAGGGGAATGGAACTAATTAAGGTGATAGGGTCGATATCATTATTCCTCCCTAATTTAGAGGACCTAGATGAGAGTTATCTTACTATTTTCGATTTGAATCGAATTTTTTTAATACTTTAAAAATTAAAAATAAAAATATAAGATTTAAAAGATTCAATTGATATTGTATCATCATAAAATTGATTAAAAATTAAATAAATTGAAAGAATTTAAAATATAATTAAAAAATTATCTTTACCTATTAATATTCGAAGGTTTAATTAAAAAATAATTGTAAAATGAAAACTAATAGCTAAAGAAGCAAAATCCATGGATTATATATTTCTTAGGAACATTTTCAATCATTAGTGAAAACATTATATGATCTATTATTTAATGTAGAAAAAATAGAAACGTTTTTAAAAAAGAAAGATTATAATGATAGTCATATCTTTTATGATTGCTTTCCTTTTGTAAGGTGTAAAGTGAGATGCAGTGACAGAGCTAGAAATTTAAGATAAGATGGTTCAAATATTTAATTTTTTTAAATTTTAGGGGTCCAATACACCATTAACCCTTAAATAGCTTTGTTCTTGTATGTGTATATATATATATTAAAAAAAACAAATATTTAATTTTTTAAAATTTTGAGAGGTCTAATGTACCACTGATCCATGTATCTCCGTCATCGGTGGGATGTTATAATTATAACAAAGTAATTGGGAGCAACTGAAATTTCCTTGACCTGCCATACCCTTTTGTTAAAAGATAAAAATCAGAAATAGGTAGTAAAGAGAGACGGGTCACCAAGAGCAAGTATGAAAAATGGTTACTGTCCTCTTATAGTAAAACTAGGGGGCGGTTGGTTAGCTTGGGGGAATGATAATAGGAATGGAAATGAATATAGTGAGGAATGGAAATGAATATTATCATTATAATTATGATGGTTGGTTAAGAGGAAGGAATGATTACTATTATCATTAATAGTGGTTGGTTTGTAAAAAATATTATAATTATTTAATTACCAAATAAATTATATTTTAATTAAC
>JANITW010000001.1:23809591-23820962 GCA_027564335.1 Erythroxylum williamsii | reverse complement strand
CAATGAAGAATGAACTTAGACATATAACTTAACCTTTCAACTTTCAGAAAACAGTGACCTACTTCTAGCAAAGTACCCAGCCTAAGTGACATTTGTCACTTCCCTCACATCTAAGCTCTAACTTTGTTTCTTTTGAAACTAACTCCCTCAACTCTCATCTTTACAATTCAACTATCTCCAAAACTCCATTTGATGTCTTTCTCCCCTTTCCTATACCTTTTTTCCAAAATTTATGCCTAAATTCACCAAAGTTCAAAATTGTAATATTCTTGCTATCCAATAAAATTTTTCATATAAATAAAATTCAAAATTCTCAAAACACCTAAAAATCACAACACAATCAAATTACACCAAGAATTATTCATGAATGCATGTTCAACTATTTTTAAGTACCACAACTTCACTATTTACATATGTGTGTATGTCACATTATGCATGAGCATGTACAAGCATTGCTAAACTCTCATTGTTCACTTATATTTATTATACTAACCTTCCTACAGATAATGGGATGTTACAAATCCACTGTCTAATAGTTCCCTTGGTCTTTCGTTTCATCTTCTCCTACTCTTTATCTATCATCTTCTCTGATTTAGATGAGACATCATCTTTTACGCTTTTGTCTACATCGATTGGATCATAGAGATCCATGCAATGCAAGAGACTTTCCATCATTAGTCTCCATTTCGAGTAGTTGGTCCCCGTTAACTTCATTATACATCTATTGGGATATCTGATTAAAGATATCGATATCAATCCACTATCTAATAGTTCCCTAAGTCTTTAGTTTCATCTTCTCCTACTCTTTATCTATCATCTTCTCTTATTTAGATGAGAGATCATCTTTTACACTTTTGTCCACATCGATTGGATCATAGAGATCCATGCAATGCAATGCAAGAGACCTTTCAATTCATCTTCTGTTATTGTTTCTGTCTCATATAACTTTTTTCTCTTAAAACTTATCTTTAAATCTTTAAAAAGGATAAGTTTTATAACGTACATAATCATTTACACGGCTATATACAATGATTGTGTTTGACCATTAAGCTTCAAAACTCAACATCGCGGAGATATATGATCGTAGAGAGTTACATGGTCAGCTTACTTTCAACTTCTTCATGGTTAGAGAAGCTTACATTGTCAGACACAAAACCGTGTCTACCATTGACATAGCCGTGTGGCTTCTAGACATGGGTGTGTCTTCTAGAAACAACTTTCAATCTTTGATTTATGCCTCAAATCTACCTGAACTTCATTCTTTTTAATCCAATGAGACAGATAAGATCTCTAGAGTATAGACTTAATAGAATTAGTTAAGTGAACATCCATAAAATGGCACTGGACACACAACAATAAACTTATGGTGTTTACCTTTCAAGCCTTTTCATTTTGTTCTTAAATCTTCATCTCTTTTCATTTACAATTTAATATTTAATTAATTGAACATGCATTGTAATAATCATAGTGTGGTTTGCTATCTTTTCCTTTGATTTTTTTTGGTGATTATTTCTTATTTTGATCCATTCATGTCAATATATGAGACTGTATTCATATTTCAATTTATAGTTACAAAATTCTTTTCGCTTTAGATAATTGTATGGCAATAAGAAATATAGAGTAAATAAACAAAGGATATATATTTTTATATATGTATATTTATTCAGGGTATTGATTAGTACATTACATAAGATGTCCAAATTTTCTTAAACTATTCTATAATTTCTAAATTGCATGTGTTAGATACATATGACTCATATGTGGATATTCTTAGTCGACAGTGAGGCTCAAACCGAAGCCTTCAATTCACAAGGTACAATTTTTTAAGTGAAATATATTAATTAGTCATCCATTCCAGAAATTGATAAATGTTAACAGACAACGAAACCCTGATTTGATGCGACTGATTTGGTTCTCACCAAATTAGGCTCACTAAAAGTTGACCAGCATAGGTAGCCGAAACCACAATGGAACGAAGCAAGTCAGGTGAGGTGTAGCAACTTGATGCCTAAATTGTTTCAACCATTGGCACCGTCTTGAGACACAAAGGACTTGCGCAATTAATTGAACACCTTTGTCAGAGATATGTTTGAACATTAAATAGTTGTCCTGATTTGAGCTAGACACCAAAATTCTGACCAGATCTTCTATAGAAATGTAGAGACATTACCAATTTTCATACCTTCTTCAAAAAGAAATATGCAGTTATTGTGATTTGAGGAGGAATAATCTATGGCTAATTTATTATTTTTGTGAATTATGCAGAACAACAGCCTTACGTTAGGCTGCATAACAAAGGTTACCTTCTTTCCCCATTTTCTCTTGAGATTAATTGGATGAAGAAATGTCGTATTTCACAGTGCAACACTTCAGAAATCGACCGCCAAAGCACATGCTGCGAAAAGAAATGCTAGCTGGATCATAATGTTTTGCCAACACGCGAGGGAAAGTTCAATGTTTTTTGGGGCTCATTAATACCATCAATTATCAGATTGAGATGTGCAGACAACATAGATGGCGGGTAGAAAAGGGCATTTTTTTAAGGGTTGCTCTTTATATCCGATACCCCACAGAAAAATAAGTATTCAACCTCAAAAATTAAATGATATGTAATAGCTGCAAGGAGAGAAAAGGCATCTCTCTAATTTATTCGAGTAGTCCATTAGCTACGAAAAGAATAAAGAACCTAACAGGAAGCAGCAAACTTGTCCTTGAGTAAGAAAACAAATTTACAAAAAGTTACTCTAACCAAATTTTCTATTTTCAGCCTCTCTCCTGCCCAAGGGCAGTGCCTCAATTCGAAGCCTGCCCAAAGAATAAAAATTTGACCTAAACTTGGTTATCTGCTGCTGCTGCTGCTCCCCAAATCAATCTTTTGGACATTCAGTCCGTATTGTTACTTGTTAGAACCCCATTAGAGAAAAGAGTTGGCAAAATCAAGCTCTAAATTATCCTCCAAATACTGGGACCACGGGTCTACTTGTCAGTTAATCTAACCTGCTCTCTCTAGTGAAGGGCCTTTGACTTTAAGGCGTTTTGGTCCAATCTCTATAGGAGGTGGCTCCCTCACAGTCCTTCCCAATTCATGGTGGAAGTTATCCGTTCTCTGTTCTCGCTGTCTATTCAGTTTGCCCTCATCGGTCAACCTTTTTATCTTAATAGAGATGGGATTTGTACTTCCCTTGGGAAACCTGTCCCTGAATGTACTATCTGCAGCTTCTTTATGGTCTGAAGTGGATGTAAGCCCGCAATTTGATTCATCATTCCTGCAGAATTCTGATGGCAAAGTTTGGCCACACCTTCCGTCAAGTTGAAGCTTCTTCAACCGTTTAAGTCCTCCCTGTGTATCAAAATGAAACAAGGTGGAATTTAAAATCAGTAAATTGAAAAATATTCAAGTTAAAGAACGTAAAAGAAGTAAGGCTGGCAACCGAAAGCAACTTTTCCTTCACAGATGGAAGCAGAATTCTAGAGATCAATCAAGTTAGACAACCATCAACAACTACACCCCTTCTGTGTTTCCATGGCTCCAACAAATTTATTATGCATGACATCTATAACAAACGACCGGATCTCAAGTTCTCAACACTTGAAGAAGATTTAAGAGTTTAGTGTGTATCAGGATGTTCAAGAGATATTGAAATTCAAGCTTACAGTACAGTTCATGCTACGCATGCCAAATAGGGACAAAATAAAGGATTAGCACGAGCTCACCCTTTTAACATGATTATAGATTGCAGATAATAAAAATTTGTACGCTTCCAACAAAAACTATACGCCTACTTTGAACCTTGACTTTGGGTTTTGAGACGTTTTCAGCCAAGTAAAAATTGGTGAACAAAATGTCTTTATCTATGCAAACATACCATCATTGAATCCAAAAGACCACTTTCAACTTATGAAATAGTAAACTGTCATAAAAATACAATTCTATGCTCCAGATCTTCATATTGATGATCCAAAGATAATTGTACCTTCAACTGCTACGGACACAAACCAATTTATAAGGTAACAGTAACTGCTTTATCTGGTGAGACAAATTAAACAAAGCTGTAAATGCAACTATGCTGACAGTAGTAAAGTGATTATTGAATGAAAAAGTTCTTGTAAAGAGAAAATGCTCTCTTTCAGAGCATTTGCTCAACAAAGGTGAACAGCATTTCTCCTTCTTACTGGTACCAGAACTTCTTTCGATGTTATAATTGTTTGAAGCCAGATAAACACGACGCTTGTCCCCCATAAAACGGAAAGATATAGCATCCATAAGACCCCTTAAAATGCCGTACAAACACAACTGATTAGAAAGAGAATAGAAGAAAGAAGTTCCCAGCATTACCAACTTCTCCAAGTGGTTTTAGATTGAAAGTTTCTTGGGTTCATTTTCAGGATTATCGGGAAAAAGGAAACAGATATCCAAATTTCACGAAGCAACGAGATGTTCTTTTCAAGAAGGAAGTCTCATATGGACAGTGAATTACAAGTAAAATCCCAATAAAAAGAGTTAATGCACAGAATGGAATTCATTGTACTAAGCCTTACCATGTGTTCCCTAGGCTTTGAAGATACATAATTCACCACTCTCCTTTCCACTTTCACAGAAGGCCGTCGCTTAACCCGAAATATCTCTGAATCAGAATCATCACTTTGCTGATCTACAAAGGGTCTAACATCCAATCCAGCAACATCAGCTTGCTGGGTACTTGGATCCGCTTCATGTGATACAGACAAAATTGTCGAGTCCTTTTTGCTGTCTGACACTCCTGAAAACCTCCCTACACTAAAGTCTGTTTGTCTCTTCACCTGCCAAAGATACAACCAGCAAACAAAAGAATAGAAATTCTTAATTAACTGCAAAATCAGAAACTGTTTTTTTTTTTCAATACGTTATTGAAGTAGAACATATATTCCAGAAGGACAAGAAAGGTAAAATCATAATTGAAAATAACAAAGCTCGATCTTACATTGTTGCCTGCTGAAAAGCTTTCAACTGTATCTCCACAGAAGCACAGAGAAGATGCAGCAGAAGAAGCAGAAGGCTCTGAAATTTCAGGTCTAAGATTTTCAATGCCATCTGTGCATGTAGAATGGCTAAGCTCTTGCATGCCATATTGAGTTGTGGCAGCAATCTGAGCAGTAAACTCAAAGTTGATGTCACAATAAGGGGAGTATCCATCTAGAACACTCTGAAAGGTATTTGATGATGGATATAAATACAACTGATCACCACTTTTTGCTTGCCTTCGTATTTCCTCAGAAATGTCATTTTCCATCTCAAACTTCCTAGCTGCAGCTTCCATTTCCCAAATATCATCTCTCAAAAAAAGTGTATGATTCCTCCCACATGAGAAGTCAAGTGAATTAACATCTGGATAGTAAAACAAGGTATCATCATAAGGAATCAAGAAGATGAACCACATTATAATCAATATGCTGTCTATAGAAGGAATATAACAAACAATACCATGGCGAAGGCACACTGGATGCAGATAACAATTGCAATTAATGAAAGCCACATAACAGTCCCTTTTGCATAAGGTGCAAAGAATAGTGCCATAGGGATTTGACGTAAGGCCAGTGCATGCCCTGGATTTCATAAGAAGCCAGCGTGCAAGATGCTGGAAACGCATCAATTTCACAAAAGCGACCTTGATGGAATGATGAGAGACCAAATCTGCAGAAGAATAGTCTAAATCTTCAAGTTCCAGACTAGTATTTAGGAATATAGCTTCTTTGCAGAGAAGTTCTTCGTGAGGAAGTAGAGGAATCCTATTGAGAAGAGCATAACGTTGACTAGCTACAGCTCCCAGAGGAAACCAATCACCAATAGCAAAGTTCACAGCCTCGCCACAATTGAAACCTAGGGATTCATAAACAATAAGCGTGATTATTGTGCTTCTAGGTTCTAAAAACAAAAGGATAATATTTTTCAATTTTCTTCCAGTTTAGCTTTTATTCTATAAGCATTTGATTGTTTAGCACCTAAAACAACATACCATGGCTAAATCCAGCATGATATGCTCTAGGGAAGGTTATTATGAATTCTCCAGGTTTTTGCACAGCTTTGTAGACTGGAATATCATGTTCTAATAGAACATTTGGAGGAAACAAAGTCGTCTTTCCCAAAAGAATATCGAACGCTCCATCTTCTCCATCAGTTGACAAAATATCATGATTATATACATGTTCCCTGACAACCTTTTCAAATTTTAAAGCCGCATGACCAGGAACTCCATACCATGTTTTTGATGCTCCGCAGTGATGGTAATTGATACTGCACAAAAGAAGTACGTGAACCATAACATTTTGAATCATAGTTATTCACAATCTTACACGATCACTGAGGCAACATAAGACAGACCTATATAAATAGTGATCCTCAACATGCCAAGCAAACAAACTGAACAGCATTCCAATGTAAAGCATGGGATCGGTTACTCCCTGAAAGAATTGCATGGAAGTCAAAGAGGATTGATGATGAGAAGAAAAGCTATTATGAAAGAAATATTTTGTTTTCTAGTTACCGGAATAGCTGTTTCAAGAAGCCGTAGAATGGAATTTGGCAGCTGAGAAAGTTTCTGAAATCACAAAGAGAGATCAAATTGCTACTTAATTTATGTGCAGCATTTTGAACATTAAACAGAAATTTTGACTCAAAAGAATAAACTTCCCTTTGTTCATGAGAATTTATTAATTGTAAAAAGTTCAATCTATGCCCAGGGAAGTGAAATGAATAAGATGAAAACAGAGAACAAGAGAGACATCTTAAATGAAGAAATAGAAATTGGATTATAATAAGGGGGCAACCATAACATAGAAACAATTTACTAAGATTTTCACTTCCTGTAGTCCCTTACAGGGGAAAACATCTCCAGTCCACAATGCAACCCCCCCAGGATTCCAGCATGTGCCAGCAACATACCCACCAGAACAAGTTGTGCCCCTTAGCAACAAATCCCCCTAACCTAGCTCAACAAGGCACAACTTGGACCACACAAAAAATCTTTCTGCAGCACATGGTTTTGATAAATATTGAGGTATTAAATAATGGGATGCCCAAACCCCATCCCCTGGCACAGTCTTCCAACCTCTCCCAATATCTCATTACTTTACTATGCCATTTATAATTTCACATAAAAGCATCTCTCAACTCAAATGGTCAATCGGTCATCTTCCAAGGGATTTTAAATGCACCGACATAAACCCACAGAAAAATAAACCAATCCCCATTATCACACACCATGCAGTTTCACTCTTTCCTAAAATGTTTCCACCATTCCATCATGTTACACAATTGGAATTACATAAGAAACCTGTATCAGAATGAAATTTTGAAATTAGAAAAGCAGGAGCAAGCCAAGACCTTTAAGTTCCATTTGCTATTTCCAAGTGGATCACTGGGAGAAGATGAAAACGCACTACCATCAACATCACATGCATATTCAACTGTTTCTGTCTTTCCACAAGCAATTTCATGCCAAAACTCTTTTTCCAAGTATGTTGCAGGAAGACAACTGGCACTACAATATCTACGAGCGAAAACTTTGTTTGCCATTTTCTCGAAATCACGAAATGTATAAGTTCTGAAAAGATATGCTCCAATTATAAAGCAGATAGAACATGATATTATGAAGAGGCAGTTCACTGTATAAGAACACTGACCTTCCACTCATGAAAAATGTAGCTCTGTCATCAGTATCCCATTCAGCAAGACGAAGAGGTTGCACTCTGGTTGTGAACTTAAATCCTGCTTTCTCCTTCATCAATACAACCCCAGCAGGAACAGAAGCACTCAGGGGAGAGACAATTTTGCACATGCCTTTGGAATCAAAATCAGTGATAGTAGGTTACAATTGCTTCATTTTGGAAGAATACTTGCAACTGCAAAGTTATCGCTAGCATAATTTTCTGTTATAAGAAATGTTCAACACATAGAAGAAGCATTACCATATTTTGAGGCTTCTGGTGCTATTTTTTGTAAGAATACTAATGGATCCTCAAACTCTTCCTTTGTTGGTTGGTATATAGGGCAATCTGGAACTTTCTCAATCCATTCCAAATCACTTATATTGAATTTATCCCCCTTCCACTTCGAAATGGCATCCTTCCCTCTTGAGGCACTACTTGATCGATAAAATGAATCAGTAGTACCTTGTAACCTAACACCACATGATGCTGCAGTCCTTAAAGCATCCCCTCCACTTCTACTCATCACGTTAGTAGTGTTTGCCGCCTCCGACATACACTCTGATTTCAATCGTTCAAGCCTCCTATGTTTCAAATATTCCAAACCATTCCTTGCCTCTCTGGACAAACAAACTCTTCCTTCCACCTGGTTAAGACCATAGTCATATAACATATTTTGATCATGAATGAACTGTATATACAAAAGCAGGTTCAAAGCACAAACTAAGTAGAAAATTATTCAATTATCCTCCATGTAAAATAATTGACTGATTAGTAAAATCTAGTCAGGAAAATGACTATCAGATTATATTATACTGCAAGCCACCAGCTGATTAACATTACTAAAAGGTAAAAGATGGCAACTATCTTCCAGCAAGATTTCCAGTAGGCAAACATTTGCCAACGCATCTGCACATCATGTTTCTAATGCATGTATGTCCACATTTGAGTCATTTCACAACTCAGATTTCAAGATCTTATAGAAACGGCTCAGCTACACAGATTGAACGAGGGAAAGATAGAACATATGTACTCAAAACGCTCCAGTCAAAATACCAAAACAGGGCAGAGTTGCAAGCCATGAAACATATAACGTCGTGGAAGTTAATAGCCTGAAATTTTTAGTTCTACTGTGTTTATTTAAATAAGAGCTTCCAGACACAAGAATTTCAATTTCTAAATAATCCACGGTGGGTTAGAATCGATGACCGTATTATGTACGAGACACCTACACGCCGCCATAGGAATAGGAATAGGAATAGAAAAAGGTTTATAAGACCGCTCAGACCTAAAATTTGAAAACTACATTAACTTTTGACTGATCCCATAGAGTAGGCCCTCAATTCAATCACCCACCGCCTGGGTCATCAAACAGAGGACCAATATTCGTTTAGACACTTGTACCAGCAGTAATCTTTTACCAAGTCAATCAGATATGACGACATGGGTTAATCCTTCTATCACCATAACCAAGTCCAGAAAAGAGTGTTTACTGGACCCCAAAGTTTAATTGAGAGTCAAAGAATCACAAAATCTATGCATGTATTTCAAACACACAAAGTAGAATTTGACCCAACTGGGTCCGTGACCATTTGAACCATCTAGAGTTTACGACGATGATTTTTCAACACCGACTGAATCTTATCCAGTATCCACAAAATGAAAAGAACATAATGATCAGTCTTTAAAATTCAAGGAACATCGGCGCCGAGTTTTACTGCCTCCAATAAAACTAAATTTACTAAAATGAAAAATAAAATCGATTATCATAGCCCCATCTTCGCATGAAATGCAACACAAGGGAAACTACGATTTCGTGAAACTTCTTCTTCACCAAATTAAAACACGAATGCCTATAAAAAGACAAAAGGAAAATAAAAAGAACGACGTAGCTCTTGATAGACCGTGCAACAGGAAATTTCACAGGTAAAATAACCAGAAGTAGAAAAAGAAACTAATTAAAACGAATTTCTCGAAAGAGATATGCGAGAAATAGGTAATAGTTCCACAAATAGCACAAGCCTTCGCAAACAAAACAATGTCTAAGATCTGAAGACGAAAACAAAATCTGTAATCATTGAACAAAATAATCCAAAAGTGGTTACAATATTTTTTAAAAGATAAGGAAATACCAAAATACACAAAACATTCAACCCACATGCACATGTATGCGCACAGACGGTCTGCTCACCATTTCATCCCGTAAATGCTTTCTATACGTCTGCGATTTTCCACAAAGCGTTAGGAACAAAACCCGAACCCAAAAGATCCGGAACCCGAAATCCGAACCCTAGGTCACGATCTTCTCCAGTAAAACTTAAAAGCAATGCATTACACAGGAACCAAGCAGCCCACATTCTCCGAAAACGCCCGAAACATGGAAAGAAACTGCCGAAAGGGGAGATCCGAAATCGTCCTCGAGCCGGCTTATGAAAACGGAGCCGAAGAAATCGACGGAGCCTCAATTCGAAGAAAATGAGGAGTTTTCAGACGGGATAAGGAGGTCAGTCGCCGGAACTAGGAACGGTTTCCGGCAAAGCGAGGGAGTTTTCCGGTGGAAGGTAGAGAGAGAAAGTCAAGAGAGAAGAGAGAGAAAAAAAGAGAAATAGAAAAGTAAGAGGACGACTTAGAAAACCGAAAAAGAGTTAAACGAGGAAGATTTATAGTTTTATAATGCAAAACAAAAAAGGGAAAAGAATATAGTGACTTCTTTTATTATCAAATATTACGAGAAAATGAGTTAAGTAAAAACTAAAATGAATCGAGGTGGTGTGTGAAGAAAAGCGGTGGTTGTTAAGTAGTTCAACCAAACGCCCTCGCCGGCCAAAACGCTTTTTATTTTGTTCACTCGGCTCGCGTTTGGCTTCTGTTGCACGCTTTTTCCGTTTTCAACGGTTTTACCATTTTGTCCCCGTTTGTTACACTTAATTTCTGAAAAGGTTTATGACTATATTAATTATTTCTGGTCAGGACAGAGAATCGGATTCTTTCGAAACTTTGGAAGGAGCTACGGCATTTCTGTAAGGGCATTTCGGTCAATCGATATGACGGCGTCATTGAAAGTCTTATGGTCTCTGTTGGGTCAGAGAACTAGAGAAGCAAGATGGGTGGAGGGGTGCAATTATGACGTGCATTAGAGAACCGTATCCCGGTTCACGAAGCTAGCAAATCCAACCGTACCTCAGAAGATCTGAAATCAACGCCACGCGTAGCTCTTCCTACATCCGGTCGACTTTTCACAGAATCATTTCTACCTTACCTTCTCGTTAGTTAAGCTATTGTTAGAAAGACATTCCTGTACTTGTGTGGTGTGACATTCAACGCTCAAACTCAAGGGTACAATAGACATTTAAGACTGGCTTCGGTAAACTAGCCCCGGATTGCTGACCTAGTGTGACACTAAAGTCGACGCTAACTCGACACGTGGAGTGATCTTGGTAGGGTAGAGTTCACGTGGCGGACGGATAATCACTGGGTCTTATACAGATTCTGTGCTTCACGGACGCATACCTCACCCGTCCCCCCAGCTCTTTGTATCATTTTTAATTTTATCGATCGTTAGTTTTCTCTTTTTAATAACAATTTTTAATGTATTTCATTATTAAAAAAAGAAAATTATAATTCTTATTATTATTTAGTGATTAAATTTTTTAATTTAATATACAAATTCATTTAAATAAAGGAATTA
>JANITW010000001.1:23789732-23804747 GCA_027564335.1 Erythroxylum williamsii | reverse complement strand
AAAATAATATTTAATTTATATTATTCGCAAATTCTTCTAGGTTGAATTAAAGTTTAGTACCAAAGAACTTTTTTTTTTAAGTAAAGAGGATATACAACAAAAAAAATCTAAGCCTTCAAGACTATCACAGAAAAAACAACATTATGTAAAAATTGTCGAATACTTAGATTAGACATCTCTCACAAATACCAATGCTGCGAAGATGAAGAGCCAAATTTTGTTAGAAAATCAGCACCTTTTTTTATAAAATGAAGACAAACATTACAAATTACATGTTATATCTAAGGCGACAAGCCCCCAACATATACTCTAAGATAATAGATATGCATCTCCTAGGTGGGAGCTCAAAAATAGTGACTCCTATTTTGAACTTATCTGCATAATTTACTAGCCAGTTTGCACACTAATTACCTTTTTATAAGAATGCTGAATTACAACAATCCAATTACGGATAAACAGTTCATCAATGCTCAGCATTAAAGGATTAAGAGACGTAGCTCACTTAGTTGGAGATGAAAGCAGATTGATCACTGTACTCAAATCCACTTTTAATTCTATATGTTGATACCACAAGCACCAAATCAGGTTCAGGCTTGAGAAAACACTCCAAAGTGTGAACTTTTACTAGCTCCATTTGTATTTAATTTCACTCATCTTTAAATAAGTTTGCTCCAGCTTATGAGCTGTCCCATCTCTCAGGGTCTATCGGAGAAAAGTTAAAGTTTTGTCTATGGGCATAGAAGCTACCACGTAGCTGGCCCGGAAAGGAAAAGTGAAACCTGACATTTCCAATTCATGTTTAGTTTGGGCGTAGGAAAACTTCTTTTCCCACTGAGTTGTTTTAACCACTAAGCTGTCACATTAATATGAGCTTATGATTCAGTGCCACGTACAGACAGATTTAGGGTAATGATATATCCACATGATGGGCTATTTATAAATGTTTAATATCTTGTTGGGTTCATACGTCACTTTTCTTTTTAATTATTCATCTGTTGTTAGGAGGCACGAAATGAGAGGCCAACTCTGGATCTCGTGAGGTTCCATAGAACGCACCAAAAGATTCGTTCAGATGGTCACCCTTGTCGGTTGTACGCCTGTGTGCGTAACTTTTGTGGGGTTACGCCTATGAAGAGGGGAAAGACCCCTGACACGTCAACCTGTCCTTTCCCATTTATTTATCTATCTTTCTATTGGTTAGCAACCTTCCTAGTCGTTGGCTCATAACTTCATATAGCAACCGAATCAAACGCCCCTTCAGGTTACAGATTGAATCTTCTTCTTCGTCTTCTCAATAACTGGAAAATCTGCAATATTTGTGAGTTTAAGTGCTTATTTAATAGTAAATCTTATGTATGTGCCTTGTGAACTATGTGGAAACTATCTGACATCCTTAAATGCCCAGTTGCTTATTTTAGTAGAGCAACCTGTGTCCTAACATGTAATCATGCAACTTCTTGTTTTGTCTTTTCTTCATGCAAGCGCTTTTGTTATTAATTGTATTTGCATTTATCAACAAGAACTAATTGAGTAACTTGGTGAAGTTCGAACTTCAAGGCAGTTGGATAAGGTCAACGTACGCCTCATTTGAGCAGGACTAGGCCAATGGGTTACATATTTCAGTTAGCATTCCTTCTTTCATCTTCTGATAATTAAGGTTGGATTCGTTTAGTTAATAATAACAAAAAACACTCAATTTGATGTTTAAGAAGTGAAGACCTAATCCACACAAAGATAAGATTATAAAAAGCTGAAGTCTATTTAATTGTAAGCACATTCTAAACAGGTACTTCTTGTTGCTAAACAACATGAATCATAAACCATTAGGTACCTATGGACATGGACATGGACATTGGATCTACAGCCCAATACATTTATCATACAAACTTCCCTTCCAATTAATTTAAGGACAGTCATGTGATTACTTTTTTTTTTAATCCAATCATTACCCACTAAGTACAAGCCGTTTGATGATGTGATTAAATTAAAGATAATCAATTAGTTAGTTCGAGATTAATTTAATCTCGACCAAACTTAATTGATCTTTTCGACTCAAATTTCTGATTTGACCCCTCCTAAACTTAGTTTTAAACATATCTACCTTCAGTTGTCCAAAACTAAGAACAAGTAATCTCCTGTATTTTCTCAAGAATGGAGAGACAGTGGCTTACATATGTACATGACCGACCCTTCTCAAGCTTTGACTGGCATTTGCGTAGATGATGATGGTCGTTAGGCCAAGACCATTGATCATGACCTCAACTATATATGCTTATCTTTTCTGAGTTAATGCGTGTGAATCAGTGCAGAGCAGTTCACTTTTTGATTGATGACTCTCTCCACAGAAACTTTGCCAGGAATGGAACGTCGTACACTTCTAATTCTAATAGGACCAAACTTCTCTTTTCCTTGACTAGACGGACAAGTCCTTGTGATGTTTAATTCAGCTAACTCCACATATCTTAGTCAATTCCAGAAAATATTTTGAGACATTTCTTGTTTCGTATAGGCTGGTTTAGATGTGAACGTCCCCTTTTTTTCCAACAACATCCTTCTCCCAATACTTTGATAACCCAAAAGTGGAAGTTACTGTTGTATTAGACAGTTTAATCCTTCCTAATTCCCGTCATTAGTGATAGAATTATTAAAAGAATTGTTGCGAAATGCTCAGGCGTTGTACATAAACCAAGTTTGGAGGTAGCATGTCATAATATCAATATGCCTATCCGTTTATAGGTGAACTTATAGGGACAGAGACCAGATCATGATAAAACAGCAAGCTTTTCTTTTTAAAGTAAAGAGGACCACCTTCGCTTTTGAGGAGCTTTCATGTCCTACTCACTTTGGAGATCAAACATTATCACTTCCCCTCCCCTGAAAGCGATTGACTTTACCAGCAACAAGAGTGAAAGATCATAAGATATAATAAAAGGCAATCAATTTTCATTACCATGAAATAAATCTGATGAAGCAAGTTGATTAAAATTTCTTGTGTTTTTCATGTAATAGATCCCATTACCAAAGATTTTCAAATGTAATGATTTTCATTTCTTACATTCACTTCTTTATATGGGGTGATTACACATTTTTGAAGAATTTTGCTCAAATGCTAACAAAGAACAACTGTTGTAACAAGTAGAATGATAGAAAGGCTTCCATTAACTCGAGTGGTTGATAGGGAGGTTTCACTTTCAAATCCTTGGAATATGGATGATGATTGGAATTTGAGAAAGATGTAACGGCTAGTATCATAGATCAACTACATTATTATCATTTAGCGAAAGATGTAACGACTAATATCAGAGATCAACTACATTCTTATCATTTAGTGATTATATATAGATGACTATCAATATTAAATAATAAAATTTTTATGTTATAAAATAATATCTTTATTATTTATAATGTTGATATTGCTAATTGTTGATTATGAAAATTTTTCTCTATGTTAATATATTGTAATCAAACTATTGGATTCTTATCTATAAAAAGGTGGAAGGATGGGTCAAAAATTAATGCAACTTACTTTTGCCTTGAATTGGTCTATGATTTTCTTTTATCATTATCTCATTATCTCTTTTTATTAGGAGTTTGTTATTATCTCTTTTCATTAGCAATTTGTTAGCTCCACTTCGTCAAATAAGTTAATATTTCTAAAGAGGTTTTTTTAATATAAATTGAAGTGTAATTTATAATAAATAAGTTAGGTGCACCACTTCAATTTCTTTCTTATTTTTGTCTTATTTTTCTTAACTGAGTAATAATATTCTTCTTCTCAAAATACCTTTTTTTAAAATCAAGTTTATCTGCGCATTTTGAGTTCATGTTAAGATATTGGAACTCGACTTGTCTTCCAAATATTTGATATTATTACTCAACTAAGATAAATGGTAGAAGTGCTTCCAACATCTCTATACAAAAACTTGTTAACAACAACTATAATTACTACAAGTTATGCATGGAAGCTTATCTACAAGGATAGGACTTGATAAATGCTTGATTGACTATATATTTAACTGCTTAATGCTTAGTAATTAATGTTATGATGATGTGCTTAAGATACTTATTTTGGTTTATATTTTGTTTTAGATACAAGTTGGAAGAATAAGAACCAAAATGAGCTAAAAATATATCTTAGTGTTGTCCTATTAATGTTTAATCTTATTTCCCTTTTGTGGAACAAGAAGGAGACGAATTAGGGTAAAGATTAGACAAAGAATAAAAGAAATGAAGTTATTGCAACTTACATGGTCATGTATGAAACCATGTAACTCATTGTAAGCATGTAGGAGTGCGAATTGTAGTTTCAGCCTCCCCTGTAACCTACATGGTCGTGTAAAACCTACACTGTTGTATAATGTTCCCATCCGCACTTTATAGATATTAACATATATTAACGTAATCTTCGTTCAATCAACTATAAACTCTAATTAGCTTTTTTCTCCTAAAATCGCGTACATGAATATTGTGTATTATTAAGTTGATTTGCTTCTTTAGTTAGAGTCACTTAAAATGTATAACTAGGTAAACGTACATCACATTACAAACACATTGAAATACAAACATTTTTACATTTCTTTTTCGTTCTCTAATTTTACATGGTATTAAAGTCTCTTTTGTAACAAAATGAGTCAAAATTCTAGAGCTTCCTTTATTATTTCATCAAACATTCTACTTTCATAATATGAATTTCTAAATCTACTCTAAAAATAAAATTTTATATACATAATTGTTATTCGTCTTGAGCAGATTAAAAGGGTGAAAAAAACAATCTCTATAAGCCTCTCCACGCGCCCTCACACATTGTCCAAAGCCACTAGCTTCTAAAACCCTAGTTACAGATATTTAGAGGAAGAAGAACATCTAGATGATGTCGTTTAGCTTTTTAGGATTTATTATCTCAAAGACTTCGAATATCTAAGTATGTCACTTTTTGGGAATGCAAAATTTTTCCACATTATCAAAATTTTGAGCCAGTAGGTCATCACATAATTTTTTTCTGACCCTACCGTACCTTTGTTTCCTGATATTTCTTCTATATATCCGTCTTACAACTCTAACAACTTAACACAATTGATGTTTGATTTTATTATATCTTCTTCAGTTGTAGATCTTCCATCCTTACCAAATAGCTCTTCCTCTTTTATTTATTCACCAGAATATGCTAAGTCTTCACAACCCCTCTGTCAATCATCACGTGTAAGTCAACCATCTATTCAACATAAATACTTCCATGTTGATTCCACTATGGTCTCTTTATACAAGCCTCGCACCTATCTAGAGTGTATAAATAGATGGATCTACATTATATTACAAACACACTGAAATATATATAATATTTTTACATTTCTTTTTTGTTCTCTATTTCTACAATAAACAAAATCACATGAGAAATAAACTTTTAGAAGAATTATCTTGTACCAAACTATTCTACACCAGGATATGATGTTGAGGAAGTAAGATTGTTTTATAAGAAGCATCAGTGAACCTCTCTATTGAATGCTTTAGCTAAATAAGTGAGCTTTTTCTTTTCCTCCAATTCTGAAGTAAAGCTGAATCGACCACCCAATTATTCTCATTAACTATGACAATTACCTAATTTAGATTTTTCAAACAAAATGTGTCTTAGACTTTGATGCAAATTAGAAATATAGGGAATTATCTTACTCCAACTATTAAAGCAAAATGAAGCCACTTTCTCATTGCCAATTTTGTTAAAGATGTTCAGGTGGAGTACTTCCTTCAACTTTAGTAATTGAACCATAAATTATAAGGTGGATTTTTTAGTTCCGGTAAAAATCTTATTTGTGTTGATAAGTAGAAAACATCAGTTTTCATGTAATTCTGATTGTAAAAGATTTTCAATCGTAAAAATTCCTCTTATCGGTACATTGATTCAGTATAAGAAGAATAGGAATTGGGGACAAAAAATAATGATGAAAATCACAACGTCGCAAATTACCAATAGAATTAACATGTTCGTCGGAAATATTGACGGTAAAAAATAATTTAGCAATGGTCACAATACCGTCGGAAAAGAAGCATGGGAAGTGATGGCGGGTGAATGTAGTTTGATATTATTGAGGGGATTTACCGACAAAAATTTTTGTCAGTAAATTGAAAAACCTATATGACATTGTCTGCTTGCAATTGAATGTTATTAAGTTGAAGAAAATGACGTCGTTTTGATAATGTTATAAGCCTCCCAAATCAATCCCCCATCTACCGTCGACTCTCTTTCTCTGTTCTTCTCCTCCCTGTTGCGTTTGCGTCTTCTCCTCCAGTGTGTCATCGTCAATTGGTTGACCATTGTCATCAGCGTTGTGGAACAATGGTGGTGCATCGGAAGGGGTAGGTCTTCTCCCACCATTTGACTTTGTTTTCCTTCCCACCCCTACCTGTACATATGCCGTTAATAATTTGAATTTTTGGGGTATGTTTGAGTTATTTGTTTGGTATATTTGAGTCTTTTGTGAATGGGTAACAACATTTTAGGTTGAAATGTTAGCGTTAGAAGGTTAAGTTCTCAAATTTCTTTTTGAAGTTGGGATGATTTGTTTATGCATATGAGGTGTTTGATGAAATGCCTCGTGTTAGGAATTTTTGTTAATTTGTGAAGATGGAGTTGCTTTGTTTCAGAGAATGAGTTTATGGGTGAGCGTACATGCATATTTAGGAGTAATGTATAATAATTGAAGAAGATCATTGTCACTTGTATAATTAAGCTACATTAAGAAGCATTAAGATAGATATAAACTAGGGACCCTAATTAAGTACCCTAGTAAATATTGGAAAATTTTGAAATAAACATTTTATGCATGGTATTTACATTATAATTAGCATCAATTTGCATTCTTAAGAATAATGCTTAAATTCATGATAAGTATAACATTATACTTTAGACTTTTTAAATGTTTTCTAGTATAGCCTAATTCCTCCTCTACGTCGTTTTCTTATGGTAGAATGATAATTCCCATCTCTAATTTAAAATGAAAACTCTGTAACTCTTGCTCCTCTTTTATAACTGAGATTATGTGGATGAATTATATCTTAATTAAACTTTATTAGAATTTGATATCGATTAGGACTTCACATCCTTATATAAATCAAAATTTATTGATTAAACTTACCCTTTTCAAATAATTAGGCATTTTAATTAAACTTAAGGCCCATAAGCCTAAAGAAGGATGGCAAGTCATAAGTTATAACAGAACATTGTTCCTTAAGCATTAATTCATAAACCAATATATGTATGCTAAAAACAAGCAAAAAAGAAACATCGACCTTTAGATATCCATCTTCTATTTAACCCTCAAGCCTTCATCATAAGACAAATGAAGACTTAAGAAGAATCTTCATTTTCCTTTAGAAGATTCATTAGGATTCTTCGCAGGTAACATTTCTTTTGAAATACATTTATCCCTCATACAATATAGAAACTTCAACGAGCTGTAGGGGATAAATTATCATTTAATCTTAACTGTTGACTTAAGTCAATCTTGATTATCCATCCCTCTATACAAGGTGTATGATGTCAAGATGGTTCACTTGATAAATTTTTATAATTGTCGATAAAGAAAATACCACCTAAATTATTTTTTATATTTGTATATTTAGTATTAATTAAGGCTTAGAATGAACCTAAATTATTGTTTGATTAATCGGTTAAAGTGCTTGATAAGTTTAGGTTGTTAATTGATGTCATAACTTAAAGAATGTATTGTTTTAATATCAATGTAACCAAATCTAGATGAAGGAATAAAGGTATTGTTATGAATGTAAACATGATCTTAGGGATTTGAATAATGTGTATTAGATATGGACAAATGAGAACTGAAAAATTGTATGATTATATATTGCTAGAAAAGTTCAGTAAGCGTATGATTGATGAATTTGGAGTAAATCAAGCTTACTTAAGGTATAAACCTGATTACAAACTAATTGTATACAAGCTATAATATTTAAATGGTCAAGAAATTTGGATAAGAATATATACCCTAAAAGTCAATTAAGCATACATTGAAACATGACACATATATATGTGCACGATTGTATATTCATATCCAAACATTGTCGGAACATCTAGAGAATAATTTTTCTAAAGCGTATTGTGAGTTAACTTATATGTGTAAACTCAATTATATGTGCTTTTGTATGAATTGAATGTTTAATATGAAATATGTGTACAATTGATTGATAAATGTCAGACTTAGATCCAAAGAGTTTGATGTAAGACATGAGTATACTCAAATGAAAGCATGACATATGAAAAGATGCATCTCTTCACATTGAAATGTATGATCAGATAAAAACAAGTAAAAATTAATCTTCAAAAAATGACCCAAATATAGAGCTTCGATTCACTTTAACTTCTTTACTTCTAAATTCTACCTAAAATCACATACGAGTTAAAGTGAGTATCTTAAATAATTTTATGTCAATAATTACTAAGTATTATGGAATAATTTCATAATCAAAAAATCCCTCGAAACATGAAATTCGTGAGCGTCTGCGTGTCTACTTGATGCAAGTAATGACCATGGCCTACATCTAAGTCTTTTGTCACGATTGTGGCATGTAAGCTACAATCGTAGGCTAAATTTGGTACTTCTATCACGATCATAGGTCGTTGTTTCGATCTAAATATCTTTCGAAACTCCTCCATTCTTTGATATTGACCTTGAAAATACCAGAAAACACATCAAGGTACCTAAAAATATAATATTTAAGCCCAAAAGCTTATACTAACCTATAAAATACTTAAAACATAAATAATTAACAAACAAACATAATTCTAACCTAAACATTATTAAATGATCGAATTAACGACTAAACACATATCAAACTATGTCCTAAAACATGATGCAATTTACACTTATCAAGCTTTAACTTATTAAATCTGTGCTTAATACATTACATATTTACTAGAGTTCACACATTTTTCTTTTTAAGAATGTTATCAAGTTAATTGAGAGACTATTTAAAAACTTTCTTATGGAATCACTTGAATGGTACAAGGTGTTGTTAAAGTTAAGTGATCTTATTTGTGTTTCCCCAAAGAGGAGGGTGGATTAAACGTCTCATTAGTCAAATTAACCAACCATGTTCTCATTCTTAAAAGAGTATGGTGGATACTCGAAGACAAGAACTCCATATGGATTAGGTGGTTACATTCTTACTTTCTTAAAGGCAAATGCACATGGGAAATAAGCAAGAGTTCTTCTAATTCTTGCTTCCCTAATCAGCTACTTCATTTGAAGAACTTAGTCTAAGAGGATGTATCCTATGAAATTGGTAATGGAAGACAAATCTTTCTTTGGTTTGACAATTGGTCTGGCCAAGTTCCACTTATTTACTCCCAACAAACTCCAAGGAACACTCTCATTTTTCCCCTCTGGACTAAGCTTAACTCTTTCATCAATGAAAACACCTGGCAATTTCCTAGAAGTCTAAGCTATCTACAACCTCATAAACTTTCAAATAAACTCACAAAGGATATGTTTATATTAAACAATCCAGTAGTTGGTTAGTAAATCACTTATTAATATATAAATCACGTATAATAAGTAGAATACACAAGAAGGGGGGTTGAATTGTGTAAAATCTTCAAGATATTAATCTTTAGAAATTTCTTTAATTTCTTCACAAATTCAGATGATCACAAAACAATTCACTTAAATCGATGAGTAATGCAATCGTAAAAATTATTATCTACTCTTCTAACAAGAATATTAAAAAGATAATGCTATATCCAGTCTTAACCTTAGGCTATATCCAGTCCTCCAAATTTTTCTTAGATTTCACAATGCACTTCAACGTTACAAGTATTCTTTTTACAATTGCAGAGCCTCTTCAGGTCTCTCTCACAAAGTATTCTTTATCTGCTTTCTTAGATTCTCCAAGCTCTAGTCTTTCTTTCTCTTAGAAAGATATTGTTTGAAATTCACATTACAAATGTATTCACTCTCTTTTTTTCACCCTTGAATATAGAGTTTCTCTAAGTATTGTACAATCATATTTTCTCTTTTGTAATGTATCTCGTTTCATTAGTTTTTGTTTACGACTATACCTAGTATTTATAGCCTAAATCTTCAACTATCTTCTTTGAAAAACTACTTTTTGAATCTTCTAAAAACCGTTATTAGTTAAGTCCTGTAACTAACTCCAACTAATTACCGACTGATGTTCTAGAATATTTTTCATTTGCATTGTCTAGTACTATGCTTCTTTTGGTATCGCGTTTTTATCTTGTGTCACGCTTTTGTCTTATGTCACACTTGTATCTTCTTATGTTGACCTTCTGTATCTTCTTATGTTAACCTTCTGTATCTTCTTATGTTGACCGTCTTAAGTCATCCGTCTTGAGTTTTAAGTATCTTCTAGATTTGACTATGCATTGCCTTAAGTTAACGATTTGTGTCACTTATATTTTTTTGCGCATTTAACAAACTCATCAAAATAGTTCACACACTTTTAAGATTATTATTATTTGATTGTCATCAAAATTAATAGAAGTGAAGTCTTCTTGACTTAAAAATCTCCCCATTTTTTATGATAACAAATAATCATAATATTATAAGATAAAATAATATTCAGACGAATAAGCAAATAATATTCAGACAAATAACAATCAAAGCAATACACAAGATATGTATAAGATACACAATGCTTTCTAAAGTTTTCACTTTTCTTTTATCCTTTTCTCCCCCTATTTGTTATTAATCAAAAAGATAGCTTATCTTAGATGCTTCATAATTTCAAAATACATATGTTGAATATCAATGCAGATCGTCTTGAGGTCTTGTTCAATAGAAACACGTAGAAATCTATTTTCTTATGAAGATCACCTACTGAATCACCCAATTCATCAACCTTAATGTGAATTTCCTCAATATTTTTTGCTAAGGCTTCCTAAACTTCCTTCTATTTGTGACTAGCTTCAGTCCAATTGATGAGATGTTTCAAGAACTCCGAATTAACAGTAAGATGTTTTTGTATTTCACGAAGTGGATGAAGGTGTTCAACAACAGATGGTTGTCTAAGTGAAACCTCTAACTCTATGATTTTGATTGAGGGTAATTTGAAGGTTTGTTTTCCTTTTGGGAGATCAAGATAATCAGGTCTGAGTAGTTTGAAAATTGGTTGCCCAAGAAGGTGTAACACATTTTTGACTCAAGGTATGAAACCTAAGGGTCTGAAATGCATGATTAAATGCACAAAGATTTCTAAGTTGAAATTGATACCTTTAACCGTGATACTTCTATACCTTCCTTCTATCACAATGTCAACTACCTTGAAACTTTCATCTTTGGTAGAAACTCTAAATTGATTTCCTGATGCCCTTGATATGTGATGTGATACATAGACACCTACAGGTTGAGCTACATAACATGCATCGTCTATGTTCTTCAAAGCCACTTGAATCTGTTCTTTTGTAAGATCATCTTCATGCCCTTTAGGAAACATCTTCTTCTTCCCTTTTTCTTCATTTATTACAGGGATTGGACATCTTGGTTGTACATATGGTACAATCTCTATTGTTGTTCTGCTTGTAATCGAATAGATTGTATAACGATCTTTTGAAATCTTCATTGGATATGGTTCTGAATTTTTATATCGCATAATACCATATAGTGTTCATTCTTCGTGATTGAGAAGATGTATTGTCTGATTGCTTATTGGTTTAGGCTCGACTTGTACCTTGACTGTTAGAAGGTTCTCTAATAATAATTGAACTTCTGTTTCGATCGGGTACTGATTCTTCTATAACCTTCATTTTCAAATTCTTTTTCTTGATTGGTTGAGAAGGATTGTAAAGTACTGGCTGGTGTTCAACTATTTGTGCCTTCTGTGGAACATCAAATGAAGGAACATTTTTTTGGACTAAGCTTCATCTTCTTTTGTTCTTCTATCGGTTTAGAAGAGAGCTGTTGTTGAGGCTTCTCCCTCTCAAATACTAACTTCCTTTTTATCTCTGTCTCTCTAGATGATTTTGCTTATTGACTTTGCAGGATAGACAATTGATTTGGTAGGTTGCTGTCATTTCTCTTGCTTCTCAGAATCTCCACCAAGAATTAGAACTTTCTGTTTCTTCCATTTTTGTTATTGTAAGGTCAATAATCTTGGTGACCTTCTTAATTTTTTGGGCTTTTCTGATTGGAGCGTCTTAGCCTTCCTCTTCAAAGACACTTATTGAGTTGATTCTTGAACCTTGCTTTCCTCCCTCTATAGAATCGTCTTGGCTTGTATTGGCGCATCAGACGATTCTGTATCTTCTAATCATCTCATTCATCCTTTTTATACTTTCAGTAAATATTTATAAAACTGCTGAGAGACTATTAATCCTTTGTTTTAGTTGATTAATTTCCACATATCTATCTACAGTTACTTTCTTTTTTATATCGTCTACTTATTTCTTAAGGTAGAAGTTTCTTTTTCTAAAAATTATGTGTTCTTTAAATTTTCAATAAATTTCTTTTTCAATATCCTATATTGTTTTAAGATAGCATGTGAATCTTCTAACAATTCTAAATATGCATCCTGAAGATCATCAAAGTTAGAAATTATCTCATCATAGCATTTCCTTTCAGCTACCAAACATATATTTTCTTGTTCTGATTTTTCTGAGTCAGATTCCGATTCAGCCGAATCCAGATCTTCCCATGTTGCCATCATGCTCTTTTTGTTTTCTTTTGAGCAATGGGCATTCGGACTTGTAATGTCCTGATTTATTGCACTCACAGTAAAAGATAGATCTTTTCCCATTATTTGAATCGGCTTTGCTATTCTTCTTAAAAGAGAAGTCTTTATTTCCCTTTAATTTCTTTTTCCACATCTTCCTAATCTTTCTTGAAATGAAGGATAGTTCATCATCATCTTCACTTGAATCTTGATCAGATTCGCTAATATCATCATTCTTGATTTCTTCAATCTTTAATGTCTTTGAAGATGTGCTTCTTTTTTTTTCCTGTATCTTCTGATTCTTCTGACCAGCCTTTAATGCGATAGATTTATCTCTTCTAGGTTTATCTTCTGCATCAAGCTCTATTTCATGAATTTTTAGTGAACCAAGCAATTCATCTAGCTTTAACTTACTTAAATCTCTGGCCTCTTATATTGCCGTTACTTTGGGTCTCCATCTTTTTGAAAAACTTCTGAGAATCTTTCTAACATGATCTTAACTATCGTAGATTCTCCCCAAAGCTTTAAATCTGTTAACAATTGTTTGGAATCGTCCAAACATCTGATAAATAGTCTCATCATCTTTCATCTTGAGTAGCTCATATTGATGAACAAGAATACTAATCTTGGACTCTTTCACCTGATTTGTGCCTTCATGTGCAATGGCTAATGTGTCTCACATTTCCTTTGCAGATTCGCATCTATGAACCTTATCATATTCACTTCTATTTAGACCACAACTTAAAAAGAACTTGGCCTTTGAGTTTAACTAAAATCGAGCTTTCTGATCAATTGACCATTTGTCACAAGAGATGTTATTGCCTTCGTCATCTGTTGGTGTATATGGACCAGTCTCAATGATATCCCAGAGATCAATATATGTGGATTATATAAAGAGCCGCATCTTGTCCTTCTAATAATGATAATTTTCACCATTAAATGTACGAGGTCTTATGACCGAGACACCTTCTGCTATAAAAACATGTGATTCAACCATGGATCTTTGTTTTCACTTTGTAACAGTGTTTCTTGAAAACCTTGATCTGATATCAACTGAAATAAATCACTTGTTAGTATAGAAATTACATATAATATGTAGAATACACAAGAAGGGGGGTTGAATTGTGTAAAATCTTCAAGATATTAATCTTTAGAAATTTCTTTAATTTCTTCACAAATTCAGATGATCACAAAACAATTCACTTAAATCGATGAGTAATGCAATCGTAAAAATTATTATCTACTCTTCTAACAAGAAAATTAAAAAGATAAGGGTTAGAGAATAGACGCCGCAATTTTATACTGGTTCACCTTTAACCTTAGGCTACGTCCAGTCCCCAGAGTTTGTCTGAGATTTCACTATACTCTTCAATGTTACAAATGTTATTTCTACACTTGCAGAGTCTCTTCAAGTCTCTCTTACAAAATATTCTTTATCTAACTCTAGCCTTTCTTTCTATTGAAAATATATTTTTTGAGCTTCACATTACAGATGTATTTGCTCTCTTTTTTTGCACTTGAATATAGAATTTCTATAAGTATTGTACAATCAAATTTTCTCTTTTATATTGTATCTCATTTCATTATTTTTTATTTACGACTATACCTAGTATTTATAGCTTAAATCTTCAACTATCTTCTTTGGGGAAACTACTTTTTGAATCTTCTAGAAACCGTTATTAGTTGAATCTTGTAACTAACTCTAACTAACTGACTGATTGACGTTCTAGAATATTTTTCATTTGCATTGTCTGATATTAGGCTTCTTTTGGTATTACGCTTTTGTCTTATGTTGCCCTTTCATGTTATGTCGCACTAGTATCTTCTTATGTTGACCTTCTGTATCTTCTTATGTTGACCGTGTATCTTCTTATCTTAAGTCGTCCATCTTGAGTTTTAAGTATCTCCTGGATTTAACTATGTATCGTCTTAAGTTGACGATTTGTGTCATTTATATTTTTCTGCGCACTTAACAAACTCATCAAAATAATTCACACACTTTTAAGATTATTATTATTTGATTATCATCAAAATTAATAGAAGTAAAGTCTTCTTGACTTAACATGCACCTCCCAAAGTTTCATTTTTTTCTTTGGCTCACAATTAAAAATAAACTTGAACACTACATATAGAATCAGGTATCTTGATGTCAATACATCTTGTCCATTTTGTTCTACTCATGAAGAAACAAGCGATCACTTGTTTTTCATATGCACTGTTACTAACAAAATTTGGGAACAAGTTAAACAAAAATGTCTAAGGTTTGTCCCAGCCTGCACCTTCTCTAGTGTCATTCACTGGCTTTCAACTCAAAGTTCTCTTCCTAATTCAGCC
>JANITW010000001.1:23723459-23733747 GCA_027564335.1 Erythroxylum williamsii | reverse complement strand
AATATAATAATTTGTTATTTTATAATATAGTTAAAATTATCATAAAAAGAAATAATGATCAATTATATATATAATTTTATGATGTCTTTTGGTTTAAAAGTTAGATATTATATATAATTTAAATAATTCAATTTTTAAATTAAACAAAAATAGTGAGTGTTTATAAAAATTAGTTAAACTAAATATATTATTTAATTGTCGATGCCCCATAATTTATAAAATTATTTTTCTTAAAACAAAATTAATTAAAATGAGAAAAGATGGGTGGTTGAGAGTGGAGACAATACAGGGCCTTGTTAAGCTTCGAAGCACACAATTCCAACTTTGTCCAACACAAAGTCTCTTGATTCAACACATACAGCATCCCTTGTCAATGGCACTTCTCACCACCTCACACTGCACTTCTCTCTTCTTGTCCAAGTCCCCATCTTCGCAACTTTCGTTCACCTCCACTACCAAACTGTCGCCGCCTTCCGTTCCCTTCTCCTGCAACACCCTTAAACCTCGCCTCCTTTCCTCCGACCACACCATTTCAAATGCCAAACCCATCTTTCCCTCTATATCCCCTTTGTTCGCCATCTCCGATGACTCCTCCGATCAGGACTCTCCAAGACCTCTCAGCATAACCGACGAGTGGGGCGAGAAGTCGGAACACGAACCCGAGAACCCGAGTGCTCCTGATGCGGATCCTCCGGAGAACGAGGACGAGTGGGAGGAGGGTTACACAAAAGGCAGTGCTAGCACGCAGACATCTGGCCTGACTGTGGAAAAGGACGGTAAAGTTGAAGACTTGAAGAGGCGTTTGGTGGATACAGTTTATGGAACCAATTTTGGGTTTCGGACAGGCACTGAGGTTCGGGCCGAGGTTTTGGAGCTTGTTAATCAGTTGGAGGCTTTGAACCCGACGCCAGATCCTGTGGATTCAAAAGAGCTGCTTAATGGCAACTGGGTTTTAGTGTAAGTTCTTCTTCTTCTTCTTCTTCTTCTTTATTTTTGAGTTGAAAAGTTAAGATTTTGTTGCTAGTTCTTGAGGTGTTCATTTTGTAATTGTATTGTGGCTATGGGAGTTGGGTACGTTGAGTGTGGGATATTTATGCAACGTTGGCTGGCCGTGACTTGAGAGTGAAGGATGAGTGATCATTTTGTTTCAGAGTACTCGAATTTTAACTTAGGTTATATTATATTGGAAGTAAACTTTTTAATGTAACGGAATTATTTATAATATAATGGAATAGTTTATAATGGAATGAAATTTAAATGAATGTACTATGAGAAAATTGTTGTTTGGAAGGGATGAAAAAATTTATAATGTAATATAGGGAAATTTAAGGAAAGGTTCATTGTATAATATAGTAAATTGTTGTTTATCATTTTATATTTTATTATAAACGGTAATTTATTTTTACTATTTAGGATGAAATGAGATATAATTTGAGGTTGGCCCGTCTATCTTATTTCATCGTATTTTACTATAAACTCTTCTTCTAAACGATGTAATAATATTACATTCCATTATATTCTATTAATAAACACCCAACTAAACATAGTCTAAAGCTGATAATAAAGCAAGTAATGAGATTCTCATACTAACTGGCCTTATTTACGAACTGAAAGTCTGAAAGTGGAAGATGCTTTGATAGTTCTTAACTCGTGTTGATGTTAAAACATAATTTTTGAGCTATAATTTCAAGTCTTTAATTTTCTAGAAACAAATAGGCTGTCTTTGATGATAGACGTTTGCTAACATACGAATTGTTAGTGCATGGGGGAGCTTTCAATTGAGATGAGATATGCACAATTTTAAATCCAAGGATATTTCTTTGTCTCAGGAGTTGGTAATCAGCTTCAAAACCTAAGATGGTTTTTGTATTAAAAAACTTGAGATTGTAGTGGAGAAACGTCTATCAATGATTTTTTGCCTGTCAATGATTGACAGGGGTGGAGAAGGGATCCACTGACGGATTTTTCCATTGATTTATTTGGCTGATTACTATTTTGGTTTACTTATAGATATATTTGTATGAAAACTTCCTTTCCTCTTCCCAAGATTTGTGTTCTAATTTCTTTCTACAACCGTTGGGGCATATAGTTAGTCAAATGGATTTCAGAGGCATATTAACAGATTTTCAAGAAATTCATGCCAAAAGTCCTTTGCTGCAAATTTCCAATAAGCAACTTGCATTGCAAGAGAATGAACAGTGATGGATGTTCTCTGTAGACCTGGACCGTTGGGGCTTTATTCGAATACAGTAAAGCAATGTTGACGCCATTTCTCTTATCTTTGAAAATCTTTTGACAGGGTCACTAGGTGAACCTATTTCTAGTCCATTAGGTATTCAGAAAGGAAGAATTCCTATTGAGCCTCAAAGGATGCTTTTGAAGGTAGTTCTTTTTTCTTCAATAATCCCTATTCAGATAGGCAAAATTTTTTGAAGGGGTTACTAGATGAACCTATTTCTAATGAATTAGGTAAAGGAAGAATTCCTAATAAGTCTCAAAGGTTGCTGTTGAAGGTAGTTATAATGCAAGGGTTTTCTAGTGTTGCCATCTTCAAACAAAACTTCTAATTCCTGTTCAAAGATGCAGACAGCTTTTACAAGCATTCCCAAGCATAGATGGAGCTGGTGGCTGTTTTCAAGTTTTTATCTCTGACGGTGCGGTGCTTAATGATAGAAACATAATTTGCACTGAAGATGCATGTGTTAACGGTTAGTTCTAGCAAATTTTGCCCATGCACACCAAAAAGTTTCTTTCTTCAATTTAGTATTCTTTTTCTAGGGCATAAACAATGTCTGTTCTTGGCTTTTCGTTTGACATCAGTCATTTCATCATAACTTTTTAATGCAGTTGCATGCATTACTTTATGTTTTACCTTTTATGCTTGAGAAGTATTTCAAAAAATTGTAAAGTAATGAAACGTTGCAAGTAGAGTAATGCTGGTTCTATGGGTCGCTTGTCGTATATGTACAGGATTTTGTATTATCTGAGACAAATGAATGAGCATCCTTTTGCCAAAACTGGAATATAGTTTTCTCTTGTATTTTGTAATTTTACTTCATCAAAAATTTTCCCACTAATTTTGTTTTTTAAATTAACAGATACACTTCATTTTCTGAGCTGTTGCCGCTTCTGGCTGTGGGCACATTACCCTTGTTGAAAGTGGAAAGGATATCTCAAGCAATTGAAACCAGCAATCTTTCCATTGTGAACTCCATCACCTTGTCAAGCCCTTTTGCAACTTACTCTTTCAGTGCATCTGCCACTTTTGAGGTCCGGAGTCCTTCAAGAATACAGGTACTTCTAAGAACTATGAAAGGTTGTGACAAAAGAAAGAAAGCAAACGGCACGAGTGATCATATATCATATGAAATTTCGTCTCGTATTTTCAACTTCAAGTCTGGACCTGAAAAAGAGAAACTTTAAAACGAAATAAGCTATCATGAGTTCAGTGACTGAACCATTTGATGGTATTAACTATTTCATAGAAGTGATGAGTTGGAATATATTGCTTTTTTGATAATCTCAGGTTGAATTTAAGGAAGGGACTTTTCAGCCTCCAGAGATAAAGTCCAATGTCGATATACCTGACAATGTGGATATCTTTGGGCAAAACATCAATTTGTCACCTGTACAGCAAGCTCTCAATCCTCTGCAGGATGCAGTAGCAAACATTTCAGGAGCTATTTCTGGACAGTCACCACTTAAGGTCCCCATTCCTGGCAATCGTTCAACTTCCTGGCTTCTCATCACCTACCTTGATGAGGATCTTCGCATCTCAAGAGGGGATGGTGGCCTTTTTGTTCTTGCTAGAGAAGGAAGTCCTCTCCTGGGTCAGTAGTAAGGTGCATTTCTGTAAAGTTGGATCTTGCTTTCCTCCCTTTTGCGTATCTTGCGGGAAGGGAATGTGTGAAAACAGTAAAAAAGCAGCTGTCTTTAGCATTAGCAAGGATAAGTGTAGAAACTGCACCAAAATAATAAGATCCGAAGTCCTCTGATTAATATTCTTTTTACATTGTAAGTATAACAAAAAGATGGGGGGTTTAGTTTGATGTTGAATAAACATGTAGTAGTTAGTAGTGAATGGTCCTATCTACCTACCAACATATCTGTGCCTCACCCTTCTCAGTTGAATAATGTTGTTACCTAACAGCTAAGCAAGCCTGGACTTTCTTGTCTGCTTGAGCTTGTGGACTGGAACCTCTCCTCCATGATCCGACCTGTTTTTGTCTTCCTGTGACTATTTTTATATAAGATCTTACTGAAATAGACCTAAGAAATAAATATCTTTGAATTTCTCAAAAAATAATAATAATAACAACCCTTGAATCTAGAAACTACTTCTAAGTTACAAGCTGGAGTGGTACAAATTGATTAAATATTCAATTAAAGGGGAAGATTGATGAACTTGTTGAGAAAGTTTCTTGGCTCAACAAGTTGACAAAGTCTAACCTTGACTTCTTGCTAGTTTGCCAGCCATGAACGCGGCCCGTATGCTCCAATCACGGAGTAGAAATGAATAAACCACTCCTGAAATCAAGAAAATATAAGATTCAAACATTTTATTTTTATTTTGTTCAAATTATTGATTACCAATCTCTATCATTAGCATTGACTCTTGGTGAATGTTCTTGTAAACTGCACGGAAGAATCAATCCTATATATACATACATAATACATCTAATGAAAATACAAGAACCAAAAGCAGATCATTGTATACTCTTACATGGTGTGAATCATTCAAATCAAACGTCAGGAAAGCTTGGATCTCTCTACCCTTTCTCCTGCAAGGAATACAAATCCATTCTTTCCAAATTCCATGGTTACTGGAAAGAAGAGTGTGTTAGGATCAAGAAGGTTAGAGTTTTGAGTTTTAGGTAAATGTGATTTTCATCCCAAACAAAAAGGAAGTTTCCATCTTTCTTTAGTCTAATATTCTCTCAACACTGCAGTTTCTCTCTCTTGTCCCACTCTCTCCTCATAAATTCATGACCCACATATGGAAAGTTCATGCATGTTTCGGGAGACGTTAGGACATTCTCAAAAGGTTTCAAAAACAGAACTTTGAACTAGTTCGCCATCTCAGATCCAAAGGGGGGAGAGAAGTAGTAGAACATAAGGTGAAAGATAGTAACTTTTTCTTGTTAACATGAGCAGCAAACAACCTTTAAAGTTAGAGAATGAGCAGATAGCAGAGCTACGTGAAATATTTCGATCGTTTGATCGAAACAAAGATGGAAGCCTAACTCAGCTCGAGTTAGGTTCGTTGCTCCGGTCCTTAGGGCTAAAACCTAGCCCTGACCAGCTTGAAACCCTGATACAGAAGGCTGATACAAACAGCAATGGTTTGGTGGAGTTCTCGGAGTTTGTAGCCCTTGTGATGCCGGAGTTGTTACCTGAGAAGTCACCGTACAGCGACAAGCAGTTAAAGCAGTTGTTCAGGATGTTTGATAGAGATGGAAATGGGTTCATCACGGCGGCTGAATTGGCGCACTCTATGGCAAAGCTAGGCCATGCACTCACCGCTGAGGAGTTGGCAGGGATGATAAAGGAGGCGGACTCCGACGGAGACGGAAGAATTAGTTTTGAGGAGTTTGCTCAGGCAATTTCAGTGGCTGCTTTTGATAATTCTTGGGCTTGAATCAGTAGGAGTGCGTGTCTGGTATATATGCTTCTGGTTTCATATTATTTACAGGTGCAATCTTTGTAAAAAAAACTTGATGTTCAGTTTTGTGATGGGAAATTGCGTGGAAGTTGTATCTTATATCATAAAACAGATATTGTTAATCGTCTTGATGGTGATTAGAAAGGAATCTAGTTTACCTACCATTTCAAAGTTTTAAGATCTTGCTTGTGAGGATACTTGGGCGGCATTTGTTGTATCATCTTCATCCTTCCTTGAATGAGAAGTAAAGTAGATCTTCTCAGCGTTCCTCAATTCTGTCTAAGTGAAACTGTTTGTAAACATGTAGATGGCACAGTATAAAAGGTTGTGAGAATGTGATAAGCTAGTAATTTTCATTAGCATTTGAGCCGAGGCTCCAAGCACAGCTTGTTTTTCCTTGCTGAAAAAACTTTCCACTTCCAGTGGAAGAGGAACAATGTTTGATCTGTTTCTTATAAAAATTTCCGCTGTTCTTAATAATCTGTCAGAAAAACAAAAGGTATTACGGTGAAGTCGAACAGATCTGGCATAAAACCTGAAGTTGAGGATGCACCCCCTGTAGTTTCATAACGATTGCAAGAATATGCTCCATAAATCAGGCTACTCATATGAACTTGAAGAGCTGGCGTTTATCGCTAGTAACAAGAAATTTTCCGGGTAAGAGCCAGTTTCATGCAGAGTGTTGCAAATGAAGAGGCCTCAGAAAGAAACTGCAGGTTGTGGAAACTACTTTTGAGCCATAGAGTTCACACGAAAAACTCTTGTGAACAAATAATAATCAATTAGGACATGAAAAGAATCTAATATCTCAATTATGTCCGAAATTCTACAGAATCACTAGCATTGATGACTGCCCTCATCTCGTAACAAAACTAATCCACATATCAAAATCTGGGTAATATGATATACAAGTGTCTGAAATCTGTGAAGGTGGAGAAGTTCTTAAGCGTTATATCTTCTTCTTCTACTTGGGACTTAAGCATCACAAATACAATATAAATCCATAGAAGCAGAGTGGTGCCACCTTGGCAAATACAGGTATATATGTATATAGCAAATTCCTGTGGCAGATTATGACCCAGAGAGCTCCGTCTGCCAATGCAAAACAGATTTCTGACAAGTGCAATCAAGTTGAAACGAGAAATAAGCAAGTGACAACTCCATATGAGCAAAACCTTACAACAGATGGCAGTCCACAATTAGTTTGCGAAAAGGAAACATAACAGAGTAATGGAGCAGGTAGGGAAAGTCTACATAAACTTAGAGAATGGAACATAAAAATAGACTGAAATTGAAGAAAATCAAGTTCAACCTTGGATTTGGCTAAGACTGGAGTAGATAAGTTGGAGTCTCCCTGTATATGGAAGTAGTCTAGCTGTCCAGCTGATTATTCTTGCTCCACCTTATGAGCTAGAGATAAGCAACTCCTATAGTCAAGCTTTGAGGTGATTGAAGGTACTTGACAGGGGGGGCTGCGAGAGAGAATCTGATGAGGTCAACATGTTGGTGAAGGGAACAGTGCTCCAGATTCAACATTTAAAGCAATAGAATTGAAATCAAACTTCACCATGTAAATAGAACAGGCATCTAGTCTGAAAATGAATTGAAAACAAAACCATGATTATAACGTTTAATGATCATTTTAAAACTATTCCATACTTCTATTGTGTAAGTTAGTCTGATCTTACAAGTCTCTTAGAAGTAGGTAAATGGTCATGCTCACAACATGCCAATGGCATGGAAAGGTTTATGTAATAGGAATAGCGCCAGTCAAACTGCAGTTACAATATTACAGTTGTGCACAATTGCATTAATAACAGACAATGCAAAAGTAATTACAGAAAATATGATCAAAATTGAGGTAAATTGCAGTAACGATCCAAATCACTTTGTGGTCGCAGTTCGCAATTCAAAATATTGAAACATCAAAAACATTTTCCTTTCTTTTTTATTATGTAAACACCTATGATTTCTAGCTCGCATAAATTATACCAAAAATTGGATCACAAAAGAAAATATAAAAACCATAATGACATTTATTATGCAGATGGACTCGGGAAGAAAAGCTACAGTCGATTAGTTTCTCAGGCTTGGCATCACGGCACAATGTACACATCAAGCCTCAAATTCATTTTCTTGAAAACCTGATCTGATAATCCAATTGTTTGCAATCACATGTAAAAAGGAACAGAAACCATCTGGCACAATCAATTTTGCAGAAGATACTGCATTATGTCCTTCCGAATAACTCCATCAGACCCACTTAACCCCCCATATCCGTAATCAGGTCTCAACATTCCAGGGTCCCAGAAGGTCAAGTGCCTGTATTGAATAACAGAGCCAGCTGGTCTAAACGGCCGCATCAATGTAATGGTAGGAAGGGACATTGCCCACACATTTTTTGATGAGGTAAACAGGTGCCTCTTAGATTCTTGGAGCCCGTAGGCCTGCATGCTCCCAGAACTCTTCAAATGGGAAGAGACACTATCCCACTTCGTCATCTTCATGTTCGACCTTGCATTTTTTAAGGCAGTCAATGATGTCCTACGTATGTTAGCAGAAGGTTTCATGCTGTCCAGCCATTGTAGAATCGAGTCACCGACATTCCGCCCAACTATATGTCGCTGTTGTATATTATGGTGAACCTGGAGTGCAACATCAAAGACAGCCCTGGTTCGTCTATGCAAAAGTAAGCGCATGATTGTGTTTAGTGTTGGTTATGGCCATCAAAGTAGTTTGGATCTGTAATACCATGAATAAAAATAGCCCATATACTACTAACAGCAGTAAACTCAATCATGAAAACCCATGTGTGCCATATATAAGCAGCTTCAATGCCCATAGAAGACCACTGGCATATCAATGATGCTCCATTTATGAATACATTGCAGTAAGTCTAGAGAACAAGATCCAGTTAAAAAGACATAAGTGACTATATAAGCCCGGTGCTGGTAGTTTTCATCCAACCACACAAGTTTCTCAACCAAGTACGGGTGACTAGTAATCATTCATGGAGTTGCCACTACACTACAAATCATTCAATTTGAACAATGATCCCATTTCGCTATATCAATCATCAGTGCCAAGGAAAAACACATTCCCGCATATGCATTATATCCAAAGGGGCAGACCGATACATAGAGATTAGACTAAAAGAAAGAACTGGGAAATTCTGGACATCAAATACCTGAGAATAAACTGAGTGATCTTAGGGTGTTTGGGGCTGGCGATCTTTCTTTGGATCTTCGAAGCCAGTCTATAGGTCCGCTTCAGCCCTAAGAAATAGGCCGTAGCCACCGTGATCTCCCATAGGACCATCCTCTACTTTCTTGACTGCAATATCCAGAACGTTATATTACAAACAATCTTCTAGACATTTGCCTTTACCATGTTCGCTTTCCCATAGAGAGAGACCTAATCTGTGTGCTTGCTTGGCGGATCGCTGCCACGTGTTTTCGCCTTTCTTTGATCTCTCTCCGTTTTATATTTTTACTCCGTTCCGTTCTGCTGTGATTACGTGGTGCATGCGTAATGTAGTCTCTATTTTAATTTTTATTTATATGTTAGTAATTTAAAATTTTTTATTATTAACATGAACATAAATTATAAATTCCTATTTGAGAGTGTAATTAAATTAATAAATGAGATTCTAAATCCTATAAAAATATTATAATATCAAAGCTTTTAACACAAACTAACCAATTTTTCTAATATAAACCATTTTAGTAACATTTTCAAAACATGTAAAGTATATCTTAAATTGATGAAAAATTAAATAATGTTAACTCTCCTTAAATTTAATGTCACCATATTAGTTTTTTACTTTTTAAGAAAAAAATTAATAAATGAGAAATATAATGTGAGATTTACTGCCTAAAATGTATAAGAGACTAGAAAATACTTTTTGATTAATTAAAAAATTAATTATATAATTGTGTTTATAAATATAAAAATAATATTATATTAGTATTTACGTAACATTTAATTGATAGAGAGTAAAAATTGTGAAATTTTCATTTATCTAGAGTCAATTTTAAAAGTTTTGAAAATAAGTTAAACATTTCAAAATTGTAAAGATTAAATTGTATTATATTGCAAACGTTGAATTCTAAAATATATTTTTGGTTAATATATTAAAAAAATATTTTTTTGTAAAACGGAAAAACTCGCACTCACTATTCTTTATGAACCCATATTTTACCACATTCATATTCTAAATGCAAGCGTGTGATTTTTACTTTACAATACTTTAAATTTGATGTATAGTTACTATCAATGTAACGGTGATTGTGTAAAGGCATGTAATAATGCTCAATATAAAAATTGATTGCCCAATCCGATGGCAGCTCTGTGTGGTTCTTCTCTGTCGCATTCAATTTGTTATTTAAACGTACTGGTCAATTTAACATTCCTTTGGCGTACAGTCAATATAACGTTTTCACGAAGGTAAGTTAAATTATGAATTTAATGTCAATCATGTAAGAACTATAGATTCTTTATTATATCAAAATAACGTGCGAGTTTCAATAGTATTAATCCAATCATTTGATCAATTTGACAATAACATTTTGGTTCGTTTTATTAATTTTTCATTTTAATTGTAAAAAATTTATCATTTTATTAATT
>JANITW010000001.1:23665119-23698876 GCA_027564335.1 Erythroxylum williamsii | reverse complement strand
GTTTTAAAAATCAAACTAATTCGATCGGTTTAATAATGAAATATTTGAATTGGCTAATTTTTTAGTTCAGTTTTTTATTTTCCAATTTGATTGAGTTTAATAATTTTTGGTTAAAAATTGATCCATTTATAATTAATTGATCAATTTTTGTAAACTAATAAGTTTTTATAAATTAAAATAAACAAATAAATTTTTATTTAATAATTTTTAATTATTTAATTTTATTCGATTCTTAATTAATTTTGTAATGATCTAGTAAGGATTGAACCTTTTAAACTTTAAGTCGGTTTAACTTCATATCTGATTTTTTAAACATTACTAATTTCATTACCTTATGGTCCAATTAAGCAATTAGTCTAAATTACATATAAATATTAGAAGTAATCAAATAATCAATCTTTTTATTTGTTTCTTAGTGTCTAATTTTTAAATTTTAATTAAATATCTAAATCTTTGAAATCTTAAAATTTAATTAATATTTAAATAAATTAAAATTTTAATTAAAAGTTTTAAATAGAAAATAAAATAAAATTCACGCTTTTTAAAGTGTTACCCTCAAATGTTGTATATAATCTCGAGCATAGCATTGTAATCTTTAAAAATGAACCACTTAGAAACTCACATAAGATAGGAACGGCCGCACCTAAATCCGCCCCACTTTTTAGTTGCGTGTGCTGTTCGTAATTTAGGTTAGTTTACTTGTTAAATATAATAGTAATAAAAATAATTCAATAATTATCACAAGCAACAGGAAGATTATTGTTGACGTAATTTAAACAAAACCAACCCTTCCTTTTAAAACCAACGCGAACTTCTACCGTCACCTTCAGTTTCACACCTCTTCCTCTCGCTAGAACAATATGCAGAGACAGTCTCTGGGCTCGCCGGTCCCCAAGTTTCGTGACGTCACTGACGACGACAAAACCGCCAAGCCTCGGCGGTCCTTGACGCCGTCTTCATTACCGTCGCCGCCGTTACCACTACCGCCTTCGTCTGCGAAGCCAGAGAAGCTCATCCACCTTATTCCGTTTCTCATTTTCTTCTGCTTCCTCGTTCTCTATCTCGCCTCCCACACTCCTCCTCAATCTGGTAAATCCTAATCTACGGTTTCTCACCGCTACTGTATGTTGAGACACGTGCAGAAAAGCTTAATGTTATTACGTTTTTTATTGCAGATTTAGCTCAGTTTAACGGATTCAAGCTATCCTCGAAGCTTATAGGTATAATGCGGTTGAACTTTTTTTTTCCCTACTCTGGTTCTGAATCTTTTTTTCATTTCGATTGGTTTAACAGTTTCCTTTTACTTGTTAATAGATACGAGTACAAGTGAAGTGGAGCGATTGAGTGAGCTCCGGAGAGGCAATGTTTTGGCGATTCGAAGCTTCAGGAACTTACAGGAAGCTGCCGACAAACGCGCCTCCCTCAGATTACGCCCTCATCGCAAAGTCGCCGGTTTCTAAGCCTCATTTTCGGCTTCTCCGATTCTTGGCTCCTTCTTTGTACGACGACGGCACGTGGGCTACATGTTAGCTTATTTTACCTGCACGTGTACATCACTGAATTTTTGTTTGCACGTGAATTGGTTTTTGCTTGGAAGTAGGGCGCATGTTAGTACACAAAACGCTAAATAAGATCATCTTGCGCCCCACGAACAGTACACAATAATTTTCCTACTTTGGGTTATGCTTAACGTGTGCCAATTGGTGATTGGAATCTAGCTGGATGTAGTGGACCGTTAGGATATAAAGAAAGCCAGCTGGAGAGTAACTGTAGTTTAATTGTACAGTAGGCAGGCACTTAGTTTGCACTACCCTATGACTCTGTCTCTGCTCCTTTATTCATTTAGTTGCAAACAAGACTTCGATAAGCGAACCAGTACAGTATTGTTGTGTGTTGGTGTTAATGACATATTTCAGAGTATATCATGAATTCTTTGTTGGGATGGTCGGATTAAAAAGACATTTTGTTAAATTGGACTGATTTGTTAAATCGGTTCAAACTCTGATCGATCAATCCAGACTACTTCCCTATATCATATTCATAGGGCACCAAAACAATACAGCATTCAAACATTTGATCCCAATATGTTTAGATTAGCAGATACTTGTTGATTTGATTAGATCACAACTATTATTATAACTGATTGCATCGTATCTTTTGTATTCTGTTAGGATTTTGTAGAGAATAATTATGTTTGATTCCCTTTGATCACGAGTTATCCAACCCTTGTGTATTCGATAAGCATCGTACACCAAGTTCGGTTAGATAGCTGCGAGATCCTCCATAAAATACAAAGTTGCAATCCCCGCATGACTGACACTTACAGGCATTTTCAAATTTCCACGTCCAATCGCACATACCACAAGTCCTATACTCCTATTATTTTTTGTAAAAATGTTTAGAGACCATAAAAAAAAAAGCCAAACATTGATGAATTTGATAACCCCGACCGGTGGGACATTTCTCACGAGCATGGTCTTGTGAGTTCTGAAGCTACTTCCACATGATACCGAGTCGATGACATGTGGATGGTTAGTTGAGATTGTATTTCGTATCATTATTTTTAATAATTGACAAGAGCATGTAATGTTGTCGAATAGGATAAGGATAAGAATGTATTATTAATCGGTTCTTAGTCTTATGTGTCGATCTTGTCCAAATATTTCTTGTCTGATGGTGAAGCCGATAATTTATCTTTTTGAAGTTTTGGCCTTAACCGACGAAATCTCAATCAGGTTCGGATCTATTAACCTGAGTGTAAAAAAACATTTCGACTCATTTTTTTCATCTCTACTTTAAGTTTGGCCACGTAGATCATCTCATAATTAACAACCATAAAGCCACACAAAAACAAAACTCAAAATAGGTATTCAAAGTTTTTTGGAAAAGTATGGGTTACATGAAAGATAACCCCCAAATATGCGGGGCAATCTCATTGGTCCATTTATGGTAGACTTGCAGCAAGCAAATCAAAAGAAACGCAAAGGTTCATACGGGTAAGGAAATATACAGCAGCTAATCAAAGGATCAAACCTTGAGCAGGTGGAGGCTTGGAAGGTTGCTGCTCACTTGCAGCAGATGCGTTTGGTGACTCTGAAAGGTGAACCTGTGCAAAATCGTCTACCATTTTTCTCTTTTGTTCCTCTTCGGCAACTCCCACCTTTTCTTTTGCCTTCTGGCCTACTTCCCCGGCAGCCTTTGCAACTTTATTGAAAGCATCTGTTACCCAAGCAGCACTAGTAAAAACATATCGGTTCTTCATGATGGCAGATCCTGCATTACTGACTTTTTGCTCGGCAGCTGCAAACGCTGATTTCGTTTTCTCTGAAACCTGAAATTTCTGATCCACTTCCCGAACTTTGTCACTCACTGCGGCAGTACCAGCACTTACCTTCTCAGTGAACCCGATTTTTTTGTCGAGAGATGCTACTTTAGCGGAGGCAGTTGACCTTAACTGATGCTTCTCATCAAAGCCCTTGGCTTTATTGACCGCATCTTTGCCTAAGATGAAGCCCTTCGCAAGCATACTACTGACCACATCCTCTGCCTTCCTCAGAGCAGATTCGCTTCCACTAGGGTTCTTATCAAGAGTTTCCTGCTGAGACTTTAGCAACAACGAAATCAGTGAAGCCCCAATGTAGAAAACAACCGAAGTTCTTACAACCTTCTTACAGGTGGTGTTAAAGCTTCAGGTGGAAGGTGGTAATCTTGATCCAGAGTCACGGTAACAGTCTGGTCTACGATTGTTGCTCCCTGACATGAAATACAAATATGAGTTAAGGCTTTAATCACATAGATGCACAATTAAAATTTCAAATACTGTATTACAGGGAATTAATTAATCACCAATTAGGGCCTCCAACATGTTACTGAAGATCGCTATCACAATTTCACATACTTATCGGGAAGGAATAATAAGTCAGCAGAAAAAAAAAGGGGAAAAGAAAAGAGCATATACGTATCCAACATAAAGTAGATACACTTTTCCTCATTGTACAAACATTGTCAGCACCATAGGTCTCGTTTACATTGGTTGATTAATATCATCAACTAAAACAATAAGTGTTACCCAAGAAAACAGACATCTCAGAAGCACATTGGTATAACAAAGAGTAAAACCTTAAGTAAAATCTACGAAGATCACAACATGTGGAAAATAATTAATTTGAGAGAATAATTATCTTTGTTGTTTGAAAAGTAATACCCAATTTCACAATATGGTAATGCTGATAAACATATCTAGTCTTCAAGTATAACCAGCCCTAGTACACATAAAAGGTCAGTAATTACCGAAATGATGAACAACTAATCATTGCAGAACTATGATGAACTTTTCAGTGGTTACCTAATCCTTTTGGAATCAATTTACTCAAAGCCTGTCAGAGAATACTAATCCTTCTAAGAGAAAGAGGATAACATTAGAGTCAAAATAGGTAGGGTAAGTGTAGACTGCATTTAGTTAATGGTGGGAATGTAAATTGAGGATAAAAGATCTGAATAGACAACTATAGTTTATTTATGCAACATCAAAAGAAAAAAATGTCCCCCCTCCTCCCACTGTCCTATCTCTCCCTTGAAACATGAAAAGCTTATTTATCCAATATTTTCAACGCGAACAACCTCTGGATCAGCAGAAGCAACTCAGCCAAAGGCAAAGAATTTCTTTATCATGCCAAACACATCTCACTACTAACAAACTTTTTTAAGATGATGCAAGGGTTTCAATTACAATTCTTTAAGCACAAATACACAAATTACAATGGGTTTTGAAGTAAACATATGAGAAAACTCACACAACAGATATAAAATGATACCATAGCTATTCCCTTTCCAGTGAAAGCACGAGGTTGGCCATGAGCTCCCGATGCCGGCCCAAATAAACATGAAAGGAAAGAATAACAGAAGATATAGTTCAACACAATGCTGAGAGAAATTACTTACTGAAAGAAGAACAGCAGTATCTGCTCCTTGAGAATCTTTGAAGGTAACATATGCAATTTGAGATTGCTCACCATCCCTGCATAAGCAATAAAGGGGCTTGGGATGAGAACGACAAAAGGAAGTATGATATATTGAAGAACTCAACGGCCCGTTACCTTTGCATCTCAACATATACTATATCACCAGAAAAAGAAAAGAACTCCTTCAGGTCCCTCTGACTTGCTTTGAGGGAAACATTACTCACTTTCACTGTTTTTACCTGCAGAGACAATAAAAGGAGTAAGATAAAAAAAAAGTGACAACATAAACAACCAGATATGCAATATAGGAGCAGATGTTCCGATTAATATTATCTGTAGCCTTCTAAAGACCGAAATTCCTGTTGAAGTTTGTTAAGGTTTGAATCAGTCTTTAGGTCTGTCAGCTGGTGATTCGAATAATCGCTGTTTCCTAGGAATTAGATATTTGTTTCCTAGTTAATCCCCACATTATTAGGTTTGTTAAACATGGACTAGTTTTCTCTTTTTCTGTAAGGCTATATATGGTCACATCAGTAGTTCAATAAATTAGCTTTTTCACTCTTTCAACATTCTGAAAAGCTAGCAAGGGGTATCAAAGCCCCATAATAAGGGCCTGATTCCACAGAGACTAGTGAGGAGAATATAACAACTGAGAGTGGATTTATCCAGCCTCCAATCCCAAAGTTCGATGGGCATTATGATAATTGGTGTATGCTCATGGAGAATTTCTTGCAATCAAAAGAATATTGGAGCCTCATAGAAGATGGCATCACCGCAGCAGCAGCAGGAGTGCAACTTAGTGAAGCACAAAAGAGAGTCATTAACGATGCGAGATTGAAAGATATGAAGGCGAAGAATTACCTCTTCCAGGCCCTTGATTGATCCATTTTGGAGACTATCTTGAACAAAGATACCGCAAAAAACATTTGGACTACTTGAAGCAAAAGTACCAGGCGAAAGCATGACTGCAATGAGCACAACGACAAGCGCTTCAGAAGGAGTTTGAGATGCTAAGCATGAAGTAGGGAGAGTCTGTCAACGAGTACTTTGCACGCACTATCACCTTCGTCAACAAGCTATGAGTCAACAAGGCAAAGGTAGATGATGCTGTAGTCATTGCAAAAATACTGAGATCGACAATGCCCAGGTTCAATTATGTGGTGTGCTCTATCGAGGAGTCAAAAGATCTTGATGCTGATAGCTCTTCCGGTCATAAACCTATATTGACTTATGCTAGGAGAAATAGGAGGCAGCAGCAGAACATGGGCCACAAACCCATAGTCACATATTCTAGAAGGAAGAATAAGGCAGAGCAGATAGTGAGTGATGAGTCAGCTAACGGTTAGAATATGAGTTGGTTAGAATCAGTTGGAAGAGAGAGGAGCTAGTAGCAAATGAGAGGGGAGAGAGAGTATGTAAGGAGAAGGAGTAGTACAGGAGGGATATCATTACTTTTCATATTGTATTAACTCAGCGAAAAGCTTGAGGAGCCATAGTCGGCTGGTAGCGCTGGTTCTCGTAGATCTTACGAGACCTTGCTAAATATCAATAAAATCTCATTCTATCATCCATTTGCTATCAGATGCTCTTACAATTGACGAGCTACAAAGCAGCCTTCCAGTACATGAGCAACAAATGCAACCTCATGTAGTAGAAGAGCAAGCTTTGAAGGTTACTCTTGGTGAATCTTCAAGAGATAGAGGACGAGGTCATGGCGGAATGCAAGGACGAGGAAGAGGTGGAGGTAGGCGCAATTTTGACAGATCTACTATTGAATGTTATCGCTGCCATAAACTTGGGCACTTTCAATATGAATGTCCAATGAAATAATCAAATTCAGCAAATTATGTTGAAGGTGAAGAGGAAGTGTTGTTGATGGCATACGTGGAGGATAAACAAGTCAACAAAGAAGATTTGTGGTTTCTAGGCTCTGAATGCAGCAATCATAAGTGTGGCAAGCAAGAGTTTTTATTGGTCTTGATGAAAGCTTCAGGAAAAAGGTGACTTTGGGAGACAATTCAAGCATTAATTTGATGGGGAAAGGCAGAGTTCGATTGCTAGTAAATGGTACTGCATTTATCCCCACCAGTGTATTTTATATTCCCGAATTAAGAAACAACCTATTAAGCATTGGTCAGCTGGCTGAAAGGGGGATTTAAATTCTCATGCAACGAGGAGCATGCAAAATTTATCATCCTGAAAGAGGGTCAGTTCTGGAGATTGCAATATCTTCTAATCAGATGTTCAAGCTATCTGCAACTACACAATTGAAGCAGGAAACTTGTCTCAAAACTTTCATCGAAGATCCCGCTCAACTTTGGCACTGCAAATATGGTCATCTAAGCTTTAATGGCCTGAACACGCTTCAACTAAAAAGAATGGTACGCGGACAGCCTTATCTTGATACTTCATCAAAAGTATGTGCAAATTGTCTTGTGGGAAATCAATAGAGAAATCCCTTTCCCATGCAGCCACAATGAGAGTCTCAGGTTCTTGAATTGGTGCATGCTGATATTTGTGGACCAATCAGCCTTATATCCAAAAGCAACAAAAGGTACCTGATTAGCTTTATTGATGACTTTAGTCGTTAAATATGAGTCTATTTCTTAGTTCAAAAGTCAGAAGCTCTTATTGTCTTCAAAAAGTATAAGAATCAAGTTGAGAAAGAGACTAGTTTATCTGTAAAGGGTCTTCGAATAGATTGTGGGGGTGAGTTCACATCACTGGAATTTACTAATTTTTGTAGTGAGAATGGTATTCGAAGGCAGCTGATGGCTCCCTACACCCCTCAACAAAATGGTGTAGCAGAGCGAAAGAATCGGACGATTATGAATATGGTTCCGAGTATGTTTTCAGGACAAAAAATGTCAAAAACCTTCTAGCCCGAAGCTATTAATTGGGCAGTTCACGTTCTCAAATGCTTGGAGTGGACTCAAACCATCAGTGAGCTATTTCAGAATATTTGGATGCATATTTCATGTTCATGTTCCTGATTGTAAGAGAATAAAGCTTTATGACAAGAGTGTTAAATATGTTTTTCTTGGGGTAAGTGAGGAGTCAAAGGCATATAGGCTGTATAATTCTATTTCTCAAAGGATTATAATAAGCAGAGATGTGGTGTTTGAAGAAGATAGCAGTTGGGATTGGAATAAAGACCATGAGGATGCTATCAGAGTTGATTTGAATTGGGATGATGATGGCAAAGAAACAGATGCAGCAGCTGCAGCGAATGAAGACGGGGTTCAAACTGATGAAAACAATAGTGAGGAGCAAGCAGCCAATGACTTCAATGGTGAGAATTCTTCTAGCTCGAGTGAAGAGCAACATGAACGCAGATTTAGAAGGCAGCCAGCTTGAATGAAAGATTTTGTAACTGGGGAAGCGTCAGAGGAAGAAGACACAACAAATTTTCTCATGTTTGCAGCAAATGATCCAATGTGTTTTGAAGACGCACAAAAAGGACAAAAAGTGGAGAGCAGCAATGGATGTACAGATTGATGCTATCGAAAAGAATGATAATTGGGAATTAACAGTGTTACCTACAGGAGCAAAGAAAGTTGGTGTAAATGGGTGTACAAGACAAAATTTAATGAGAATGGAGATGTAGAGAAGTATAAAGCGCGCTTGGTTGCAAAGGGTTACACCCAAAAATATGGTGTTTACACTGAAGTTTTTGCACCTGTTGCAAGGTTGGAAACTCTCCGAATGGTGATTTCTCGTGCAGCACAAAATAGATGGAAAATATTTCAGCTAGATGTTAAGTCAGCTTTCCTCCATGGAGAACTTAATGAAGAAGTTTTCATTGAGCAACCACCTGGTTATCAACAAAGGGGTGTTGAAGATAAAGTTTACAAATTAAAGAAGGTTTTATACGGACTAAAACAGGCACCACGAGCTTGGTATAGTTGTATAGAGTCTTATTTTACTAAGGAAGGTTCCACGCGGTGTCCTTATGAGCATATCTTGTTTGTCAAAGCAAAAGATGGAGGTAAAATCTTGATTGTATACCTCTATATCGATGATTTTATCTTTACAAGCAATGATAAGTATATGTTTGTAGAATTTAAAATTTCTATGATGCGTGAGTTTGATACGACAGATCTTGGACAGATGAGATGTTTTCTTGGCATAGAAATTCTGCAAAGCCAAGAAGGTATTTTTATTTGTCAAAAAAAAATTTGCTCAGGAGGTGTTAAAAAGGTTTGATATAGGTGCAATCTAGTCCATAATCCAAATGTTCCAGGCTGTAAACTCATGAAGGATAAGAATGGAGTCAAGGTGGACAACACTCGGTATAAGCAACTGATTGGCAGCCTTATGTATTTAACTGCGACTTCCTGATATCATGTTTGTCGTTAGCCTTTTAAGCAAATATATGGAAAGTCCCACAAAGTTGCCTCTCTAAGCTGCCAAGAGAGTGTTGAGATATATAAAAGGGGCTTTCCATTTTGGGATTTTCTACAGAAAGGGACGAGATGAGAAGCTGGTTGCTTATACATCTAGCGATTAAGCTGGAGATTTGGATGATTGAAAGAGTACTTCAGATTATATATTTCTGTTAAGCTAAGGTGCCGTCTCTTGGTCCTCAAAGAAACAATCAATAGTCACTTTATCTACAACTGAAGCTGAGTTTGTTGCTGCTGCTTCTTGTGCCTGTCAAGCCGTATGGATAAGACGAATCTTGGATAACTTTAATCATGTGCAAGGTGGTGGGACAACAATTTCCTGTGACAGTAGTTCAGCTATTGAACTCTCGAAGAATCCTGTTCTACATGGCCGTAGCAAGCACACAGATGTCAGATTTCATTTTCTTCGTGAGCTCACAATGGATGGAGTTGTCAGGCTAGTTCACTGTCATTCTCAAGAACAAGTTGCAAACATAATGACCAAGCCATTAAAGCTTGATCTGTTTGTTAAGCTTCGTAATCTATTGGGAGTACGTGCTGATCCAAATGTAAACTGAATATCAGAATAATCTGATATTCAGTTTAAGGGAGGATGTTGAAGTTTGTTAAGGTTTGAATCAGTCTTTAGGTCTATTAGCTGGTGATTCAAATAATCCCTATTTCCTAGGAATTAGATATTTGCTTCCTAGTTAATCTCCACGTTATTAGGTTTGTTAAACATGGACTAGTTTTCTCTATTTTTCTGTAAGGCTATATACGGCCACATCAGTAGTTCAATAAATTAGCTTTTTCACTCTTTCAACATTCTGAAAAGCTAACAATTCCAAACTGAAAACTCAACATGAAAACCAGTCAGCAAACAAGTTACCCAACACGGACAATTACCACACCGAAAAAGCTAATGTATATGAAAAAAATTAAAAGATGCAGAAAAATTATACTCCTAAAAGCACAAACGTTTTATTTCTAGAATGCTGATAGTTAGAAGAAAGAATATAATAAAAAGTGAGCATGAAATTGGCATCCATGGACCTAATAACTAAACCAAGAAAAAAGCTAGTTTCATATCCCAGTCAATCCGTCGTCTAGTTTCATAGACAAAGAAGGAAATGGTAAAATATACTATTAGAGGAGAAAGTGCACTTAAATCTGGAGATGATGAATACGCAAACAGATCTACGCGTATAAGCCGTTAATACACTCCCGAATAGCAATCGATTGGATCAAACACACGATCAGTAGAATCAAACTCAAATACATATTCGCATATATGATGTACATAAGCTGAAAAACAGAGAGAGAGATCACTAACCGACATCGGGAGGAGCTTGGGGATGTTTTAAAGCTGCTTGCTTCTTCTATTTCTTCTTGTTTTCCGGGAAAAGAACGAGGGAGGGAGAGAGGGTGTTTTGAACAGAGATAACATTGAGTTGAGCAGGTGAGGTTTAAGGAAGTGCACCGTCATTCGTGGCACGTGCAGAGGAAGATGTCTGATTTTTACGGTTAATAATTAATAATGAGATTTTGACCGGCTGCACGTACAAGAATTTAATTTTTGTACGTATAAACTTATATTTTAGAATTTAGAATTTAGAATTTAAAATTTAAAATTTAAATTTTTATAAAAAATACAACATAAATAATATTTATATCCTTATAATTTATTTAAAGTAATATCTTTATAAGTTATTTTAAACATAAATAACTAATATTAAATAACTAAATTTGCCAAACTTTAAATAATAAATAAATAATAAAATCAACTGATCAAATTTAATAGAATTAATTATCAGCTAATTCTATTAACTATCAGCTAATACAATCAGTAATCAAAATCTCTCTTTTAAATTGTCCTAAGACTATTGATATGTTAATTTGGGCTTGGAGTCGGGTCGGTTTGGGTCGATGGATCATGAAAATGGAAACAAAAACCCTCAAAACCCCTGTTCCTTCGGTTCGCTGCTGGCTGCCACCACACGCGTCACCGAGAAACAACCGTTACAGTCGAAAAACTCAGAATCGCCGGTGGTCCTCCGCCAGTTCTAAGCGAAGTGCATCTCACCGGGCTTCCTTCCCAAAGCTCATTTGCACCTCTCAGGTGATTTCCCTTTTCCTTTTTTGGATTTTGGTGTGAAACAGAACTGCAAGACATTCCCTTTCTTATTTCGTTTGTCTATAAACAAATTCACTCCTTATAATGCATGTGCATAATCTACTGCACATTAAACATTCTTAAAATTGTTCGTGCGTTTGTCTTTACGGTGTTTGAAATTTGAAATGCAAATACTAACGATTGAGAGAAATGTAAAACAGATATCAAGATTGGGTAATTTCTATTTGTTTATGTTTTCCATGGAATGAAAAGGACGAGAAAATGGTTTCTAGTATAGATGACTATGCATTGAAATTGAAGAAGTTATGTAAATTTGAGACTTAAGTTTGATTGAAACTATATATTGGAAGTTGAAATCTTAACTTGAGTAACTATTGTACTATTTTAGTTGAATGCTAGCCATTTAAATTTATTTTCTTGTCATGTTTGGTTATTCTCCCCCATAATATTGAGACTAACAAATTTCGCTTGTTTCTAGACCTATGTACGTTTTTGGATTAGTAATGAACGCATACTTGACAGATAAATAGAATTGTTTAAATTGCAGATACAAATTTGTTGTTGGAACTAGAAATGGCTCTCAACACAATTCTCCGTAGGTCTGTCTCAACATTTGGCCCACTTGCAAATCAGCTTATTCAAGGTGGTTGCAGGAATTATGTTCCAGCTATCTTTGCCGCTTTGAACTATTCCGGTCTTTCGTACAAACCTGGTTATGTTGCTCCAGTTATACGCTATTATTCTACAGCTACTGAAACTAAAAAGCCAAGTTCCACTGAGACACTGCTACAAGTTATTGAATCAGAGATTAAGGTGGCGCAGGAAAGTGATGATCATGATAAGGTCAGCAATTTTTCCTTTCTTGGTTTTTCTGCTCTTTATAAATAGGCCATTTTGGTTGTTTGCTGTGACATAAGTGAAAGTTTAAATAACGAAGTATCTATAGTTTTGGTAAATGGGCTCAAAGTCTTTGTCATCAGGCAGAATTATATAGCGGACTTATTTTCTGTTTTCATTGCTGAGAATCTTGCTGGAATAGGAACATCTGCTTATGGTTTTGTTTGGAGGGTGGGGGGTGGAACAGTTAGGCTATAATGACTTGTGTTTCGTTACTGAGAATCTTGCTGGAATATGAATGTTATGTTTTGGAGGGAATGAACAGTGAGGTTATATGAACTAGAGTTTTGAATTTTCGTAACTTGGGATATATCCTTCACCTGCTTTTTTTCAATTATTATATGATTACGGATCATTTCCAGATACCTTTGTGGTCAAGTTTCATGTAGTTGCAAATCTCATTTCTTGTTTTTGTCCATCAGCAGATAGTCATTCTTTTATCTTGATGACAACATGCTATCTCTTGAACGTAACTTGGGATATGATCACTGAGAATTCATAGGGAATTCTATTTATGCAATGTTTATCAATTTTGGTGTGTTCAATTCAATAGGTTGAAGAGATTCCAACTAGCTTCCCTTTCAAGGTTGAGGACCATGCTGGACAACAGACTGTTACCTTGACAAGAGAATATGATGGTGAATCTATAAAGGTTGAAGTTCATATGCCCGATATTGTTTCTGGAGAAGATAATGATATTCGGTACGACGAAGATGATATTGAGAAGCCAACTCAATCACACATACCCTTGCTTGTTACTGTATCGAAGAAGAGTGGAATTTCTCTGGAGTTTGGTTGTATTGCCTACGCTGATGAAATTGTAATAGACAGCTTGTCAGTCAAGAAAACGGAAACTTCAGAAGAAGACATTCCGTACGAGGGTCCTAACTGGAAGTAAGACTGTTGCCCATGTATTTTTCTGATAATTATCTCAGTGGTTTGGTCTAGTTATTTAACAAGAATGTTCCCATTTTGTCTTTTTACAGTGATTTGGACGAGAACTTGAGGAAGGGCTTCCACAAATATCTGGAGATTAGAGGAATAAAGCCCAGCACAACCAATTTCTTACACGAGTACATGATCAACAAAGATAGTAGGGAGTATGTGGGGTGGCTGAAGGATCTTAAGAAGTTCATTGAAGAGTGAAGTATTGGTAAAGAGTTAGTTGATGCATGCGTCGTCTTTCCTTCAAAGTTTGACCCAAAAAGATTAGTATGTTCCGGCCCGATGTCTTTGGGAACTTTGGTGTAGTATGTGGCACTTTAGGCTTCAAAAGTTGAGTGTAAAAGGATTTTATAAATTTAAAGAATTTGAAATAATTAAAAATTTGAAGTTTAATTAAAAATGACTATATTAAATAAAAATTAGCTAGTTTATTTTAATTTATAAAAATTCATTAATTCACAAAATTAATCTAGTTTTAATAATAAGAATTATTAAAATATTTATTATATTAAATTATGGATCACAAGTATTGTCGATTTAAATTGAATTAGAATCAATCCAACTTAGATTAAATTGATTAGAGTAAAGTAATATGAATATTATTAAAATAGAGCCTAATCTGTCATTGCGATTCATGTTTTCAAAACATCGTATTACACTTACTTTGTAGTTTAGGGATTATATCGAACTATATTAATGATGTACCAACAATGCCGTTGATTTGCTAACAATCAAAAGAACCCAAAACCATATGCTTAATCATATCTATGTCTTTTTTTTTTTTAATAAGGTGTCTTAAGAGGATCTCAATTATGAGAGGATATCTTTAAACTATCTACACCTATACTAATTCTCGCTTAAACTGAATAAGTCCCTTATAAGTGATAAAATTTTGACCTTAAATTTTAAACAATTGTATATATAAGAGGTTCGAATTTACGACTTCACTTAAACCAGGGCAACTCTTACCAATTTACCCTGTCAGGACAAGGAAGTAAATGAGAACCACCACCACCCAACCAATCTAACCTTCCCACGTGTCAACTTCTTTTCGCCGGCACAGGAATTGTTGTTAATTTCCAAGAAGAGCCCTCGGCACATAATTCTTTCATTCATATTTACCTCATTTTCTCTTTGACAACTTCTAAGAAAGAAAGAAAGAAAGAATCAAAACACACGGCGTGTTCTAAGCTTTTCTCTGCCTTTAAGGGTACCTTCCCTGTTCCTGTATCGGTTAATTCCCCTCCCTTCCCCGACACCCAAACACCCACACACCTACTTTCTGGTTCTCTTTCTCAAGAAAGTAGATTAAGTTTTTCCTTTTCTCTCGAGGGTGGGAAATTGAATTGAATTGAATTGATTTTAATTCAAAGAAAAAAAAAGGAAAAATGAGCTTTCAAGATCTGGAGGCAGGCCGGCCGTTGAGGGCATCGAGGGTCAACGGTAAACAAGACGCCACGCAGGCGGTGGCTTCTGGAATCTTCCAGATCAACACCGCCGTTTCCACCTTCCAGCGTCTCGTCAACACCCTCGGCACCCCAAAAGACACCCCCGACCTTCGCGAGAAACTGTCTGTCGCCTTCTCTAACTTTGTTGTTTTGTGAATTTCTCTATTAGTTTTAATTAATTTCTTTAATCAATTTCATTAGGGTTTTATGATTGTTACTTATTGCATGACAGGCACAAGACAAGACTGCATATCGGGCAGTTGGTGAAAGATACTTCGGCAAGATTAAAGCAAGCTAGTGAAACTGATCACAATGCGGGAGTCAGTGTATGTATTGCTGATTTTCGTCATTTTTTTTTTCTGTAGATTGGATTTTAATATTGCTTGGTCACTCGATTTTTGTTGTTGTTACAATTCCAGCAAAGCAAAAAGATTGCTGATGCTAAACTTGCAAAAGATTTTCAAGCAGTTCTGAAAGAATTTCAGAAAGCTCAGCGACTTGCTGCCGAGAAGGAAACTGCATACACTCCATTTGTTCCCCAGACAGTTCTACCTTCCAGGTCAATTGTCTTAGGAAGCACTGAATTATGAGTTCATTTCCCTATTATTGGATGTTGGAGCTTTTGTGAAAAGAAATTCAACTTGGAATGAATAGTTTTGTTTCAGTCACTGTTATCTCACTCAGTGTTGCATATTTTTATTTTATATTGTCTAAAGATTTTGGTTTTCTTGGTTTGCAGCTATACAGAAAGTGAGATAGATGTAAGTCGAGATAAGACTCCGGAACAGCAAGCACTTCTTGTAGAGTCAAGAAGGTAAAATGGTGCTCATCTACATACTAAGTATAATCCACTGCTAAAAAAACATTGATTTTGTGTTTTTATGTTAATCACACAAGTATATGTGGAAGTAACCTTGTTGGAAAGTGCTAGGAATAGTTTGAAGCTAAAAATTACTTGCGTCTTGTTATTGATCCAAAATTCTGTTAATTCCTCGAAGGGCTACCTTTCTAGAGATTTCCAGTAGTGGCAGCAAGGTGTGGTTGTATGAATGTCAGTATGATTAGTAATCGCATTTGCATTTTGGACGTTTAGGTTACAGTGATGGGTTTGTATATCCATTCTTTTATCAAATATGGTTTGTTTAACTTTTGAAATCATATCTTATTACCTGTGTTCTAGCTTACGTGTTGAGTGGAAAGTGCTTGTAGTTTGTCTGATGTCTAACAAATATGAGTTTATGTACTCCTATTCATCTCTTGAATGAATCAAATAACTTTGTTGCAGACAGGAGGTCGTTCTGCTGGAGAACGAGATTGCCTTCAATGAGGCCATCATTGAAGAAAGGGATCACGGAATACAAGAAATTCAGCAGCAGATTGGGGAAGTGAATGAGATATTTAAAGATCTTGCTGTCCTTGTACATGAGCAAGGAGCTATGATTGGTAATTCCATCTTTTCTTTTTTGGTGGAACTGTTTTCCACTGCATTCGGGACATTTTGGAATTGTGACTTATCTATTCTGTTTTTTATTGGAATGTAGCTATTCATATCAAAATTCCACTTTTTTGGTTGATCGTAGAATTATGACTCTGAATAACTTATTTTCATTAGATTACTCAATATTGCACTATAGCTTTAATCACTAAAACGTTGACTTTATTTCAATCAGAAATATAAGTTAATTTAATTACTTCAGTATTGTGGGTAATTGATTTCATTGTCAACACTTATCATGCCAAATATGTTGCAGATGATATTGGCACCCATATTGAGAATGCACAGGCTGCAACTGCACAGGGTAAAACGCAACTCGTGAAAGCGTCAAAGACGCAAAGATCAAACTCATCTTTGGTAGGGGATTTTCATTTCTTCATTTATTTCCTTCTTTAAATTCTTTTAGCGAGGTTTAGACCTATCTTTTAAGTTTCATGTTATCAGATGAACATCAGAAGCCCAAGGTCCATAGCTTTCTTATGTTCCAAGTTAAGTTATGCAGGTTTTCAGACTTCAGTGTTGTGGTACCACCTCTGCAAAAATGACTAGTAGTGTTGATAAGAGAAATATGACGTTTTATATTTACAACAAGTTTAAATCTCTTGAGTATTTTGGATTTAAAATTTTGCGACTTATCTTGTGTGTTTTTGTGCAGACTTGCTTGCTTCTGGTTATCTTCGGAATTGTACTTCTCATCGTGATCATAGTTCTTGCAGCCTAATCTTAAGGTGTCTTGATTTCCTCATTGAGCAATTTGAGGAGCTGCTTGGCAGCAGCATAGTTTGTCTTTTTGCTAATTTCGTGGGTGATGTTCTTTTACGGTACCTAATGACTGACTAGAGTGTCTCACTACTGGTCGGAGGTGGTGTATAGTTAATGGTATGGTAGTATTCAGTTGTTTCATGTGGGTGGGGAATGTTTATCTTTTTCTTTTTTGGGTATTCAGGTGTGCTGGGTATTTTGAAGGAGTGTTCTTTGTGTAATTGTCTTCATCAAAATTTTAAATGTGATGAATAAAATGTCAAATTCTTTGGTCGATACAGCTCCTCAGTGTCATCAGTAATGTTAAGACTTGTTTTCCTGTTTTTCACATAATCCGTGTCCGCCTATATGACATTACAGGTCTAATAAGAAGCAATGTTTGTATTAACTTTTTGAGTTCGCAAAAGCCTTGGTAAGTTGTGCTGATAATACCTGGGGAACATATATTTAAGACGCTTATTTCATTTCTAAGTTTTACAAAAAGAAAATAAGAGCCAAGACTTGCCCTTAAGGAAAACACGCCCCAGAACTACATTGACTTGGCCATGCCAAGCTCAGCAAAACAATGACAGTCAGCCTAATTAAAGAGCACTTGCGTACGAAAAAGTGTATTTGGTAAGACAGATCGTGTAAAGATTGTGTGCAGCTGAACTATGATTGTTTTGAAGTTTCGGACATTGTGGTATCCGAATGGCATATTGATGCCAAGACAATAAGAAGAGTACACATGAAAGCTGTCAAAAATGTAACGGCAGACACAATTCTATCATGTTCTCTCCTACCAGAGGGTATTCTCCACATAACTTGGCTGGTTTCCAATTCATCTTGGCCGTAGGTTGGCATAAATAAGCACCTTTGGTTGTCTGAGCTCCTTCCAATGTTGCAGTCCATGAATACAACAGGTACACCGAATTGCACTATTGAATAGCCACTTTCATCCAGGGGCTGCCATTAAAAGAAGTTCCATTAGTATTGCATTTGTGAACATTTCCTTGCCACGTCTTTATTGATTTTCTTGTCATTTAATATGTGCTAAATCTCCCTTACATGCCATCATCTCCTATTTACTTACTGGATATCGTGCATGTAATGGAAGGTCTATGCTAATCTCTATCTCATTCTTGTTTCCGGAAAAGATATTCGACCCGACACTCATGTGGATCTCAACAACAGATTGATTGGATCGAACAGAAGGCAATTCCAGATTTGTATCTCCAAAAACGGCTGCTTCTATAAAGACTGCAATAAATGGATTAAAAGAATAACAAGAAAAAGTTTGATGTCACAAATTTTCGATTTTGCTAACACGAATTAAGTGCATTCCTACAAAAATAATTGCAGTACCTCTTCGTTGCAGAAGGTGTTGTAGCTCAAATGGGTCAGCAAAGACTCCAGAAGGCAGTCTCTCAATCACTATAACCTTGCAAGAGTGACTAGGCAGTTGAGATGAGGGCATTGGCCGAAATTGGAATTTGAAAGTGGTAGAAATCACACGATGAGAACCTTCACCAGTCAAAATGCGTTGAGGAGTGGATTTCCTCAAAATAAGTGCATCATATGGCAACAGCTTGCATGAGTCCATATGAAGTTCCTTCGCTATGAAATCTTGGAAACTTGATTCAAGCAAGGTTTCATATTTTTGGAAATAATGCTCCATAATGTGTTTTTCGAAACTTAAATGATTCATATCCATGTTGTCGGCATCTAAATTTGATTTGTTCCTCGCAATCTGAAGAAGGTAATATGCATATGAGGCCAAACAGCAGCTACTTCATGAAACAATGCACAATTGTAAGATAGAATCCACATTCTCAGCCTCAAAATTTAAGGGAAAAATCTAACATGGAATCAAGGCGACACATATTTTCTTCAAAAGGCTCCCAGAAATTATGAGTATTGATATGTTTGAATGTTACGAGGATGCATCATGTTGGTAGTACTATTACTGTTTTAACTAATAGCTTTTACAATCAAAATCATACAACTATTTCTTTATAATTTATGAATTCGTTTCTTTGAATTTTTTTACATGTTCCAAAGGCTGTAAGATTCACTTGGCTGGAAAAAGATATAGTTCATTAAGTAGCCAAACAAACAAGCACATACTATGGTTCACTGAATGCAGCAATATCAGCTTAAAGTAGATGACTAAGATTCTCAGGTCAAGCTCAGTATAAATTATCATAATGCTTCCAGATAAAGACCAAGGGAGAGAGAGTCAGAAATAGGGACATGTCAAAATTGGGACTGAAGGACCAATGTGCTCGAACATGGAAGTTTGAAAAGAAGATGCTTAGTTTTATTTATTGATGATGTTTAACGTAACCCAAATAGCAACCAAATAACAAAAGGAGTTTTCCCAAATAGGTCAACTAAGCAACATAAGCTGATTTCCATGAAGATGAAAAGGAGCTAAAAATAGTCTAAAGAGCACCAACCTTACTTGCAGAAGAAACTTGTGCGTGGCAGCCAAGCCATAGAAAGCATGTCAACAAAATCCACACTTTCTGACAAATTTTAGGTTGAACAAGCTGCAGATTTTCCATACAGAAACTGAATAAGGGAGTAGCAAGAAACATCCAGTCAAATCTCTTATTACAGGGATGCCAGTGGTAATGTCTCTTTATAACGATCTGGTCCCAAATATAAGAAAATAAAGAAATAAGATCCATGTAGGTGCAACCAATTTGAACTAAATGCAAAGTTAAGTTGAGTTAAACTTCACATTGCCTGAACTTCATGGCAGAGTTCGTATGCAAGCAAGACATATGAATTACTGACAACATTTCATTCCTAGGCCAATAACATTACCATGAAAAGAATTGAAAAATGTGTTGAAAAGGTGAAATTTTATAATCTGATACTGCTAAAACATTTCCTCAGATAAAAGTTCTCCACTTAGGCATCGCCTGTTTAATTTTTTTAGAAAAGTCTCAATATGATGAATACAATCAGTAATCAAACTGCCACTCAGCTATTGAGACACCTCCCTTCAACTGCTAAGGTTAAATCCTTTATTAGGGAGGGGCAACGGATAGAGTTCCCAAGGGAACTTCAATCCTTAAAACCCAACTATTAAGCACTAAAAGTTGTGGAGAATGGCTGATTCGGAGAGATGTCAAAGTGGAATGGTATGATGTGGTTTGGCACACAGAGCTATTGCCTAGCTCCTCCTTCATTCTATGGCTCACTACCCTAAAAAAGTTAAGTACAAAGGATTGACTCTCTTTCTTGAATTCAACTGAGGATTGTGTGCTGTGTAATTTAGGACGAGAAAACAGGGACCATTTGTTCTTTGAGTGTCATTTCTCTAGGGACATTTGGTTTAGGATCAGACACAAATGTCTTTGGTTCTTAAGCACACATCAATACGCAGGGATTCTACAACGGTTTACCAGTTTAAAGACAATTTCCCATCCTAATACAATTATCTGCCTAATTTCCTTTGCGACTTGCATTAAGGAAATATGGGCTGAAATGAACCTTCGCAGGTTCCAGGATATCAGTAGAAGTCAACAACAGATTTTTATACTAACGTCAGAGAGCAAATAATATCCTCGAGATCTATCAAAGAATGCTCATCTCAACTAGCTATCTTATGGAGATTATAGTGAAGTATGATCAACGAGAAAGTATCATATGGGAGACTTACCGGAAGGTGATAGAGGGCAAAGCGACAACGGAGCTGCGGTTTGACTGAGAACCCATCTGTTGTGGAGACTATCAACCGATGGACTGGTAAAGAAAGAGATATGTGGAAAAGCAAGAGAAAGTTGGAAATCATCACTTTGCTTCGGTGAGAATCTATTGTGGAAGATGAAGAATTGAAATTTGGTTTATGAAAAATTTGTCAAATTTACCTGACCTGAGACTCTCCTCCATGAATCACTCCTGCATGTCCCCCCAGAGGTTGGCGATCTCCAGAATCAGGTGCTTTTCTGCGAGATCCTCAAGTTCAAATCTGGCCTGAGAAGACATGAAATAATCGATTAAATGAAGTTTAAGCAAGGAAAGATGCATCCAGACAGAATTTTCTCACCTTTGGCTTGACCGTTACAAGAAATGGCTTCCATCGACTCTGAACATTCCTACAGATTTTAAGCAGCGATTTGCAGAGGAGTGAGAGTTCTTACTTTTTACCCTTTTTATGTAGTGGCTCCTGATTAGCTGTCGTCCAAATGCTTGCTGATACTCTCTGCGTCTAACAATTGTATTTGGTTTGTTTACCTTTTGCGTTGCCGTTTTGTCATAGGAGAGTGCTTACTCCCCTTAAGTTGTATTCTTCTTGACTCTCTTCACTATTTTTAATATATTCAATTTTAATTTTTCAAAAAAAAAAAGTTCACGATCAAGTTTCGATCTTTCAATGTCAATAATTCAACTTGGCGAGCAAATTCTTCTCGCTCAAAGAAAATAGAGGAAGCAACGATATGAACAGTACATCGCTGGCTAATTCATCAGTATCAACGACCGCTATCGTCGGTGGAGGGAGCATTAGCAATCCTGCTTTGGAAGATTTCCAATTTCCATCTAATCTCATCTCTGTCCAGGACCGTAAAGATGAGGCCATGCTTGGTTTGTGTTTTTGTTTTTCCACTTTTCTTTTCATGCTTACCGTTATTACTCGTCAAGTTTCTATCTTTGGGCAGTTTTAGTGAAATTCCTTTAGTTCGGCCATCTGGGTCACCATGATTGTTCACAATCTTTGCTAATTTTCAGACAATCTGTTATGTTCATGCGTTAGGTTAAACAAATGGGTCAATTATGTGGTAGAGGGAATGTGTAATCGCGCGGGTGGTAGAAAGGATTAAAATGGCAGTGCTCAAAAAATTATTATATGAATTTGTACCGGTGCGTCCCAGTTCGATGTTTACTCAGTTATAGAAATCTTGATGTTGCAGTCTTGAAAGCTGATCTAATGGCAGCGCTAAATAAGGAGGTAAAATCTTTGGATGAAGATAACTGGAAGTTTGAAGGACCTCGTTCTCGTATCCATCTTTTATCAAGATCTGGTTAGTTCTTTATCATTTGTTCCCCCTTGCTTAATATTGATTCCATTCTGGTCATAAATGTCTGGTGGTATCTAAACAGGATTAATTTGTGCGTTTCTAAAACATGATCAGCAGCCCTAGTAGAGTCTGGAATACAGGAAGAATATGAAATGGATGTTATGTCAGCGTCGAAGTTATAATATAGGGGGCATCTGTTGTTTTTATTTCAAGATAAGAGCTTTTGATCCACTGCTTGTGTTCATAAGAGTGTTGTTGGGACTCAAGATGAATTATTTAGCTCATGATATCTGCTAGTTTTTCTGTGTTCCGTACTTTTATGCTCATTTTTGTACTCTATATAACGATTCTCATTTAATTTGTACAAAACCAATCTAGGTGGATTTCTGAACAAGAAGATGGAGATAACAAGGAATAGGACCACAGCATCTCCAAAATGAAGCTAAAGTTCTCTGAAAGGTAATATCTTCAATTTGCTGAACATTGGCCAGATTTCCACCATTGGTAATGCTTGAAGCTGGAAGGAGTACCATTTTATGGATAGCCTGTATGAAGTGCTGGCCCTTGGATCTGTATCTAAAAATTGTTCTTTTTATGATATGATACGTTGTACTTAAAAAACTTTTTTATGTACTGACTGTCACTGAAAAGTCGCTAGGAAGCAGAATCATGCTATGCTACTGGTCAAGTCTAGCCATGTCAATCACCCCCTCATTTGCCTGTTTTGTGTAATCTCTCATGCGATCACAACTAGATTTGTTTCTTAATCCTTCTTAGTCTTATAGGAGATGTGCCTCATGCTCTTAATCCTTTACCTCAATCCCGAAAATTATATTGAACATTTCTATTAAATTTCCAGGCTTCAAAATTCTGAAACTGTGAAAGCTGTGCTTCACATTTGGGATTAGTAAATTAAAAAAAAAGAACAGCAGTACACAGTGCAACGCAGAAACAGAGAAACTGACATATGAAGTTCATTAAACCTTTGCCCTGCTCGTGGATAAGATTTCCAAAACAAGTATAATTATTGGCTTCATCTAATGGTAATGGTATGGGTGGATTATTGTAATGTTATAGTTGATTCATGAGTTCCATCAATAGTAATAGCCAAATGAGGGTTTCAAATCACCTGTTCTGTTATTCTTTTCCAATCTTTTTCATGAGTATCTATTCATTCAATTTCTTCGTGATGGATGGATGGGTAGGAAGGTAACAGCAGAACAATGATCTTGCATCGATTAAGAATATCCAAAGTTCTTTCCTACCCCGTTGAAACAGAGCACGCCTTCTTTGACTAGCTCTGATCAAACTAATTATTTTGCAAATGAGAGTGAAGTGGGCCCCATCTATCTGATTGTTCTTTAGTTCTTTCTTCGTTGACCTGTGGATAGGGAAAGAGCAGTATCAATTATGGAATTGGTACCTCAACTATTCTCTGGAATCATTGTTAGTTTGTTTCTGTCAGCTGTATCACAGACTAAAGACCTGAAAACATCTTACTATAGCAATGAGTTCGGCCCTTTTAATGCATCATATTACATTAACTTCGCTGTCCAGTCGCCTGCTGCAATCAGCAATGGAGCCCTTCAACTCACCCCTGATTCTGCTGGTAACTTTGACCTCAAGCACAGATCTGGTCGTGTTCTGCTCAATCACTCGTTCAAGATGTGGGAAGATGAAGAAGATGGTGGCAGATTAGCTTCATTTAACTCCTCCTTTGTGTTCAACATTTTTCGGGTTGATAATTCCTCTGTCATTGGAGAGGGTCTTGCCTTCTTCATAGCTCCTGATCTTAACCTCCCTGAAAACAGCGATGGTCAGTACCTCGGTTTAACCAACTCCTCCACCGAAGGTAATTCAGCCAATCAGATTGTTGCGATTGAGGTTGACACCTTCAAGGAAGTTTTTGACCCTGATGACAACCACATTGGCCTTGACATCCACAGCATCGTCTCTAACAAAACAGCATCACTTTCCAACTTTGACATCCAAATTGCTCCAGTGGGAATCAAATTTTTTAAGGTCTGGGTTGATTACGACGGCTTAAACAAATTAATGGAAGTGTACATGGAAGAAGACGGCAAGGCCAAACCCACCACACCAGTTCTGTATTGTAATCTTGACCTCAGAGGGCTCGTTAATCAGTACTCCTACTTTGGCTTCGCTGCTTCCACAGGGAGAGCGGTACAGCTGAATTACGTGCACCGGTGGAACCTCACCGTGAAGCTTCTACCCAACACTATTAGAAACTCTAATAGTGATAAGTTGATCAAGATTGTGCTGCCAATTGTAGTGCCTGTTGTGTTTCTGTTGCTTGTAACTGGTGTGGGATGCTTGATATACTATATGCGGAAGAAGAGGGCAATGCCTTCTGGTGCCAACTTAAAAGAAACCATTAAGAGCCTCCTAAATTTCAAGGAGTTTCGCTTTAAAGATCTCAAGAAGGCCACCAACGATTTCGATGATAAGCGTAAGATTGGTGAAGGTAGCGTTAGTGTGGTCTACAGAGGGGTACTGCAAAATGAGAATTTAGAGGCTGCAGTCAAGTTGTTCTCAACTCACTTAACCATCTCTCGTGAATGTTTATTGTCTGAGCTTCGGATTATCGGCCGTCTCCGCCACAAACATGTCCTTCCTTTGCTTGGTAATCAAGGTTTTTTCCATTTACGTACGTTCATTCAACATTTAGACTTTATAAGACACGCTGCTTCTTCCTTAGTAATTTCTTTGGTAACAGTCTGATCTGATATATTGCATTCATTACTAAATAAAGAAATGAGTCTTTCACCATTGATCTTGTCGGACAGAGGATCATCTCAAACTTTATGTAATTTAACTCTCTAATTAAAGGGGGGCAAGTCCCAGAATGAGGAAAAGAGAGTTTTACATTATCTGATAGTATACCTTTTAATTTTGTATGTGATTGATTAGGGTGGTGCCTGAAGAATGGACGCTTGCTTCTCGTTTATGAGTTCATGCCAAATGGGAGCTTAGATAAACAATTGTTTCATGGATCAGAGACCCTAGGATGGACATTGAGGTACAACATCATATCGGGAGTAGCATCAGCACTGAACTATCTCCATAATGAACAGGACTTCAGAGTGGTGCACGGAGATGTTAAACCAGGAAATATCATGCTTGATTCAAACTTTACTCCTTACCTGGGAGATTTTGGGTTAGCTCGTCTCTTGTCAGACGATAGTAACTCCAGTCCTGATGAGTTGGGTATTCGGGGAACATGTGGCTATATTGCACCAGAGAATTTTCACACTGGTAGGTCATCTTGTAAGTCCGATGTCTATGGATTTGGCGTGGTAGTTCTGGAGCTTATTTGCGGTCAACACAACTCTCATGAGCTTTCTGGCTTCCCCACCTTGGTGGACTGGGTGTGGTGGCTCCACCGTGGAAGGCGGATACTGGAGGCGGTGGATAAGAAGCTACACAATGACTATGTGGCCGAGGAAGCTGAGAGGTTGTTGTTGCTTGGGATGTCATGCTGTAATCCAAATCCAAACATGAGGCCTGAAGCACAAGCTATATGTCAGGTGATTTCAGGATCAAGGGCTGTTCCTCATGTCCCATATTTCAAACCCGCATTCATGTGGCCGCCTTTGCCAGAGGACCTGGAAGCAAAAGAGAACAACGACATGAACTCGACCATGAGCTTGGAGATCACCACTTCAGAATGATTAGGAAAACTCGGTTTGTTTGTTAAATTTCGGTTTGTTTTTGCTGTTAGAATCATTTATGATTTATAGACCTATGCAAATGAGTTGCATATTTAAAGAGTAAAGCAACAGCTAGAGAAAATCGTCAGGAGAGTGTGGCAAAATCGGCAGAGATTTTGGAGGTTAATCATCCCTTCAAATATGGCTTAACAGATCTGGAAAATAGAAATTAGAAACCAAGAAAAAGGCCTCACAGGTGCGTCAACAGTTGTATTTCTGCTAATTTATACTTTTGGAAGGAAACTGAACGGGTGCAGAAAAGCAGAATGATGAATACAACAGCTGAACTAAGATCGATGAATACAACAGCTGAACTTTTTTATTGAAGACCCTTCATCTTAGTGACTGTAAAATGAATTGTGACTCCAAATTATAAAATTGCTCTCTGGAGAATGACTAAACTTTCTGTTTAATTTTCACTTACAGACATGAACCAGAGTTTACACAGATCTTATAGCTTCAATGGTTCAACAGTGTTGATCAAACAGAAGGATTCACTACACCGATAAAATCAAATGCCGAATTAACTGACAAATCCGAGAACCTACTGATCATAATCAATCAAAATTTCCCTTCTACTCACAAAAGGGTGATCAAGTAACTCATTTATGGTTCCCCTATTCCTCCAATCCTTTTCCAGACACCTCCTTACAAAGCTCCTAAACTCTGGCGATGAATTTTCAGGCATTTCCAATTTCTCTCCGAAGCATATTGCACATACCAATGCTGCCCAATCTGGTTTCTCCCCGACTCCGATCAACGGATAGTGACCCTTTAGACACTCCAGAACAACCACCCCAAGTGACCACACGTCGCCCGCGAACTCGTCGGCGTTATGATCCCCGCCCCACTTCTCGGGATCGAATCTCTCAGGGCTCATATAAGCGCATGTGCCCATGAAACGATCGCATGAATCGTGTTTGCCCACCACAACTCTGCTTACTCCAAAATCTGCTATCTTCACGTGACCTTTTGCATTGATCAATAGATTCGATGGCTTTATATCGCGATGGACTATCTTCATTCTATGCAGGTACTGAAGCCCCTGAAGAACTCGACGTGCTACGCCTGAGATCACTTCCTCCGACAACACTTTATGTAGAAGCAAAACATCTTGGAGCGAACCTCTCTCCATGTGCTCCATGGCAAAGCAAATATCATCGTCACTATCGAAAACTGCATGGCACCGTACAATGTAAGGAGAGTCGACACGTTTAAGGATCTCCGCCTCCCGGACAGCTTGTTGCCGAACGGTGGTGGTATTGTGATCAAATCGGAGAACTTTCAAGGCAAAAATTGATGAGGTTCGCCTGTGACGTACTTTATAAACAGTGCCACTGTTTCCATGTCCAAGAACAGACAGTTTCTGGAGGTCGGAGAGGTCATTAATAACTGGAGAAAGAGGACTGGTGATTGCCGGGAACAAAGGTGGTGGGTGTGCCGGCCTGTGGCAGAAATCAGCTGCTGGAATCGGTGGTGGTAATGAGAGCCTGAGTGCTTGTTGATGTCTTCTTTCTCTCACCAATGCCATTGACACACAAATCAAAACACAACACTATCTGAAGCACACTTAAAGTGTATTGTAATTATTAATATAAATCACACAATTAACTGAACTCTCTTTACAGGTTTGTTTCTTCTTATCTTTCTCTCCACAACGAGGAATTTTATGAATTTTCATTTTAGGGTTACATGCAAATAAGGAAGAGACCAAACACGTGCATGCATGAGACCCCATTCCCAAATTCAAGGGGCAGGTGAGGTTTTCTTGGTGACGTCAGCCCCAATCTCTGGGAAAGTGAGTTTTTAGTTTTGTAAGTCTAATCACTTTCTTAAGCAGACATCTGTCCTGTAAATTTTAACGGTTTTTACTCTTCTTTTAGTGATTAGTTATGATTAAACGTGTGATGTGATATGAGACTAATCATGTGTTTACGTGACTGATGTATGAATTTTATGGTTAAAGACGATGTTTGTTTGTAAGATTTTGCCGGCAGGATCATGTACATCAGATAATAAGGAATCTGAAACCCGAAATGGAAGGTAAAGCCATGCAATGCAACTGCCTATTTTCATGTTTAACGAAATAGTTTATTACTTGTATATCAATTCTGTTGCAATTACATTTGTTTTGCTTAGCTACTTTCATGCGCCTGACACTCCATTTTTAGCTTATCTGCCAAAATGGTATTCCCTTCTCTTTAAGAATGTATTTAGCTCTTATCAAAAGGAAATCATTTGCCTTCTATGACTGGCTCAATAGGCTTCTTAGAATCCCCAAATGCTGGAGTACTTGAAGATAATTGTATAACTGGATTAATAGGTTACAGTTAAATTCATCAAACTGTATAACCTATCATATTTATATGTTTATGTATAGAAACTTAGCCTCAAGCAAGTAATAGACAAGTCACTAGCGTTTCAAGTTTACTAATTACAGGAGGGAATCGACTGATCGATCCTATGTCCACAAGAAAAAAGGAATTCAAGACCCCAAAATTGCTTAAATATTAATTGGTGTTTATTATCAGAGAGTTCTTCATTATAAAACAGGTTATCATATGATCATAAGGCTCAAATTCTCTGTTCTCGTGAGCCTATTCTAATTCTATTTTTACCTCAATACATAATCGTTTTTATATCTAAATCAACATGAAACGATGTCATATTATATCAGAGATCGAATTAGAACAAAAGAGAGAATTCAGTGCCATGATCACAACCCAAAAGGTACGTGGGGTATGGGCTGCACTGAAAGACATCGATGGGGAAGTAATTAATTAAGAGAAATAAAACCGATAGCTGATTAATGTATATTTATTTAAGAAGGAAGGAAGTCGTCTTTATAACTCAGATTAACCTACAATCGTGATGTGACCAGCAAGCCCATGGGACAATTGAAATATTACTTTTAAGGCAATGTGATTGAAGGCTCAAGACCCATTTAATTATTCTCCTTATAAGTAGTAAGTTTAAATAATTTTTTTAAATATTTTATGCAGATCTCTAAAACAGATTTCTAGAAATAATTTTGCTATTTACAGACTTCTTCATAATGCACTATTCATCATGTTCTTTTAAAATTATTTGCCAAATCAGTCAATTCAATTTGATCAAATTAAGATTAACTACAAAATTAATTTAGAAAACAAATTAAAATTATGGAACAAAATTTTAAATAAGTGAACCTCCTAACGGATCAGAGTAACTTTACATCCACAAACTTCTATCAACAATCTGCAAGAAACTTTAGTAGTTATTTATAAAAATCTTTTTGAACTCATCATAAGCTCAATAAGCAAATCTACCCATACTGATAAGGGTCTATTTTCTTAACTTAATTTTAGCCCACTTATCCATATCTTTTATTGAATCTCTTTCTTATCTTTAATCTAGATCAAATTTGATTTTCTTAGCCTTAATTTTATAAAACTCGTAATTAATAATTGTCCAATAAGAATTTTAATTTCATTATTCTCTCCATTGGACAAATATTAATTACAACATCTATAATGAAATGAAAAAAGTAAAAGTGGCTAAGAAAAAAAATGTAATGTTTAATCAAAATAAAACATTTAATCCAAAGGTAATGAAATTTTATCATTTGGTCCTGTAAGATTTTCAATATCGAAAAGTATCAAATGCATATGTCATTGTGTAGCACAAATCAATATAATCATGTATATCTAATACCTTACTAACAGAAATGAGAAAAAGATATGTGGCAAACTACAATGATACCTATATGATCTGAAATGTATCATTGTTCTATTTGTCGGCCTCAATTTCTCTAAACTTTATGCTAAAGTGTATTAGAGAAATTTATTGTCTCTCACTCAATTTTAAACCACACTAGAGAATACCTTTATAAGATTAAACACTTATATCCTCCTATTTCTTACTAAATATATAGATTTATTTATATGTGTCCTTAAGATATAGGTTCCCGGTCAATTTGTATACATGCCCAATGATATTTAAAATGCTTATGATCAACACAAATCTTAACAATTTTACTTGTATTTTAACAATGTTCCACAAACTGAATGACTGAGTATAAAAGGATGATCATCAATATACATATAAAATGTATAGTCCTAATACATGAAAAACAAAATAATTGTATCAGGAGGCAAATATAATGATCCCTAATTAATAGTGTCAAAGGAATTCAATAAGCCCATACTATATATATGTCTTTCAAAATTGATTCGGTGTAGTCTTTTAGTTAGTGGATCAACTGGCATCTATTTGGTCTCTATATGCTCCACTATGATGTCAACTTTCTGCACTCATTCCTTTATAGTCAAATACTTGATGTTCAAATGCTTAGACCCTATGATACTTTTATTGTTATTGCTGAATAATGTAACAAAATGATTATAACTATATAGTTGAGCAATACTAGCTACCAAAACAACCACAAATAACCTAAAAATTAAGTTTCTAAATCAAACCACTGGTGAAGCAACCCTATAACATGTTACAAAGTCCATATTTTTAATTGAGGAATTTACTAGTGTCTGTTTGACTTCCTCAAAATAACACCATCTGCCAACGTGAAAATGTACCCTGATGTGGACTTCATATAATCTAGACACATAGCAAAATCTAAATCTGTATAACCAATGACGCCTAGACTATTGACTTTCCTAAATATCAACATATAATCCTTACCTTGAGATATCTCAAAATTCGTTTAATTGCAATCCAGTGATCTATTTCTGGGTTTACCAGATATCTACCCAGCAATGCAATAATGCATGCAATGTCAACTCTAGTGGACACATGGGGCACACATAAGGCTACCAATTGCACTATAATAAGGAACATTTTTCACAGTCTATCTCTCTGTATCATTCTTTAGACAATGTGCTAAAAATAATCTCTCACCATGAAAGATACGTGTTATAATAGGTTTACAATCAGCTATATTAAACATTTGCAGTACTCGCTTAATATATGTACTCTATGAGAGAATTAAAAAGTTTTAAGATCTGCCCCGGTGAATTTAAATGCCTAAGACAAAAAATTCTTCACCAAATTTCGACATATCAAAATCTTTAGCCAAAATTTGTTCAACCCCATGCAACATGGTCAAGTCAATTAATGTGAGTAAGATATTATTCACAAACAAAAGTAGAAAAATAACCTTACTCCCCTTTATCTTGTAATGTAAGCATCTTTCAAATTTATTTTTCATGAAGTTAAATGAGGTAACAACCTCATTAAACTTTAGGTACTACTGTCTGGAAGCTTATTTCAAACCACATATAGACTTTCTCAATTTACATACCATGATAGCTTTATCTTGATCCTTAAATCCTTTAGGTTGTTTTATATAAACCTCTTCATAATGATTTTCATTTAGGAAAGTAGTTCTAACATTCATCTGATGTATCTCTGTGTCATAAGGAGCTACTATTGTAATGATTACTTTAAATGCATTCTTAGAGGATACAAAAGAAAAGGTAACATTAAAGTTGATCCCACCTCTCTGAATGAACCCTCTAGCAGGCAATCGAGCTTTAAATATCTCATTTTTACCCTAAGAGTCCTTTTTAGTCTTATAAATCCATTTACAACTGACATTTTTATAGTTATGAAGCAAATCTATAAGCTTCCATACCTTATTATGTTTTATGAATTGCATCTCGTCCCTCACTACCTCCCATCACAAATTTGCATGAGGTCCAGAAATAACTTCTATAAAAGTAACTGAATCCAACATATATTCAATATTATAATCTTGTTCACCCAGATAGACTATGTAATCAGATAATATAATATGTCTTCTCACTCTAGTGGATCTCTTTAATTGAATTGATTCAATATGTTTACCTTAAGAACTATAGTTTGTACAGGTATGAGTTCCTATTCCTATATTGCTACAATACTAAGACTTAAATCTACCAATTCTGACTATATGAGTGATGGATATGAAATAACTGTAGTATCCAACCTTCTATCATTTGAAGAATGAAACGGACCACCCTTACCATAGACGTTATGCTCTAGAAACTTAGCTATTTATGATTTCACTATTCTAGCCCTCCATCTTTATAGTAAAATATGTATCCTTAAGAGTGGCTGGGATATCCAAAAAAGTAATAACAAAAGGAATAAGAATACAACTTATCTTCATAAGAATTATGTAAATATACCGCAGTAAGGCAGTCTCATACACAAAGATGAGTGAGGCTAGGCCTTCACCACTTACAAATTTCAAAAGACGTCTTTGAAACTAATTTGCTTAGGACTTTATTAAATATGTACCAGGCAATTTTTGTTACTTTATCCCAAAGGTAATCAGGTAAATTAATCCTATTTTACATTGGTCTCAGTTGTAATATGGCAAAATTAGTCCTACTTTGCATTAACCTCGCCATGTTCTTTAAGGTGCGATTATGCCTTTTGACTACACCATTTTGCTCAGGACTACTTGCATAGTAAATTGAGTTACTATTCATATGATTTTAAATATTTAGCAAATAAATCGTTTCTTGTCCTAAAACTCCATATTTTCCACAATATTTACCTCCACGATTAGATCTACCAACCTTGATTAACCTCCCCAATTGGTTCTTAACTTCAATCTTAAAAATCTTGAATTTATGAAGAGCTTCAAACTTTAAAAAAACACATATTCATAATGGGAATAATCATAAATAAATGTAAAAAAATATCTTCAATTACACAATGTAGCTTTATAGGGTCCACATATTCATATATATGAGTTCTAATAAGCTAGAAGCATGAGTTAACCTATTTTTCTTTATTTTGGTCAACTTACCCTTGTAACCGTCAACACATGTTTCCAAATTATCATAACCAGAGTTTGAAAAAAGTTATCCTTTGTCAGTCTCTCAACCATTTCTCTAGAAATGTGGCCTAATCTTTTTAAGCCACAATATATATGACTTGACCTTTATTAGGGGTCGCTTTGTAGTAACATGATCAAAAATATATGAAGAAGCATATATCTCATCAAGGGAAAACACAATCTAGATAAATCATATAATAAGAAGGTCATACCAATATGTTTTACATTGAAAGATAACTTTACAACCAAAATTTCAAATACAAAATTATAGCCTTCTTTATCAAAATAGATACAGAGATCAAATTTTGTCTAAAAGATGATATATAAAATGTGTCATATAAAATAAGTTTGAACTATATATCTAAGTTCAAACACATATCCACTATAGAGACTACATCCAATTCTTCATTATTTCCTACCATTAGTTTCCTCCTCTTTATTGTATTTTCTCTTTATCATGAATCCCTGCATTGCAGAAGCAACATGATTAGAAGTTGCATTATATATCCACTAAGAACATAATGTGGTTGTAGCAATATTAGACTCATGTACCATATAAGCTAAGGAGTTACTTGATATCTCCCGCCTTTCTTTCTAGCTTTTTACTTCTAAAATTCTAACTTTCTATGTCTCTTCTTTTTACAAATGAAATATTCCATACTCATACTCACTAGAACCTTGGTTGTGTTAGACTAACCTATATCTTTATGTTGACGAAATTTAGAATTCTTACCTTTAAACTTTTAGGGCTTCACATTGTCTTTTCTATTAGTTGTTATTAAGGTTGTATAAGTTATATTCTTCAACTTCTCTTTTTCAGCAACACAATGAATAATTAATGAATTTATGTCCTAAGCTTTATCCCCGAAAATTGCTTGTGGTAAACATAGTATCAAACTCTAATGGAAGAGTATTCAAAGCTTGGTGTCACAATAAAAACATCAGGAATATAAATGTTTAATGCCTTTAGCTTACTCTAGAGGTGAACAATTTGAATTATGTATTCTCTCACTCCGCCTGCTCCATTATACCTTATAGAGTATAGTTCCTTTAATAATGTACCTATCTTAGCATTAGAGGATACCTTATGTGTAAGATCCCACATCGGTTGGGAAGGAGAACGAAGCACCCTTTATAAGGATGTGGATACCTTCCCCTTGCAGACGC
>JANITW010000001.1:23611296-23624887 GCA_027564335.1 Erythroxylum williamsii | reverse complement strand
ACGTCCAGAACTACTCAGATCAGTCAGGCGACAGCAGCCAACCCTGACATAGCCGTCGTTGCAATACTTGCGATACAGCGGATGGGGTTGCAGTTACCTGCCACTCTCCCGCCGGTACATCATGATTCTCCATGGTTAGCAGAACTTCTCGACCAATTCTTGAAGGACCAAATGAAGAGTCACCAGGTCTCGAATCTAGATTTACACTTTAGGGTAGGATGTGAGAGTAGCAAGCCGTTCTAAGTTGCATGCATGTAGCGACATCCGAAAGGTCTCCAACTAAGTGCCTGTTTGGTTCAATTTTTGAAGGGTCTAAAAGTACTTTTGTCCACAGCAAAAATTATTTTAAGAAAAAACGTAAATGTTTAGCTGTAAATTTTAAAAGTACTTTTTGAGTAGAAATAACTTTTTTAAAAACTTAAATATAACTTTTTTAAAAGCTAAATTTTGAAGCTTTTCAAAAAAGCCCCTTAAAATAGCTTCTTCGGGTAGACCGTAACGATTATAATTTGCGTCGCTTACGTTTATAACATACGACGTATAAAACCCTCTCTCAAACCAAAATTCCTCTCTTCTCTCTGCGTCTGCTTCTCCTCCAATCCTTTTCTCGATTTCCTCCTTTACGCTGCAATTTATGTTCTCCATTTTTTTATATATATTTATGTAAGTTGCCAAAATGCTTTGCTTTTCGTCTTTGTTTGCTTTCCTGTTTCTTTGGAATTGAGGAATGACTTCCCTTTCTGTTTGTTGCTGGGTAATGTGGAGTCAAGCGCCAATACAATCTGAAAATCTGGGATTCTTCTGGTTTCTTTTTCTTTTAACTTTTTGATAATTGGTTTCTGTTCCAAGTCAACTCAGTGTATTTGTTTCGAAAGCCAATTTGGTTTTCGCTGAACTTGTCCTTTTTATTTCTTTTGAATGTTACTCCTTGGGTGGGTTGTTCATGGGTAGGATCTTGTTTTCCTTATTTTATGTTTTTTAAACGGAAATTTGATGTTTTCTTAGATGGAGACTACGTGGAATCTGCTATTTCCCCTCACTTAGGCTAATTGGCTATTTATGTATCAAGCTTAAATGAAGCTTAATTTTTCTAATTCCTTTTTTGTGTGTCTGTGTTCGCGTTCAGGTTATGTAGGGTGCAGATTTCCTGTTGCAGGAGATCTCTACACTTTATGCCTTCCTCAATTTGGGAGATTTTTTAGCTGTAATTGAAGCTCTGAATAATTGCTCCCTTTTTCCCTTTTGTGGGGTTGTAAATTGGATCGATCATGGTATTCTGGGAAGGCTACGTGAGCGACGAGGCAATGGGCACGTTTGCCCCTATTGTAGTTTATTGGCTGTATGCTGGCTTTTATCAGCTGTTGCCGCCATTGGATAATTATCGGTTACATACTAGAAAAGAAGAGGAAGAGAAGAACTTGGTTCCACTATCCAAGGTGGTTAAAGGTGTTTTGCTTCAACAGCTTGTTCAGGCAATAGTCGCTCATGGCCTCTTTTTGGTCAGTTACTGGTCCTATTCGACTAATTTTTCTTTGCTTCATATTTTTCCCTTTAGTGATTACTAAGAGCAACAGGATAGAAGTATTGAGAATGGGTGCAGGAAGCAAAGAATGCTGGCGTGATGAACAATCAGCATGGAAGTGATCTTAATTGCATTATATTTTTTGTTGAACCGTGTGATACCAATGTAATTGCTAATTGCAAAGTAAGTTTAGGGTTAGAAAAGCTTATTTAGTTTAAATGCATGACTTTGGACACTGAGCTTGGGTTGTACTTGTAATGGGGTCTGGATGTGAGCTTCTGTGGATTTGCCTTGTCATGGATGAATGATTGTCGGTGCATAGATTTTTCCTAAATCACCTTGTTTATGACTTATCAATTAGTTGACCTCCGTATGGATCTTAGTGACTAACTGGCCTGTTCTCTAAAGAGCATTGTTGTTCTGCATTACTGAAATTCTGAAATCTGTTTCATCAATTAGCATAAATTCTCAAGAGCTATCACCAACTTGAATTTATTTAATTTGACAGTAACTTATTATTTTTCTGCCGTGCATCTCGTGGTCTTGATGGCTATCATGTCACAGACCTTTAAAGAATAAGGTCTTTTGATGATCTCATTCATGTTCCATTCAGCTCTAGAAGGTCCTAGAAATGGTGAACCTACCTAATCGTTGGAATTTCCCTTGTGTGCATAGCAAAAGACTGACTGCATACTTATTCCATTAGATTCTGAGCGGCAGAAAAGGATCAAATATTTCTTACATTCTTGTCACTTGAAGTTGATATCAAGGAAACTCCAGAAGTCAATTCTTCTCTGAATCTAAGAGATATGTTATTGGAATATGTGTCCATGCAAGGTCATGGTGATATTAATTTTTGTAGAGTAGCTATATCTGGAATTCACTTCTGAGTTGCCTTCTTATCATTTAGACTGGCAGATGTCATGCTTGCCAATTATGATTGATGTGTATTATTTTTTGAAAGTTCTCATTTCCTTCAGCTGATCATTTGGTAAGCTTGAGAGAAGTATTGGGAAACAAGTACCACTGGTGTTTGACCTGTTAGCTATTATATACTTGACTTCATTTACTGGCACATTTATTTTCTTCTTTCTTTTCATTTGGAGGGATATGGAGGTAAAGTGATGAGATAGGAGGAATGGGTGCTGGGTAGTGTTAATATTAAGTTTCATGTTAAGATTTTGAAAGTTTGAACAGCGTCTTTCAATGCTTTTATGTTGATCATGTGATGACCTTTTTTTATCTTATTACTAGTGTGCATCCGAGACCCTCAAAGTAATTTCACTCTCTAGGAACCTGTGAAATCATGCATGCATACAGTATCAGAAGTAACTGTTTGACATTTTTGTTTTATGCATGAACATGAAGAATAAGCATTTTTGATGATTTGACTATCTTTTGTAGCACCTGGAAATTTTTCTTTTTGTACAGAAAATTGGAATAAGCATATGTAGCATTAATATCTTCTGGATTTTGTGGTTCTAGCTCAAGATCTGTGATGCTTGCACCTTTTTCGACTTGGCAATATAATCCTAGAATACTAAACATTACTTTCTTGTTTCCTTCAAAAGTTAATACTTTTTTTGGGATATGTTCCTGTGTATTCTTATCATTCTCCCCCGTCTTTATTCTTATCATTTAGCTAGATGCTATGATTTCTTTTTTCATCAGATGCTGGTGATATTATTAGAAATGAATCCCTTGTTATTATCTGTATAAGTTCTATCTTCTTAAAAAAACTCTTCTTATAAAAATTTTACTGACAAAAATTCAACTAATAAAAACTCTATTGATATAAACCTATCTAAACAGACACTGAGTAAAATATAAGAATAAGACTTTCAGTCCAAGAATACTCGTCTTATAAGATCTAAAAAAAAAGTTATAATACTCAGTCTTTCTTTTTACAAAAATATATTTTCATGATTTTCCCTTATAACTTTATAGCAATAAAGTTACTAAAAGGCTATGACATATTAAGATTATTTTTTAAAAAAATGAAACGAGCATCAAATCACGAGTTGACTCTTGATCGTAGTAAATATGCATATTCCAAATAAAAAGGCCTGAATTGAGTATCCTAGAGAAAGTTGAGCAGATCCTAATCCTTGGAGCTAAATATCTAAAACTAGGCCTAAGAATGGTACATGCGTGCGGATTGTTTATGTCATTTGGGGACGGTAAAATAGTAATTGCGGAGGCATTTGTCTACTCTCGTTCGTATATTTTAATTACATATGTTGTCTTTATATGGCTTACGATTCGGTAATCTTATACTTAGCAAATTCGTGGACAGGTATCACTGAAAAAGATATGAAAATGACTTATAATTATTCACATTTTGTAATGCTTCAAGACGTAGGCCTAGCCGTGGGGAATAACTTGTGTACATCACCGTGCTCGAGCTTCTATAAAATTCTTTAATTATTAAATAAGTTTATATTCTGTCATTTATTTTCAAGACTTTGTACCATGCCACCGGTTTTAATATTCGCATTATTAATATCAACTTTTATTTTGTTATTATTATTTTTCTTTTTATTTTATTTTATTTTCATTTTCTTTGTTAACACGTGGGTTATTTGTAAACGACTTCTCTATTTATTAAGAATAAGATTATATATTATTGGACCTCTTCAAATTTTACAAACTAGAAAGATTCATATTAAGTATTGTTAATATTGTTATACTTTATACCGTGCCTATGTCAAATATAGAATCTATAGTAAACATAACTTTGGGATATAGAAAATTGTGAAAATATTAAACAAACGAGAACACTAGACTTTAGAAATTGGATCGACTCCAAAAGCTAATTTATTTTTTAATATATAAAAAATTTAATTTAGCCTTTAAAATGATGTCACATAATTTCTATATATTTTCAATTAAAATTTATAATATTATGATTTGCTTTATAATGAATAATGGGAAAATATAATTAAACCTTATATACGCTTTGGAAAGTCTTTTAGATCACCACGGAAACACCAATGTCGTGGCATTTATGGGCTTAAGTCAACAATTAATGGAAGTACACATTGCCTATTAATGCAATGAAATGTAATTTAACATTATTTAATTATTTATAAGAGAATTTATAATAAAATGAAATAAGATAAAAGGAGAGGGTTTCATATTACATAACATTTCATTATAAACAATAAAAATAAATTACCTCTTATTTAGAAAATGAAAGGAATGTAAAATGATAAATAATATTTAACTATATTACATTATAAACTTTTAATCTAAATAACATTTCATTATATTTGTTTAATCGATTTCAAATAACAATTTTTTAATATTACATCTATTTATATTTCATTTCATTATAAAACATTCTATTATATTTCATTTCATTAAAAACCTTATGTCCAACCAAACATAACATAATTGTATTTACATGTAAGCAAATAAAAGAAACAAAATATAAAGAATATGTTTTGGCTATTTAGGTTATAACTTATAAGATTCAAATGGAGGTTAAAGTTTTGATGAAAAAAGAAAAATAAAAGACAATTCAATGGAACAAAATCCTAACACGTGATAGATGGATGAATACAACAATAATAACAACTCAAGTGTACAAGATTATTCACTTTGCGAGAGTTAGGAGAGAGACATTAATTATATATACATTTTTTTATTTCATTAAAAAGTTATTTCTATAACTCGAACCTATAATTTTTTTGTAAAAAGATTTTTTTTCTTTTTGCGTGGAATCTATAAGAAATTAAATTGAAATTTATGAACATTACATTTTATTTTCTTGGTACACCATATTTACTTTTGAAACTCCATTATTTATCTCAAATTTCTCTTTAAAAGCATATCTAATTATATTAATTTATTTTATAGAACCCTTTCACACAAATTTATCAGTAAGTGACACAAGCTTTTTATGAAATTTAGAATTACTCAAAAGATTTTAATTTATCATTCTATCAATATAGAACTTTTTTCATGACATTGTAATTGGACGTAAAAAAATTCATTTATGTTCGGAAATATTTCTATTAGATAAAGGTAAAGTTACACACCATTAGATTTTTTCAAATTTTGCGTGTCAATAAAATTCATACTAAATATTGTTATTATTGTAGAAAAATAAAAATTATTACATGAGAAAAATGTTACAAGTTGGTTTAATAGGTATACTCAAATAGTTAACAAGTACAAAATTTTTTTGGAAAAACTGACTATTATTGGAGTAGTGGACCTTTCTAAATTTTATGTTTTACCCTAAATTTTACTGGCTGTTGTTGATGACAAACGTCGCCAATGATTGAGCATGCTTACATGACGCGCCACAGTGCAACTCGAGTTTGACACGCCTATCACAATGAAGAGTTTGGTAGGACAAATGAGGTGTTTAGCTTTCATCTCTAATAAATAATCATTAACAATGAACTCAACCATAGTTAAAAATGGAAATGGGAAAACACTGTTTTTCTGTCCCTTATGTCACCATCCATAGCTCACAGTGGATGATGGAGAAGCAGTGAGTGAGTGTAGGCGAGCGGCTGAGTTGGGAGAGAATCAAATGCTTTCTATAAAGTAAACCCATTTGATGCCTTTGGAGAGAACGCAACAAAATCTTAGTAGTAAAAAGCTTGCAAGAACTAGAAAAGCAAAGCTAAAGACCTGCTAATATCGCCACCCCTCTCTCAAAAGCGTAAGGGGAGGGAGGGGAAAGATAGAGATAAAAAAGAATCTTTTAGTTTCTACCTCTGTATGTTCATCTGTCTATCCGAACTTCAAACGTGAGTTCCTTTTTTTATCTTCTTGTTCTTCACCGTCCCAAATTTACATCTTTCTTGCTGTTATTCTTCAGTATTGGATGCCGCTTGCTGATACTTTTGCTGCCATATCTTTCCACTTATAAGTCTTATTTTTTGGTGATAGTTCAAGTTAACTTTTTTATTATTTTCTCTTTGGATGCTTTTTAAATCCTTTAGCTTTAGATTGTTTTGTTATCGAGTTAATATTCTGTTGTGTTGACATCTCATTTTAGTATTCTTGGGTATTATGCAGGAGGTGATTTGATCACTATTAAATGCTAGTTCATCAGATTTATCTTTGGGTGTATCAATCCCTGCTAGATTTCATGTTTTCCTATATTTGTGGAGTTTCCTAAGTCCTACCTCCACCATAGGTTTCGCACTAAGCAACTTAGTTTAAGTTTATTTTGTTTTGAGTTATTAAGAGAGGGTTTATGGTTATAACTGGCTATTCAGTTCGAGCTGTATGGTTTATAAGGTTGTTACATGACAACACAAGCTCTTAAATTTGCAAAATATCACGAAAGTTTCATGGACTTATTCTACAACTATGACGAGCTAAAATAGCTGGCTTATTTGAAATAAGGTTAATCTTGGTGCTACATCTCCTTTTTGGAGTTGCTTATTGGAAAATTAAATGTCTTTTTGTCTTCAGAGAAAGTCAGTTTTTTTCTTGACTTGATCGTTCTTTGTTATGTGGGTTCGTTGATGCAGAGATTGACCTTGGAATTTAGATGAAAGATAACCAGGATAACTCTGAGTAGACTTGAAGTTCACAGGCTATCCTCACAATGACTTCAAGATCTTATTCTAATCTCTTAGATCTTGCTGCTGGTAATGCCCCAACTTTTAGTCGTGACAGGAAGAGGTTTTCTCGAGTGGCCACTGTGACTGGAGCTTTATCTGAGCTAGATGATGAAAACAACAATAGTGTGGATTCCAATCCCCCATCTTCAGTTTCTCAAGAGCGGGTGATCATTGTGGGGAACCAACTTCCTCTTCGGGCTCATCGAAGTTTGGACGGCAGTGGTAAGTGGTGCTTTAGCTGGGATGAGGATTCGCTTCTCTTACAACTCAAAGATGGCCTAGGAGAAGATGTAGAAGTTATCTATGTTGGGAGTTTAAAGGAAGAGGTCGACCCAAGTGAGCAAGATGATGTATCACAAACGTTGCTAGAGACCTTTAAGTGTGTCCCAGCTTTTATCCCACCTGATCTTTTTAGTAAATTCTATCATGGATTCTGTAAGCAGCACTTGTGGCCCTTATTTCACTACATGCTTCCCCTATCACCGGACCTTGGTGGCCGGTTTGATCGGTCCCTTTGGCAGGCATATGTTTCTGTGAACAAGATATTTGCCGACAAAGTGAATGAAGTGATTAACCCTGACGATGATTATGTGTGGGTTCATGACTACCATTTGATGGTTTTACCAACATTTCTTAGGAAAAGGTTCAATAGTGTGAAGCTGGGGTTTTTCCTCCATAGTCCCTTCCCATCATCTGAAATATATCGGACTCTTCCTGTAAGGGATGAATTGTTAAGAGCACTTCTTAACTCTGACCTCATTGGCTTTCATACTTTTGACTATGCGAGGCACTTCCTATCTTGTTGTAGTAGAATGCTTGGTCTCTCTTATCAGTCTAAAAGAGGATACATAGGGCTTGAGTATTATGGCCGCACCGTCAGTATTAAGATTCTTCCTGTGGGAATTCACATAGGCCAGCTCCAATCTGTTCTGAATCTTCCTGAGACAGAATCTAAGGTTGCAGAGCTAAAGGAACGTTTTCGGGGTCAAACTGTTATGCTGGGAGTAGATGATATGGACATTTTTAAGGGGATTAGCTTGAAACTTTTGGCAATGGAACAATTGCTCATGCAGCATCGTGATAAAAGTGGTGAAGTTGTGTTGGTCCAAATTGCAAACCCAGCAAGAGGGCGAGGAAGGGATGTGCATGAGGTCCAGTGTGAAACTAAGGCCACTGTACAAAGGATCAATGAGACATTTGGAAGGCCAGGATATGTGCCAGTTGTTTTAATTGACACCCCTCTTCAGTTTTATGAGCGCATTGCCTTCTATGTTATCGCAGAATGTTGTCTTGTTACAGCTGTGCGGGATGGAATGAATCTGATACCATATGAATATATTATTTGCCGGCAAGGAAATGAGAAGCTGGATGAGACTTTGGGGCTTAATCAAAACGCCCTAAAGAAAAGCATGTTGGTTGTCTCTGAGTTTATTGGATGCTCTCCATCGTTGAGTGGAGCCATTCGTGTAAATCCATGGAACATCGATTCAGTTGCAGAAGCTATGGATTCTGCGCTCGTACTCTCTGAGCAAGAAAAACAAATGCGACATGAGAAGCACTATAGATATGTAAGTACACATGATGTTGCATATTGGGCACGCAGCTTTTTGCAGGATCTTGAACGATCATGTAGGGACCATATGAGGAGAAGGTGCTGGGGAATTGGTTTTGGTTTGAGTTTTCGGGTAATTGCTCTAGATCCAAACTTTAGGAAACTTTCACTTGACCATATATTTTCAGCATATAAGAGGACCAAAAGCCGAGCAATCCTTATCGACTATGATGGTGCTATGGTTCAGCCAGGTTCAATTAGTATGAATCCTAATACAGAGGTGGTTGGAATCTTAAACAACTTGTGTAGAGACCTCAAGAATGTTGTCTTCCTTGTTAGTGGGAAAGGCAGAGAAACTCTAACTGAATGGTTTTCTTCTTCTGAAAAGCTTGGGATTGCAGCAGAGCATGGATATTTTGTGAGGTATTAGCAGTTTCTTTTCTAGCCTGCCACAGGCTTTTCATCTTCCCATTGAAATTGTGTTTTGATATCAGATTGCTATGTGCTAGTCAAATGATATTTAACGGGAGGGAGAGAAATGTTGAGGAGGGAGAGAAATGTTGAGGCACAAAGTTGTTATTCTACTAATTACATTTATAAAGCATAGGATACTGGTGTTACCATTAATTGATACAAGTGCTAAATTTCATTCAAAGTAGGAACTGATGCATGATCACCGAAAATATTAGATTGGAGAATGATATCTCTAAGTTGACCTTGATTTTTGTTTACAGGGCAAATCATGAAGCAGAATGGGAGACATGTGTGTCGGTTCCAGATTTTGACTGGAAACAGATTGCTGAGCCGGTAATGAAACTCTATGCTGAAACAACTGATGGGTCAACCATTGAGACCAAAGAGAGTGCTCTTGTTTGGAATTACCAGTATGCAGATCCAGATTTTGGCGCTTGTCAGGCCAAGGAGCTTCTAGATCATCTTGAAAATGTTCTTGCCAATGAACCTGTTTCTGTCAAGAGTGGCCAACACCTTGTAGAAGTTAAGCCTCAGGTCAGTTCTACAATTTGTCTCTCCTAGATTTGTTTAGATCATCACTAGGTCTTAGTAATGACTGGTTTCTTATACTTGGATTAGTTGGAGTCAAGGAAAACTTACCTTGGTGCTTATGAAACTATTCTCTAAGATTTGGAATATTGACCATGCTGTCTTCATTTATCTCAAAGATAGGTAAAGGTGACGTTATATACGAAAATGTTGATGCCTTGACATGGGATTATTATTTTTGTGTATATGGTTAATCCATGTTAGTTTGTTTTTACGCTATCTGTCACAGGCTTTTTTTAGTTGCTTGCCTTTTCTTATGTATCACTGGGCAGAATATGACACAATGGATATGTAGATAAGTTATATATAATCAGAACATTTTGCACATTATCTTTCATGTCGAAAAATTTCTCCTCATACAAGATTTAAATCAGCCTTTACTCTTCATGATGCACCTTAAAAAAGAAACAAAACGAGTATTCTCTGACTTAATGTGAAGATATCATGACCATATATGTTGTTATCCATTCAGATATATGTATAAAGTTAATGCATGATGGAGATTACTAAGATATCATCCAACAATTTAAGTTTTGGGTGAATCAATTCCTAATATGGCACGAGATAATTATTGTATTGAAATGATGCTAACATTCTGTGTAATTTAACTTGCAATTAATCGATAATACATGGTTTTGGATTGTAATTATCTACAATATTGGTCTGTTGGGCTTCTACTCTAGGAGGCAAGTTGTGATTAGTGTAAAATCTTGCCTTGGTTGAGTGGCTATATGCTATGACATTAAATCTGAATTTTCATTATCTTTCCCTTTTAAAAAATTTCTACTGCTAAAATTTCTTGTATGAGGCATGCCAGCCTTTCAATTACCAAAGGCTCGTGGAGTTGGACTTGATCCTAAAGGGAATAGGTTTCACCCCTTATATTGTTATTTGAAGAACTAGTGCAGAAGTGCATAGAAACACGCCTGGAGGTTCTAATATGTTTATGTATAATCAGTTTGAACATGGGATCCTCTTGGTTCTTAGAGATTTGGCTGACAAGCTTACATTTGCAGTAACAGAAACATAAGACAATATTGGGTCTGACCTGTTACTTTATCTTACACAGAATAGGCGTTGATCCATTCATACCTAATGACCATATATGATTAACTGGAAAAGTGAACGTAGGGGGGTTGACTAGGTGGGATTGGTGCTATTTGGTTTGTGCCTGAAGTTAATGCAAGTACTTCTTAGAAATTTGACATTATGCCTTAAGCTGGTGAGTCTATTGGTTTTTCCTTGAGATGGAGAGGCAATATTTGATTACAATCTTAAAATTGACACTCAAGAACAGTATATGTTCAGAATCATTTTTAAATGGATCACGCCAATCTATTTCTATTTGGTTTGCTGCGAAAATACTCGTCAGCCTTTCTGTTCCAGCCCTTAAACTATAAGGCCTTAGTTCTCACTGACTACTTGTTAACTGCTGCTTTGCTTTCGTTGAAACATATTATAAAACTGAGTTTTTGCTCAAGATTGTATCACATGAATTTTGTTTATTAAGTTCCAATTGTCTCTTGGCGCGATAGGGTGTGAACAAAGGTCTTGTGGCGGAACGGCTCCTCACAACAATGCAGGAGAGGGGAATGATTGCGGACTTTGTTCTTTGTATTGGAGATGACCGGTCCGACGAGGACATGTTTGAGGTTATAACGAGTGCGAGGGAAGGGCCTTTTCTGTCTCCGGTAGCTGAAGTGTTTGCATGCACGGTTGGCCAGAAGCCGATCAAGGCCAAGTACTACTTGGAAGACACATCAGAGATTTTGAGAATGCTTCAAGGTCTTGCCAATGCTTCAGAGCAAACTGCTCTAAGACCGTACCGCCCTTGGCGAGTGACCATTGAAGAGTAGATGCACTCTTTATTTGATTCGTTTTAAGTAGGTAGTCACTTGCATTCGTGTCTTAGGATTAAGAATTCCCATGATCCACTTTGCTTTCTCTGGTTGGAAAGGAATGAGTTTAAGAGTTGGGTTTCAGTTGTCATATATCAGATGGCTTTGATGCATAATTTGGTTCGTAATGTATTTTGCACTTAATTTGAAGACAGGCAATCCCAAGAATTGCTAGTGTTACCATCAAGTGGAAGTCTCTTGTTAACCTCTCAAATAATTAAAATTTGTTATAAAAAATTATTTAATTTTAAAATTTTCAAAAAAGCTTTCAGTTTTTAAAAAGTTCATTTTTCAAGGCCAATTGTGTACTTTTTTCAGGCGTCGTTTCCGGTTCATCTTAGGAGCTTAAGAGCGTCTCGCCAAATTGAGAGTTACAAATTTTATACTCCTATATTGTTGTTTGAGAGTGTTTATGGAATTGGGTGATGTTTGTATTATTTGTCATATTTGTTGGGCTTTTGTTCTTTTGGGCGGAAATTATTAGAGATAATGTGGTTTATCTTTGTTTTGCTTTAGGGTTTAGAAAGTGAGAGCTTCTTTAAGCCCTTATGGATTAAGAGAGTTAGGAATTGATTTCTTTTATCTGAACATATATTTTTTATTTTATAAAAGCCTTTCTGATTTATCAAAAAAAATTAAACTCAAATTAAACTAATTAAATTCAACTTAAACTAATAATTTATTATAATTATCTTAAATTATTATTCTAAGTTAAATTTAATTAGTTCAAGTCAAATTTAATAGCCTAAATTAGAAATGCTCCTCTCCTTCAATTATAATAAATTCGAACTCACAATTGACTCTTAAGTTCTTATCAAAAGAAATTACTACTGTGGTTGTATTATTATTGCTTTGTGGTTGGTGAAGGGTCAATTATTGAGTTCTTTGACCCGGCTTGCTCTTATTTTTCCCACCCTGTTTTTTTTTTTGGTGTAAACCATCCGGTTTTTAGCACCACGTGGGTGTTCGATTAATCCGGACTTACCACGGAAGCTCGCACTAAGCGGTAAATAGCTGACCACGAAGAACATTCCATTCTTATAAGTGGGAGTCGAACTCCCAACCACATGATTAAGGGGCAGAGGCGAGCTACCATCACGCCACCCCTCGTTGTTTTCTTGTTTTTAGACGAAAGACAGAAATGCATTGCATGTACGAGAGAACCTATTGCTTCATAACTAAGCAAAAGCCTCGAGATAGTTTCGAAGCTTGCACTTGTCACGTCAGAGGCAGCGTACTGGTGACGAGTTTATAATTGAGGTGGCTCTGCATTCATGTTAAATGATAATTTTACTCGTATCTAATTTACCATGTCATTTTCTAGAATGAAATGAGAATTCTTGAGTAATTGGGAGGGACGGAATTACGTTCCGACTGCATTGAAATAATGTTATTTTCTAAAATAAAATGAGAATTCTTGAGTAATTAGGATGGAGTTACGTTTCGACTGTAGTAGATTACGAATTTTTTTTTGTATTGTAATTTCTTGAAAATCCAAATAACTTTAAATATTAACATATAAATCGTAATAAAGTAAAATCTTAATTCGCATCTTATTTCAAAGTTTGACCATATTTTTATCATATTTTTTGAGCTGCTTTCAAAACTGATTTATCTCGATCATCGTATTTCTATAAATATTTGGTCTATAACGATATCTATAGAATAAGTTGAAAGAATTTTGTAACTCTTACGAAAAGGATTAAGTAAAAATTGTTAGCTTCATTAGAGTTTAAGCCTTTTTATAATAAATTTTAGCCTAATTATGACTAAATAAAATCTAATATCTCATAATGATCTTTATTTATTAAGGGGCTGTTTGTTTTTGTTTTTTTTTTCCGTTTTTTGTTGTCATTTTTATAAAAAGAAAAACAGGCAAGCAAAACGTGTTTGACTTACTCTGTTGCGATTTTTTATTTCTGAAAATAGAAAAATCATAACAGTTTTATAGAAACAAAAAAACATC
>JANITW010000001.1:23374513-23396524 GCA_027564335.1 Erythroxylum williamsii | reverse complement strand
ATTTAAAACAATGCATAGGGTTCATGTAACATGATGCATGCTGACTCTACCCTTGAGGCTACCCACTAGGGTTCCTAAGAAATCATAAACCTAGGGCTACTCTGATACCACAAAATGTCGGACCCCGTTCCCAGAGCCCAACTTCCGTAGTCCTAAAACCATACGCTTATTACATTGCAGTGCTATTTGCTGTTGTTCTATAGAAGTGATGAGCGCACACTACCTAAACATCAAAATTACATTTTGACTTGTTCATATCAAATATATCTTAAAGCCTTACGTTCGTATAGAGTTAAGAAGCACCTTAATCGGAGTTATATAACTCAAGATACACTCCAAAAACCTAAAAGAGTTCATACCTGAAACATGCTCTCTAAACCGACCTCTCACTTGCTTTCATGCAATCTTCCCCAATTCAACTCCAAATGATACCAAACTTTATAAAGTGTAAGATATATGTCTTAGAAATCTATTGGTTTAAGTCTCACCTCATTTGGATGTCGGATGAGGGAATTATGCCCCAAAGGGTGGACTATGTTCACACCTAAAATCGAAATGAAACTCTTTTGGCGCGATGGCACGAACATGAGGCTTTAAGCTATATTTGATATGAACAAGTCAAAATGTGATTTTGAAGTTTAGGTAGTGTGCACTCATCACTTTTATAGAATAATAGCAAATAGCACTGCAATGTAATAAGCGCAAGGTTTCAGGACTACGGAAGTTGGGCTCTGGAAACGGGGTCTGACAGGTGCTGTCAAATTTTTGGCAAACTTTGACAAACTTTTGTTGGTAATTTAGACTCTCTTAGTGTTTGAATTGAATTAGGAGATCTTCTTGAAGATTGTATCTTAAGATTAGACCTTTCAAATGGTGTATTATTTGCCTCATTTGGAGTTAGGTGTAAAAACTTATGGGGGTAAAACCTATATCAGTTACTGTTCATGTAGCCTTTTTACTGTTTCATTGGTCATTGTCAAAGCAGTGCATTCGAATGAGTTTTTACCTTGATAAATGATAGAGTTAACTTTTGCATCCTTCATGAGAATTGTAGTTAATCTTGTTATCTTTCCATGGAGGTATAATATGCACATATTGGAGCTAGGAATAAGAAGTTATGAGTTTTGAAATGTGATAGTTACAAGTGGTTTGAAGTTGGGTTGAAGATGAGAGGCTTTGGAGTTTTGGAAAACTCGATGTCCGTTAAACGGACACGAATGTCCATTAAGCGGACAGCCTCAGGTCCAAAAACACTCTTCATCCTACCCATGTCCGTTTAACGGACAATCTCGGAGCTTTTGGGACACATTCACCCGAACGTGTCCGTTAAACAGACATGTGTGTCCGTTTAACGGACAGCCACGGGAAAATGGTGATTTTTGACTTATTTGGGGGCTGAATCTCGTTTTGTGGTCTTCATGAGAGTTGTAGATCTAGATGTATTCTTTCTAATGGTCAAAGAACGAACACAATCCGACATCTAGATTAAAAGTTATGATAATCTTGCCAAAAGAGTTTCCATTTGATTTTGGAAGTGAACATAGTCTACTATTTTGGGCATAATTCCCTCATCCGACCTCCAATTGAGGTGAGACTTAAACCATTAGTTTTCTAAGACATATTTATTTCTCCTAACAATAATTTGTACCATTTGGAGTTAAATTGAAGAAGTTTACATTAAAGTAGGTGAATGGTCGGTTAAGAGAGCATGTTTCAGGTATGAACTCTTTTAGGTTTTTGGAGTGTATCTTGAGTTATATAACTCCGATTAAGGTGATTCTTGCCTCTATACGAACGTGAGGCTTTAAGCTATATTTGATATGAACAAGTCAATATGTGATTTTGATATTTAGGTAGTGTGCGCTCATCACTTTTATGGAACAACAGCATATAGCACTACAAGTGTAATAAGCGCAAGGTTTCAGGACTACGGAAGTTGGGCTCTGGGAACGGGGTTCAACACAAAGAATAAAATCTGTCCTTGTGTCTTCATGAAAATTGTGTACCAATGAGTCCAATTGGGTTTGAGCCTAAAAAATGTTTAATTCCTGAATGGAAGTTAGGCACAGTACACTGTTTTTGAATGTGAACAACTCGATAATGTTTAAGGCATATCTTCCAATGTAATGTGCTAAATTGAATGATTCTAGCATCAATGGAAAGAGAAGTTACAGAGGAACACTTTTTTAGCAGAAAGTTTGACCAAATTACCTCAGTTCCACCTTCTGATTGACTAAGAGCAGTAGACCCGAAAGGGTGTTTTGGAAAAATCTGAAAGTAAGTCAATGAGTAATGAATTGTGACTTCAATAGTTTTAGTAGGGCATAAACCTAAGCATAAATCATACTTGGATGAGTTTTGATATGAGATTGAGTTTAGGATGGAAATTGATAAAAGTACCCCGGAATTGTCATGGAACATGCATTGTACACATTTCATACAAGTAGATGTGCATTAATGAATATTTGTATATTCGTGCAAAATGTGATTTGTGTAAATGTGTTATGTATGTTATAGAGGAACACATCAGACGCCACTCGGACATTTCCGGATCATCCAGGCAATAGCATATTGGAATGTTTTGTGAGTAGACCAAGATGGTTTCACTTTATTGTTTGTTAATTGAATTTTTGTATTATTTGACTACTGAATGTTTTGTAACATGTGATTGATTATGTTGGTTTCCGGACAGGAGGTCCGATGATTGTGATGTTTGACTTGGATATTGAAGTGCTCATTGAATGTGAATTAGATAAACTAAGTGTACTGAAGTAATTGCTAAATGCTTTCTGAATGGGTAATTGTATGCAAGTGAAAATGTAAATTCTCAACTATATATTGAATGTTGGACCACGGTCCGATGATAAGTGATTATGATTGAATAAGAGCATGTAAATGTGATTGATGCATTCCATTGCATAAACGCATGAAACATAAATGAGATGTGACCAGAGTAGCCATCAATCAGAGCTTAAAGCTCAACGAGTGAAAAAGACCCTCGAGTTCAAAAATGATTCAGAGCCTCAGGCTCAACGTTTAATGAGCCCTATATGGAACAATTGTCAATAAGCCCTATATGGGACAGTTAGGCACTCGGTCACAACAAAATAACAATGGAAAGTGAGTCTCATGTGCACTGCATATGTATAATATGAATGATTAAATTGTATTGGATATGAAATGGTGTAATTTGGTGTGTTATGTGACTGGGTGAGCCATTGATGATGGTCACTCATTGAGTTCACAAAACTCACCCAAAATTTGTAAATATTTTTCAGGATCAGAATAATACCCCGTTAAGCCAACGGGAGTATACATACAACATTCAAGTAAAGGATTGAGGTCGGGATCAGTTGACGTCTGCATTTTATTTCTCTATTTTGTATTGAATTGTTTTCTTTTCCGCAACTTTTTGTATAATTGGTATTCCGAAATGACTAAAGTGTTTTATATTTGTGAAAGAGCCCGACTGGTTATTGAAATTTTAATGATTGTATTGATGCAATTGCATAAGTTTGTAATTGAGGCTGGGCCCAAATGAGTATTGATTTTCGCATATTGTGGTTGTGTTTGAAAATTTTTTTATATCGATTTCTAAATGATAGAGTGCTTTAACACGCCATCCATGCGGGACAAGGACTCGGATATCACCCATCGATGTCGGGTTTGGGTCTTGCGGGAGTGAGGTGTTACAATATTGTTGATGGTGAGTATCATACATTCGGCCTTTCTATTTTGTTGTGAGGTGTGGGGATAAGAAAAACGAAATATAATGTCATGTGTTTTAAGAAATTGTAAGAATGGTTTATTAGCAAATTAAGTGTAATTATCACATTGGAAGGCCTTTATCTCATAATCAAATTCAGTACGAACATAAGCACAAAAATTATCGTAAATTTCTGATTTGGCACGAAGAGGAATATCCATAAACAATAACTAAAATTGTCCAGGAGCAATAAGTAATAGGGTTAATTACCAACAAAAGCCCAAACTTTCATCAATTTTTCAATATAGCCCAAAATTTAAATAGTAGCAATAAAATGCCAAAGCTTTTAATTTTTTTTTCAATTCAAACTTCAAAAAGTAGTAATAAAATGCTTAAACTTTTAATTTTTTTCAATTCTAGCCCAACGTTAGTGTTTCCGTTAAATTTATTGACATAGCTTGCCCGTGTTTTAGAAACCTTAACTATTAATACATATTAGCCAAAATTAACACAACAAATGAAGATTAATGAAGTGACATTGTTGTTTAAAAATGACCTAAATCAGATTATGCAATCCCAACGACTTTATACTTTGATTTCAGTTTTTTCTTCGTTTTTAGTTTATTCTCTCGATGCCCTCACTTTTCGATTTTTAAATTACACAGCCCCAATGCCCTCACACTAAGGACATTAGAAGAATGAACTAAAAATGAAGAGTTTACTGGTATAGTACGTTGTAATACGAAAATAGTTTGAGGCATCAGAAGAACAAACATAAAACAAACGGTTAAGGACATTGGGAGAAAGTTTGAACTTTTTTGTGGTAATCAACCCTAACTAATACTTAAACCTAGAAATGCTAGTTACATGAGAGGTCCATAGATCTGAATGTACTATTTCAAAAGGACTAGAAGTATGAGTAAGAGAAGAGAAAAAGGGGAGCTTAACATGCTTGCCAATTAACAAGCCTGACAAATTGGAGAAGATTTCTCCTTATTTAAAGCTATAAAGTTGTTTTTAATAAGATAATTGAAAACAAACAAAATTTCCTAGATGCCCAAGTCTACGATGCCATAACGAAGAAAAGGATGTTGTAGAAGAAACAAAAGTAATAGGATCGAACGAGGAGGGTAATGTAGTTAGTAATCTGATCGGGTATAGATCTCCGGAGCTATTGCACACAAGAATCTCAGTCTGGGTTTGTAATTCCTTCACAGAAAAATCAAACGGGTCGAATTTTATAGAGCAGTGATTATCAATGGTGAATTTATGTATGGAAATGAGATTTTTGACAATGTGAGGGGTGACTAAGACATTTTTCAGAGTAAGAGAAGAAGGGGAATAAGGAAGAATGGTAGACCCAACGAGTGTAACAAGGATGGAGGATCCATTACCAACAACTATATGCTTAGGTGAAATAATACTCGAATTAAAAACAAAAGAGAGATTATCTGGGTAGGCAGTCATATATGTGGAAGCCCCAGAATTCATGTACCATTCACCATTAAAGGGAGGTCGGAGGCTCATTGTATCAAAAGCATTCACTAGAGCTTGCGAAAAGATAAATTGACTAGTAGGCCAACTTTGTTGGGCCTATTGTTGTTGTTGTCTAGCCTAATTATGTTGTCTAGACCATTGTGGCTTACTGTGGGTTGTTAAGATGCCTGGACTAGCTAACATGGCTTGCTGGGCCATAGGCCTAGGATCTGGACTGAGCAGTCCGAGGGTAAGATTGTTGGATCCAACCTAGTAGTTATTATGTCCAACCTATTGATTGTTTTGTCCATAAGTTTGTCCAACCCATCGATTGTCATACCCATAATTCCAAGTTCTAGGATAATTGTCATATGCATTATAGTCATTGCACCCTTCACAACCATTGTTGCAGCTTCCAGGTCCGCAACCCCCTTATGACCATTATGGCCACTTCGGCCCCCTCTCCAATTGGAGTAATTGCCACAACTAGCTTGAACATTGGTTGGTCGTGGGTTAAAGTCGTAATAGACAATAAGAGTCGCGGATGAAGAGGAAAGACCAGAGAATGTTTCTTAGCTTGACGGTTTTCCTCTAGAAGTAGCATGGTCTGCACTTGTAAAAATGAGGGAATGGGATTTTAAGTGGAGATTACATTAACCAAAGGACCATACGTATAAGGAAGACCGTTAAAGGTTTAGAGAACAAAAATTAGGTTAGGTATGAGACTATCGATATCAACTAGAGCATCAGAGAGGGATTTAATAGCTTAGAAATATTCGGTGATGAAAATATCCCCCTTTTCTATGGTGTATATATACATAAGAAATGCACATGTAAATATAAAATATAAAATACATTTATATATACTATCAATCATTTTAATCAATAAATAATACTTAATTATGTTATTGTTAGGCTTGTTGGATCATATATTTCTCAGCACTAAAGTGTGGCTGGGTTTATCTTAACACTATAATCTAAAAGAACAGTAAAATGAAAGTTTACTCCTTAAGGTTTATACCATCGGAGTCTCTACAATATCTTTGCATCACTTTTGGAGCACATCTTGAGATTTGTGGCCATGTCTAATGATATGAGTGTGCTAAGAGTTAAATAATTTATTATTGTTAATTTGATAAATAATTCACTTAAAGCACACTTATAAATTATTTCGTTATTTTTAAATATTTATCTAAAGTGCAATAAAAAATAGTGCATATTTTTGTGAAATGAAACCTAAGTGCTTATATCTAAGTTGCTGCTAGGTCTAATCTTTAGGTCTTATTTTTTAGTTTAAATTTGAAGTTAACTAGTAAACTAATTAAATTTGTTGAATTGATTAAAATTTAAAACACAATTAATTATTATAATTGCTTGAGTTCAAAAAATAGTTAAAATTAAAATTAAACTTAAATCTGTTAATTTTTATGGAATTATTAGAACTAATTTGTCATCCTTTATAGTAAGTAATGATTAAAAAATTCAGTTGATTCGGTTGGTTTAATTGTAACAATTTTAAACCGACTACTTTTTTTAGTTTAGTTTTTAATTTCTGGGTTTAATTTATTTTAATAACTCTTGCTCATAATAATTGATTTATTAATTAATCAATCAATTTTTGTAAATTAATTAATTTTTATTTAGTAGTCTTTTTAATTAAAATTTAAATTCTCTGATAAATAAAGATAATACTTTTTCATTATATTTCATAATTTTTAATTTTTAACCATTTTATAATTAAATTAAAAAATTGGTAGCAAGTGAAGTGATAAAATAGGGGACACCTGCAAATGCAAGAGCAAGAGGGCCAGCCACAACCCTTCACACCTGTGTCGGGCCTTTTTGTCCTTTGGTGGCTGGACTCTGGACTCTGGAGCTGGAGACTTGTCTGTTCCTCCAAGTAATGCGACGTATTATTAGTTATTACACACGTCTTTCATGTGTTCTTGTTTCTGGAACACGATTCTTCAGTTTGAAGAATATGTTGCTTCGGTGAAATTGTACAATTGGACTTTCTAATTCTGAATTCTTAAATATAATATAAAATATTTTGTATATAAAAGGACAAGAAGACAAAAGACAGAGGTGTCCCGACCTCAAAAGCAAAGAAGCTCAGGCTTTGCCTCTCTTTTTCTCTCTCTCTCAAAGGAGAAGGAAAAGAAGGGAGAAAAGAGAAGGCAATTATTACTACCATAGTAACAATCATTGTTATAATAATGGGGAAAAGAGAAGTTGAAGTGAATGTGAATGTAAATGTAAATGGGAAGGTGGGATCTGAGTTTCCATTGAGCTTTTGGGAGGTTACCGTGGCTTCCATCGTGGTCTTGGGATTTGTTCTGGGCCTTTTGGGTGTTTACCTGACTTTGCCTGCTTCTGATTACAGCTTCCTAAAGCTCCCTCGCAACCTTGAAGATCTTCAAATCCTCAGGTTTGTTCTTTGCCTTTTGGGTACTTTTGTTTTCTGTAAATATGTTTTGTTGAAAAAGGTCTGGACTTTTGAGGTGAACGGGATAAAGAGATGCGTTTTGGTGGGTTTGTTGTGTTGATTGATGTTAGCTTAGAATGGGTTCGTTATGCATTGAATTTAGTGAGGTCTGAATGGGAGATTTCGATGCTTTTTAAGGCAAATGTTGCCTTCTTTCAGGAAAGCAAAAACATGTCCTGTAGAACAAATTCTTTCCATTTTTGTTTTGCGGATTTGAGAATTAGGGGTTTCATCTGAACGCAGAACATCAATTAGTTGGTGTTAGCGTCTTGTCTGGGCATGTCATTTAAATAGGACACATGATTGTGATTCCAATTTCAACTTAGCAAGAGCCGTAAATTACAGTATTCAAATGCTCTGCATGTTGCTTTGGTTGAAATGCTATCGCTTTCATATTGTGGGAAAGCTTGCTACTGCCTCAAAGGATGTTTCTTGAAATAGACTGAATAACTGTTTTATGTTTATTAATTTGGGAACTTGATACAGTGAGATGCAACTTTGGATCTTGTTTGTCAAGTTTTGACATGATTTGCCAAGTGGAGTGGTGAATCTTAGTCACCTAGACAATTGGGTCACAACTTTTCATTTTTTGTGAATTATGAAGATAATGCTTGATGATGTCAAAATGGAGAATGCATCATAATGGCTCACACTGGTGGCATGCTTATAAGACTTAGGCTCTTGTTTGCGAACCTTGATTTGTTATGAGCTGATTGGGGACATAAGTCTGCTTCATGAGTTCTCTGGCTGAAGGACATTTAGGTGAATGGTTGAGGGAATACCAGCAATCTTTGTCCAGTTGGAGTGCAGACAATATAAGCAATGGAACTTATTAAGACTCTCAAGAATAGCACTAGCATCCTTTCTGTAACAATTTTTTTTAAAAAATTGCCTTGAACCATGCTGATAGATGTGGTTAATTGGGAGTTTGATTGATGAGCATGTGGATGGTGCTGTACATAATCTGGAATTGCATCTTCTAATTGAGCGAATGGCCTATGATGCATATTAATAACTCATTACTGAGTTTGAAATATTGGTGATATTTTGCTATAACTTTCTTTAGCATGTTGATCCCACTCTTGCAAATTCCATAATTTTGCATCCCCATCCTATGTTGAAAATGTGTAACGTATGGTACTTTTATTGTAGAGATCACCTAGAGAGCTACACGAGTGACTACACTGCTCAAGTCTTGGTGGGATATTGTGTGGTCTACATATTCATGCAGACTTTTATGATTCCAGGGACTGTTTTTATGTCACTTCTTGCTGGAGCACTTTTTGGAGTGTTTAAAGGTGTAGCATTGGTAGTGTTCACTGCCACCGCTGGGGCTTCTTCTTGCTATTTCCTATCTAAAGTGATTGGACGGCCCCTTCTTGTCTCTCTTTGGCCAGATAAATTGAGTTTCTTCCAAGCACAGGTGAATTTGAAGTCCTTCCCCTTACCATTTTTACTAGTACTAGTCAGCATGCTGCTATTAATAGTTTAATGTTAACTCTCAGGTGGCCAGGAGAAGAGAGCGATTGTTGAACTATATGCTTTTCTTGAGACTAACCCCAAGTTTACCCAATACATTCATAAATTTTGCTTCACCAATAGTTGACGTGCCTTATCATATATTCTTTCTGGCGACCTTTATTGGGCTCATTCCAGCTGCTTATGTCACGGTTAAGGTATCTTATACCAAGACTTGATGCTTTTCATAATAATGAGATTTTATATTAATGATGGTATGCATGCCCAAGACTGGATTAAGGTGTTACGTAGATAGAAGACTGAAAGAAGTTCATATTGTTTCTAGAGGTTGCAGGAGAGTTCTGAAGTCTTAACATGATGAGAATGACTGGCAATAAATCTGTTTGTTCATATGCAATTCAGTGTAGCATTTTTGGCTTCCTTACTCTTTAAGTGGTAGCTAGTTCTTATCGTGCCTTATTGAATCTTCCAACAATGGATTAAGTTTATGTCTGGAGCTGCCGCTAATTGACATAAAACCTGTAATTGTCTGGGAACTTGATTTGTAAGTTCTGGTACCTGAAAAATGTGTGCCAAATGACGTGAATGAACTTAAATCCGTATACAATTGTTGTCTTTTCATTATGCAGGCTGGGATAGCACTTGGAGAACTGCAATCAGTAAAGGATCTTTATGACTTCAACTCAATTGCTACACTCTTTCTCATTGGGATTGTGAGTGTTACACCAACACTGATGAGCAAGACTAAATCATAGTGGCTATCATGGAAGAACATGTGGTTGTACATTGGCCTTTAATCTCCGTCACAGTATCCGGCTGCAACAACGGATAAGTTCTGTACAGATTAGCATCAAGTGAGGAAGGTATATTTGCTCTCTGACTCATCTGTTACTGCTGATGCTGTAGATAATGCAAGATGATGGTGATCTGGGAAATGGTTCTTCGCGATGGATATATAGTTAGTGTTGGGATCTATTTGGATAGTAGGTTGGGGGTGATGACTCCTGTGTAATTTCAGTTTCAACAATAGTAAAAGTGTTTGGAAGACATGAAATGTTTGTTATTATTACTGTATTAAATTGAAGCCTCACTTTTAAGACTGCCCAAATGTTCCTCCAACTCTGTTTCATTTGTAGTTTCGATGTTCAGTTACTACTTTGGGAGATAATATAAATCGTTTCAGACATCAATTCTAACGGAATGAGTTCTCTTAAAACATTTTCACATTCTTTGTTTATACTTTCATTTGAGGAAACTACTAAATTTAATTTTTCAGAATTACTATATTATTCAGGGCCAAGGAAACCTGTCTTTAAATATTCTTTTCTTCATTATAGGGTCCACTCGTGGATTTGCACAAAAAGCAATTATTGAAGTATTTGATTAATTTTGAGACCATGATTTTGGAAAAACGTCTCCCTAAAACCCATGATTTTGAAATTAAAAATCTTGTTTACTTTATACAAAATCATAGTTTTTTTCAAAAAATCTTCTAATCTAAAATTAATACTTTTCATAATATTATGAATAGATTTCTGCTTATTTAAACAATTTTACAAAACATTATAGGTTTGCTTCCTATTACTTTGCATGTAAATCTATAGTTTAGTTATGCATGTATAAATTCTCATTGAACAACAATGAATCAACAAACATATTTGAATTTTACTATTATATTAATAATTTAGTAAATTTACAAAATACTATATAGCAGTCTTATTAATTATCATCATATGGAAATTTCTAAAATTTAACCAAAGCGTAGGTTCTCTGAAACTATATTCAGGTTGCCTAAAATTGTGAGAAAATGGTTAAACTTCCTGGTATGTCTATTTACCATAAACTTGGGCCAGGAATTGATGTCCGAAATTCTGCCAACAGTAACTATAGCATTTGGGGTCTTGTTCTGTTATGCTCTGTTTCACTTTCACATATGAACAAACCAACATTCTTCTTTTATCAACAAATAACAAAGTGTACTGGTACAGGGGTTGAGTGGCAGGTTCCCGACTACCATCATTAGGTTGAAGTCCAGAACTTACAATTCAAGTTGCGGTTGCTGTCTCAATATAAAGCATTTTTCTTTCCAAGGCTGCATTTCTCCAGTGTGTCTACCTAAATTTCTTAGCTTTCTTCATCCGCCCGAAACTATCTGGTGTCCGGCTGTCCTGTTTCCGCTTCTTTCCTACCTGGGTTGAGGCACCCACTTCATTGAGTGCTTTTGCTTTTCGAGCTGCAACAGCTGGTCTCTTCCCCTCACGTTTCTTCTCCCCATTTGGTGTCCTGGTATTCACCTTCACTGCTCTGTTGCGTGTTGAATGGACTTTCTTTTGGACACCAGATTTGCTGGCACGCAAGCCTTGGTAAGCCAAAGAAGACTTGTGATGATTCGGCAGACTTTTAATGTCAGGAATCTTTGAACCAACTGCCAACTTCTTAGTTGGCGAACCATCTTGATCAGCAGGGAATGAGTTCCTTCTCTTGGATGGAGTATAAACCTGCTTTGTATGAGAAAGCCTCAGCTCTCTATCTCGCAGCTTCAAGTTTCTTTTTCTAACGACAAAATTTGCAGCCTCCTGCTTGTCACACCAACAAGCACGAACAGGTTAGATATATAAAGTAGATAACATCAACCAAATAGAAATCCAAGAGGAAGCATCATTAAAAGGCCATACATAATAACTGCAAGCTGATAATTCAATATCAACATCTCCTAATAAATGTAGCTTAATTAACATATCATATGTACAGTAGTAAACAAATGCGTACCCACCAGAAGAGATTAGCTAATGGAAAGAACAAAGTAGTAAAACTTCAATTACCCTGTGACCATTACCAACCTCGTCCCTTCATAAATGTGCAGACGAAGAGCAACTATCAAGTTTCCTTCAACGTCATATATAAAATAAATTGGAAAGAGAAAAAGCAATAAAAGAGAGAGAAAAAGAATCATGTGGCAACAAATAATAGCTGCCATATTCGAAGTTAATTATCTGCAAGTCTCTTACATGTTGTAGGATAAGATTTTTATAGCCAATATCACCAAGAACCGCGCAAAAGGACACTTATCATACCCTTGTCTTAAATAGTACATAAGCGATGCCCTTTCCCAAGCCCATATGAGGATGTCTAATGACCCGAATGGCTTCAATGCTGGACTCAATGCCTTTGATGCCAGAAAATAGCTGATATATCTCTTCATCCTACAGGTTAAAGAATATGATGGCTTGTCAAGGACAGAGGTAGATGATAGTAGAGCCTAGAACAGATGCAATTGAAATGTTTGCAAACGGGAAAACCATGAAAGCTAATTACCTTTACATCAAATGGGAGGTTACCAACAAAAACAGTCCTCTTGTTATCGTAAACCAGAGCATTTTCCCCCTTCATCTTCTTACGTGGTGGGCAGGCTCTGTCAACACGGATATGGTTTCCTGCAACCTATATTCACGATAATTCAGGAGAAGGTGAAGTGAAGTAAAGGAGTGGTGGGGCGGCGTTGGTTGAGAAGAACAAAAACAATTCATTAACATAAAACAACAAACTTCTCAAAATACGTACCACAGTCATATTATGGGCTAGAGAAGCCTCAGCAGATTGCTCTGTTCTGAAAACAATGTACGCATGGACACTGCAATACATGGTTTTTGTTGTTAGATAATCAAACCATTATCATCACCAACCATGTACCGGAAAAACGATCATTATTTGTAAATTCTGTCAAACAAGCTTAAACTTTCATGAGGGATGAGATAAATAACCTAGACACAGCAAACAAACAAAAAACCCTCATTGTTCAACAGTGCCATTCAACAATCACACAAATTAGAGTCCAAATCTTTCTTCGTTTTTACTCTAATTCAAAAATAAAGAGGCATTTTTGTTATAGTATTTTAATCTAGACTTTGCTAGAATGGTTGCAGGTTATGACCTAAATGATATTCATAAACTTCCAATTGATACTTGATAGCCAAAAAATTGTTTTTCCCTCTATAAGGAAATGGATAGCAGCAGCACGATAAGTAGATTTAGTCAACAGTTTAAAATGGACCATCTTTGTTGTCGCTAAAACTTTTCTTTGGTGTGTATGAAACATTTGTATATGGTTAGAAGAACATATTATTCAATTGCAAGTGAATATCAAAAAGAGTCAAGATCTTAATCAAGGCTACCTGTTTAGAATTTAACATTCAACTGCGAGTGAATATCATAACAACAGACAAGAACTTTGATTAAAGATTGCCTGTTAGGACTTCATATTCGACCAAAAGTGAATATCATAAAAAAAAGCCTAGAACTTAATTCGAGGTTGCTGCTTAGAATTTAACATGCAACCACAAGTGAATGTCATTACAACACACTAAAAACTAATCAGTACTCACCAGTAAATAACCATTTAAACTAGTTTGTTAACCAGTGGTAATCATTACATACACAAGACTCAGCAAGGCTGTACATCATGAAAATCAACAAAAAAGTAACAAGTCATCAACAATCTAATTATTAACAAACCTGTCAACAGCATCATTAATTTTCTTCTGCATTATTGCTCCCTTTCTGGGTACTTTGGTCTGCACAACACATGTAGACAATAACCAAAACATCACAAGTCATCACCAACATTAGTTACAAAGAATGGCAACTTTTTGACATCTGAACCAGACAACAAAGTACAACAAGACATACATCTAAAATTGGCACAGAACGAATCCTCACGGACTCAATCTCTCCAAACTGGCTAAATTCCCTCGTTAGCACTTTCTTCTTCACCTTCAAAGGCAAGTTTCCAACAAACACAGTCCTCAACAACTTACTTTCATCATCAAAACCTTCCGCCTCCTTCGAAATCAAAACATCTGCATCATTATCGACTTTCTTCCTCTTCTGCCCAACAACAACCTGATTCTCAACATTTTCTGGCGCTTCACCGTACTTTTTAATCTCGTACTCTCTCTCCACCTCATCCCTTTTCCTCTTTTTTCTCTTCTTATTGCTCCCATCCTTATCTAGGCTTTTTTCTCCTCTTTGATCAATACCCAACTCGGAATTTCCTTTCTCAACATGATTAGAGGTCTCATTAGATTCATTACCCAATCTTTGGATTTGGGTCTTCAAATTTTTTGCTTTTCTAACAACCAAAGGAGTATCCACCGATTCTCCTAGATCAATATGGGGCATTTCCCCCTTTTTCCTCTTCCTCTTTTCCAAATCACCAATAGAGTTCTCCTCGGACTCCATAAACCCAGATCCTAATTTTGATTCTTCTGGTTTTCTCTTAAACGGATTATCACTGGAAAAGATGGACGGAACCGCCACGCTTCGCTCGACGTCGCCGAAGAGGGATTTGAAAACGTATGACGAGGAAACAGTCTCGCCATTAGAAGTGGTTACATTGTCCACTTCCTTCGGTTTCCTTTTGCCCATCTTTGATTCGAGTTTTCGAGGCGGGTGGGGAAGAGGGAATAAGCTCAAATTGAATTTGTAACCCTAATTGGATCTTTGAAGAGGAGGAGGGAGAGACCAAAATATAAGAATAATGGAAGTGGACCGGATCGAGTCGGGTCAAATAAAGCATCTTTTTGGGCCAAGAACCGGGTTTTGAACAATCTTTTGTGCCTACCATATCCGAAGGTCTACCATAAGTAAGCTTGCATTTATATTATTACTAGCAGGTGTTTACTGTATAAATGTGCAGTGAGATTTGCAAAAAGATAATGCGCAGATGAACTAGAATGTGTTAAATAGAATTTGCATGGATAATATTAACGGGTTGTTTCTTATATATTTGTAGTATATTGAATAATTTTTTTCAATCACGCGGAATCAACGATGGAGCCAAAAATTTAATATAAGAGGGCCTGAATACCAATTTTTTTAAATTTTAGGGGGCCCAGTACATCATTGACCCTTAAATAACTCCGTTATATATATATATATATATTTGGTTGGGTCGGCTATATTGAGCTCGAGTCCAATCTCATAGGCCGATCGATCAGTCTCATACCCATCGTTTAATCCGGGCCTGATCTTCACATTCACGGCCCATTAGCTGAAGGAAGCCTCCCATGCAAGTACGTAAGAGACGTAAAGACCTGAAACCTAGCCGAAAACCATATATAAGGTATTATTCTCTCATAACAGAGGTACGTAATCATAACCTAGTTTTATCTCTGCATTCATCGATCCCACCTTCACCAGAAAACTTACTTGAGCGTCGGAGGGGCTAATCGGGACACCACCCTCGACGAGCCTTCCTTGTTTTGCAGGTATCTTCACACCGAGTTCATCACAGAAGACTACCAATCACATGGAGCACAACGGCAACGTTCCGTTCTGTCAAAATCCGGCAGAACCAATATTAAAAATATTTTTTTTAAAAGCCTTGGGGGGCCAGTGATGTAGCTCTGTCGTTGCGTGGAATAGTAAAAAAAAAGCAGAAGAAAAATAAGACAAAAGCAAATAATATGTATAAGTTTCTAGTTTACGTTTTGAGATAGCAATTTTAATTAATCACCAGTCAAAGTTACATGGTTAGGTAGTTTTACATATGGTGAAAAGTTTACGATAATCTGAGTTTTTTGTTGCAGTCATCAACAAGAACATCTGAGGTTGGTATCAATTCTAGTTCAATTTCAAGATTGTCTTCTAAATTAAAAAAAAAAACAAAGTATATATGCAGAGGTTAGTTTGAGGTGGAAGAAAAAAATGAAATAATCGAAGTATAGGAAAAAAACATAATAAATACAATAAATAATAGACAATTATACAATTTGCGCACAAGTACTCATAAGAGATAAAAGTGATCACATAAGTGAATTGATGTATGTTAAAATATAGTTGTATAAAATGTCTAAAAGGAAACATTATGGAGTAGTTTGAAGGGTGAGATGTAAAATACTAGTAATAATCAATCTTTAACAAAAGGTATATACTTCGCTATTGTGAGGTGTGTTTAAAGTTTATGATTGTGGTTTTTTGTGCAATCATTAACAAGAAAATTGAAAGTTATCAGCAGTTCTAATTCATTATTAGCAGATGATTCTTCCACCCCTTTTTTCCTTGCACAAAGAAAAATCTAATAATCACCTATTTTGTTTATTTTGATACTGCCTCCGCCTGATTTTGTTCTGTATATTAGTACATTTCCATTCTTCTTGTTTACCAAATTTTGTTGTTACCCATCGAGGAATTCTTAAATTGTGACTACATAATGGATAATGCATAAATGAGTTCGGTGATCGTTGATGTAGTTTTGTAGATTCAGTCTCATCTTTACTAGTTTATAATGCTTGTATTCTTACTAAGTGCTTTTATTTCTTCAAATGTACTAGTTACTTGTTTCTTATTACAATAATTCCCGTGGTTGCATAACCTTCTTGCTTGTGTATATGTTATATATATGTATTACATAGCCAGTTCCCTTCCAGTTGATTATGCCATTTAAGACACTTGTCTTTTCATGCGCATATGTAAATGTGTAAAAAGACATTACTTTGTGTATGTTTTTTCAAATGGTAATCTTAAGTACATAATTTATCTTATCAACTTGAATTTTTATAAGAGAATGAGTTTTAATCGTATTTATTGTAATTTTATTTATTTATGTATTTATTGTAATTTTATTTACATAGTGATTTAGCGTGCCAGTTTTACTTATTTACTCTTTAACCTGCATCACTCTTTTATTGTCACATTTACATATGGGTTTACCAGAAACAGCCTCTCTACTATGTAGATGTAAAGTTGCATATTATCATATCTTTTCAGACCCCGCTTTATTGCGAGACTTCAGATTGGAGGAGGTGATGATGATGATTCATTTGATATACGAGGGGTGAAAAAAAGGAGAGTTGAAATAGTTTGATGAATATAAATACGGAAAAATATTTGAATAAATAATGATAGATGCCTGAAATAGTTGTGAGTCTTATTTCATCATTGTCATTATCTCCTTCTTCGCTTGAAATTGAGCCTCCCTCTATTTCAGCATCATCAGGCTAGCAGTAATAGACAATAGTGAAGCGTTGTCTTCCATCCAATTGTTACATGTGAACAAGTTTGCTATGAACGAGAAAGACTTTTGTTTTTAGTTCAGCATGGACCTTATCAAGAGGAAGTTCAATACTCTTTTTACCAAGAAGAAAAGTGTAGATCATTAGTTATTTAATAAAGATGTCATAAAAAATAATCAAATGTATTTTTATTTGTAATAATTATAAAAATATAACCTGATTGTAATTGTTGGTTTATGCCTTATAACCAATCACTTTGGTTATAGTTTAATGACAAATTATTTAAAAGGCATATTTATCTTGTACATGTTTAAATGTTATGATAAAGTCCATGGAATAATTATACATTGCAAATGAAATTATAATAAGATTATAATTATGAGATTCATATTACATTTATGTAATATTCTTAAATGTTCCTAGTCATTGTCTATTAAGATTTGACATTAATAGAATGAAAAAAGACTAACACACATTTTGTCGATCTTATAGGCTAAAGTATGGAGATACTTAAACAAACGTGTGAGTGCTTGTTAGAGAACAAGTTCACTGAACAGACCTGATATGAGAAATCTATTTAGAACATTACTTATATGTCTATGAAATTCTCATTGTGATGATTGTATAAGTGATCCTTGAACATATTTACTATTGTATGGAAGAAGTAAAATAGTGTGAATTTTCTGTGTTATTCACATACTGGAAAATATTCACTGTACATTATTATATACATGCATTACATAGCTGAAAAGAAAAAACTGCTTTTAACTAACTCTAACTAAAACCGTCAACACCATTAACATTAACTAATAAATAATTCTACATCCCCTCCCCCTAGTTGGAGCTAGTAAGAGATCGTACAAGCCCAACTTGGCTATGAAGGTGCTAAAAGCTAGAGCTAGAAGAGACTTAGTGAAGATAGCTGCTATCTTTATAGAGGAAGAAGTGTGTGATAAAGAAAGAAAACCCTTTTTCAACTACTATCGAACGATATGACAATCAATATCCAATTGCTTTGTTCTTTCATGGAACACCGGATTAGTAGTAATGTGTAACGCTACTTGGTTGTCACACTTTCAAGAAATAGGAAGAGTGACAGGAATTTGAAAACCCCGCAAAATGTAAGATATCCATAAAAACTCACAAACAATCGAGCCCATGCTTTTATACTCTGCCTCCATTGAAGATTTTGAGACCGTTGCATGCTTCTTAGATTTCCAAGAAATTAAAGAGGATCCCAAAAATACACAGAAACCAAAAACAGAGCGTTTGGTGTCATGGCATGCAGCCTAATCTACATCGCAATACGCCTCAAGTATAAAAGAATTACCAATAGGATAAGACAATCCCAAAGAAGGATTGCCCTTTAAATACTGTAAGACATGTAGTGTTGCCTGCCAATGAACAAGTGTAGGTGCATGAACAAATTGGCTTAACTGATGCACAACAAAAGTGATGTCTGGCCGTATATAACCTAAATATAACAGCTTCCCTACCAGCTTTCTGTATTGCTGCGAATCGTCAAGAAGTAAGCCATTGTTTTCTATCGAAAGTAAACCTTTCTTCAAAGGTGTAGTTGCAGGTTTACTGCCCATCAAGCCTGTGGCTTCAACTAGATCCAACACATACTTTCTCTAGTTGATGTACATACTGTGGGGTGACCTTGCAATTTCAAGTCCCAAGAAGTACTTAGCATAATGAAGGTCTTTTATAGTAAAGATAGCATCTAAAAACTTCTTCACTTTCTGGATTTCCTCTTCTGAATCGCCTGTTAATAACATATCATTTACATAGACCAAGATGAGCAAAAAACAAGAAGAATTCTTGAGAGTAAACAAACAATGATCGTTTTGGGATTATTTAAAACCATAAGTTTACATCTGAAAAGTGAGTTCATATTCCATTGCCAAGAAGCCTGCATAAGACCATATAAAGATCTTTTCAACTTACAAACTTCATTTGGGGCTGCTTTCGTATAACCTTCTGGTGGATGCATATAGACCTCTTCGTATAGGAACCCACGAAGAAAAGCATTATTGGTGTCGAGCTGGTGTAAAGGCCAGTTCTTCGCAACCACAAGTGCAAATAAGATTCTCATGGTAACCACCTTGGCTACTAGTGAGAAACTATCATTTTAGTCAACCCGTGCAATCTGATTATATCCCTTAGTCACTAATCTGGCTTTAAATCTATCAACTTTCCCATTTGGCTTCAATTTCACCTTGTAGACCCACTTGGAGCCAATAGCCTTCTTTTCTTCGGGTAACGGTGTAAGCTCTCATGTTTCATTCTTCTCAAGAGCATCTAATTCTGAATTCATGGCCATAATCCATTTATCTTTGCTGGCATGAAAATAAGACATTGGTTCTTGAATGGCAGAAACATTGGCTAGAAAATCAACATAAGTTACACTGAGGTCAGGATTCACAGTGAAAGGATAAGTATTAGAAGTATAAACTGAAGAAGACTGCTTCAGATAAGAAGGCCTTCTGCTCACTTGGGACACAAAATCACTCATCCAAGATGGCTTTTGTCTAGAACGATCACTTCTTCTAATTGGCAATGTAGATTCTGTAGCTGTAGGTTCAACAATTCCAATTTCTGCAGTAGTGCCTATATCATTCATTTGCAAAGGTGATGCAACTAAATCTGATGAAGGAACAGATGTGCTACCATTAGTTGCAACTGAGTCGCCAAAAGGATTCAGCACATAGTGATCATTCTGCACAAGTGAAGGTAAAGCAACAGATCTGATAAAGATATCATTAGTAGCCATAAAATGTTTAAAAGTATAGACATTCTCATGGAAAGAAACGTCTCTAGAAACAAAACATTCCTTTGCTTGCAGATCATATAGATTGTATCCCTTCTGCCCTAGAGAATGACCAAGATAAACACTTCGAAAGGCTCTAGGCTTCAACTTATACTTATAAGGTTTAGTGTTTGCAGCAAAACACAAACACCCAAAACTCTTCAATTCAGTATAATTAGGCTGCTTCAATTCAATATTTAAAAAAAATTACATGATAAGTTGTGAATATTCTTAAATATAAATATAAGCATATATAATATTGGCCATATATATTTTTGGTGCAAAAAAATGTAACGTATTGAATGAATTAAAACTAATATATTTATTTTAAATTGAATATAGATTAGTATTTTAAAATTGATTTTTTATATTAGGTATTTAGTTATTGTAGTAAAATTAAAAAAATACCTACATATTGTAAATGTAACAATATTAAAATTTTTTGGCTAATTCAAAAATGTTATTAGAATAATTTTAACGATTTGTCTGTTGGATTCTATGATAGTCTGATTCATGTCGTAGGGCTAAAATATAGGTCCCTGGTGACCAGTGCTCTATGACGACAAAGAACTAAAGGTTTGAGTTTGGTCAAATTTTAATAACTTGAAATTGTTGCATGACTAGAGGGTTGGTTCCACTAATTGAATTGACAAAATAATAATAGTAGTAACATCAGCTAGAAAATTTGATATGTTAGAAAGTAGTTGTTATTGTCACCCAATATATGAGAAGAAAATAGCTTATTTATTGAAACAACAAAAAAACATTCATATGCATGGTCTGAAAGTACTTGAAAGACATTTGGAAGAATCGAAGAAAAACTTTACATACCAAGACTTCATACCAAAATATCAAAGCACTAAATAAATAAAGTAAAACTCAATATAACATAAGAGAAAAGTAAAAAAATACCTTACTAGTACAAAGCAAATGCAAGGAGGACAACAACACTTGAAAATTTCTGAAACTATTAACATGAGAAAAATATATTAACACTTTTTTCATTATTTATTGTACACTGTTTATATGCGTGTGCACGTATGTAAGACAGAGAGATAGAAGAAAAGTGATTTCGACGTAACTTATTCGTAGAGAAAGCATACTATATAATATGATCTATGGAAAGTAGATTGTAAATACGCAAATAGTCATAACAAATAAGGAATTTCTACTATGTACTATGATCCGTGGAAAGTAGATTGTAAATAGACACAAATAGTTATAACAGATCTAGAATTTCGGTGCTTGTCACACACATTATTCTTTATTTTGCCCATTAGACACATATAATTACTAAATTAATAAAAAATGAAATTACTTAAGAAATATATTACAAAGAAAAAGCCAAAAACTTAGGAATACGGGAAAGAAGAAGCTTAAACCTCTTGTTTACAGAAAAACGGAGTATCTGATTAATTCAATGTATGGCTCGTTACAGTTTAGAGCTCGACCAACTTCTTTAAATATATTCACATCCATATAGGTTGAGAATAAAGATTGGGAGGTTTTTCTCATTCAAACTTTCATTAAGATGATTCAAGATTTTACAAAAATTCTTAGTCCAAACAATTTTAAATTATAAAAAATTTTAAACAAGATTATATATATAAATAATCATTTAAAAAATTTAAATTATAGTGGATTGATTTGTTAAATTAAACCAAAATATTATTGATTATAAACAAAATTAAATCAAATATAGCTAACTAAATATCAAATTTAGATAATATTTCTTAAATTGGGCATAACTTTCTCGTTCGAACTCTAATTAGGATGATTCAAGATTTTATGAAAAGTTAGGCTATCCATTTCTGTTTTTATTTTTATTTTTATTTTGTTTTCAAATTAAATAAATTTTTGTTTGTTTGTTTAAGTTTCGAATTTCTATTTTTAGTTCTGATTTTTTTAATTTTCATAAATTATAAAAATCACAAAAACTAGTTTTTATTTTCTATTTTTCATTTTTTATCATAATCTGATTTACCTTCAACTAAATAAATATTATTTAGTTTATTATTAGCTACTAATTTATAATTTATTT
>JANITW010000001.1:23350570-23361324 GCA_027564335.1 Erythroxylum williamsii | reverse complement strand
TCATGTCAATCCCTGCCGTGTTTACTAACAATACAGGTGTCTGAAACGATGAAGTTGGCGTCCACTTTCTGTTCTGTTACAAATAAGGAATGATGTACAGATGCTCCTAGAGCAGTTAGCTTAAATGGCAATAACTCTGGCCTGTATGATACGTCCTTGATGGAAACAGCTTAATTCAGATCAAATTAAAATTTTATCGATTAAATTTTTTTGGGATTAAAATTTTATCGATAGACTCTTATTAAGATTCTATCGTGTACTAAAAACACCTAGATCAATTTAATTGAGAAAATAAGAGAAGTAAAGAGTGAAAATGATAATCAAAAGATACACCAAATTTACGTTAAAAATTTCTTAGTATAAGGGAAAACTACGGGCAATGACGAGCTAAGTACAAAATTCACCATGGTGAAAAGATCCCTAACGGCTCGTAGATATAATACAGATGTACGTCTTCCAAGAGTGAAAAGGTAACTAGAAGAAGACCTACGTCTTTCAAGATTGCTAATATAATCAACATCACAAAACTAGCTACATCCTTAGATGTAGCCTTGTTACCATAGAACACTAAACCCAAGTTAGAATTACTCTTCAAATGCTGAAGGATCCATTTAATAACATTCTAATACTCCTTACAAGGATTATGCATATATCAACTTAGTATACTCACAGCATATGCTAAATCATGTCTAGTGCATGCACACCATTATGTATATTAAACTTCCAATAGCTTTAGAATAATGGATGATAAACATATGATATATTTCTTCCTCCATTGTTAGGCGTGTATTAAAAGATAGTTTGAAATATGCGGCAAAAGGTATAGAATCACGTTTACAATCAAGTATATTAAACCTTTCAAAAACTCTCTTGATATATTTCTTTTAATAAATAAATAATTTACCTGTTTGACAATCCATGTGAAATTCCATCCCAAGTATCCTTTTAGTTGCTCCAAGATCTTTCATGTTCAAATCTTGGTTGAGATGAACTTTCAAACTATTAATCAAAGACTTCTTATGGGATGGAATAAGCATGTCATTAATATATACAACAAGTACACAAAAGACTCATTTCCATATTGTTTGAAATAAACATAACTATCATATTGACTTTTAGAAAATCCTTACCCAAGCATAAAACTATCAAATTTCTTTCACCACTATCTAAGAAAAACCTTACCTAAGCATAAAACTATCAAATTTCTTATACTGCTATCTAAGGGCTTGTTTAAGTGGCAAACATAGTTCTCCTTATTGGGAACTGCAAGTCCCTCAGGCTATATGTAGAGTTCTTCAAGCTCCATATGAGAAAAGCAGTTTTTACATTAAGTTGCTCAAGTTTCAAATTAAAAAGTGTAACAAATACAAGTAGTAAACAAATAAAGGTATGATGTAGAACTAAAGAAAAGATTTAGTTAAATTCAATACCTTGTCTTTGGTTAAAACTTTTTGTCTGCCAAGTGTCCCTTCCACCTTGCATTTTTAGCCCTAGAAATACCATCCTTCTTTTTATAGATACAATTGCAACTCAAAACATTTGCCTTTTGGAACCTCTACTAAATCCCACATATTGTTTTTATGAAGACTCTCAATTTCTTCATTTATCACCACCAACCATTTAAAAGAATCAATACAGGACAAGACTTCAGAATAACAAGAAGTTTACATACCTTCATAACATCTTGTGCAACTAACAATACATAAGCAACCAAACCATCATCCTCGTCATTATATCTGGTGGGTTTCCTAATTTATCTTCTCAATTTATCACAGGTAATAGAATAATCTTGTTATGTCTGAATAGGAGCAATGCTACTAGAGTCATCACCATGTTGTTCACTTGGTTGAGTGTTAAAGGAAGAAGGGACATCGATGTTTGAAGATGAAACAAAACTCTGCTACAACTCCGTCTCACTAGTACTTTTCAAATCACCTATACCAATAGAAGAAGAAATAACTTTTATAGGAGAAAGTAAAATATCCTCATAGACAACATCATCCATACTAAGAATTATTACATGAGATTCGGAATCAGAATATCGTAAATAGTATCCTTTAGACTCTAATGCATAACTAAGAAATATACACTTTTTAGTTCAATGTGCAAGCTTATCATTAGTAACATATGCATATTTAATAGGACTTCACAAAATTCTCAAGATATAATAGCCAACAGGATCATCTGACTATACTTCTTTTAAGATTCTGAAGTCAAGAGAATAATTTGGAGATTGGTTGACTAAAGTACAGGCAATATAAACCACATTGGCCTCAAAATCATGTCGATGCCACAAGCCTACATGGAGAACACATAATGAGCTCTCTCTAGAAGAGTCTTGTTCATTAATTCTGTAATATCATTTTATTGAGATTTCCCAACAAGTGTCTTACGACTATTAATATCATGATTTGAGCATAATTGAGTGAAGTCATAAGCTTCTTAACCTTTTTTCTCTACTTGGTTCTTAACGAGATTTTTCCGACTTTAAAACATGGAGAGGGCCTCATTTTTGTGTGCCTTAAAACCAAAAATTTACTAGAGAAATCATCAATAATAGACATGAAATATCTTTTTCTCTAAAAGAAAGAATTTAGAAGGTCCCATAGATTATATGTAAATATTTTAAAGTGTCTTTGTTATGGTGAATTATAGTAGAGAAACTAACTCTTTTTTGTTTCCCATAAACATAATATTTATAAAAACTCGAACTTATCGATGCCTTGATCTCTGAGAAGACATTTTTTGCTCAAGAGCGTCATGCCTTTCTCCCTTATATAGCCTAAGAATTTGTGCTATAAGTTTACGACATTAGAATTAGGTATAGGAAAGGACACGGATATAGAACTTGTTATAGTTAAACCTTGAATGACATAATGACTACCAAAATAGTTAGCTTTCAAAACGATAAAAAATCCTTTAAAACCTTAAGAGCTCTACCTTCAGCTTTGTATTTATACCCAATATTTCAAAAATGCCCAAAGAAATAAAGTTTCATTTCACATTAGGAACATAAAAAACATTGGACAAAGTCTTGATAGCAACATTTTGAGTCTTGATATGAATACCACCAATGCTACTTACCATGAACTAGGCATTATTACCCATTAAGACAACGTCATTATCAACAGGTTCAAAAATGAAGAACAAGTCCCTATAAAGACATATATGAGAGGTGCATCCAAAATCTATAATCCATTCGATTTTACTCCTCTCATTAGTAGAAGTAATAGACAATAGAACATCACCTTTGAATTACTCTCAACAACACTACCTTTGACAACTTTTTAAAGTTGATTCTTTTTCTTCTCTTTCTCTTGCTTGTTTTTCAACTTATAACGTTTATAAATTTCATGGCCAAACTTCTTATAATAACATCAGGTTTTGTTAGATTTACGTCCTCTAGATTTAGACCTAGATTTCTTTTGAGTTACTATTACTACCCTTTTCTTGGGATCTACTCTTATAGCCAAATCCTCACCTTTTTCCTCGGAAAGAAGTTTAAGATCCAAATTTTCCTTTGACAACAAGTTAGATTTAACATCTTTAAAAGATGATGTGTTATGAGTTCCATACAACATGATTTCTTTAAAGAGTTTATAATAACAGGGAGTGAGACTACTAACAAAACAACTTTATCCTTGTCTTCAACTTTCACACCAATATTTTCTTGGTCCACGATAATATAATTAAACTCATAAAGAAGATAATGGATGGGAGTATCTTTAGCTATACAAACTGTATATAAGTGCTCGTTGAGATGAAGTATGTTTGTGAGATTCTTAGTCATATACAAAGACTCCAATTTTAGCCATAAGCCCACAACACTTGTTTCATTCACCACTACATGTAGAACCTCCATGGAGAAGCAAAGTTGTATGCTAAAGAGATCATTTTCATCTAACTCCTCCTATTGTTTGTCGATTATGGTACAAGGCTTCTTGGATTTTCCTTCCAAAGATCTTTTTAATTCTTTATGGGTGAGAACAACCTTTATCTGAACTCTCCAAATGGAAAAGTTGATTTTCCTATCAAACATCTCGATATCAAACTTTATAAATGTATACATATTGAATTTTTAGTTAAATTGAATGTTTTGATACCACTTGTTAGGATTTTAACATGTAGTAGAAACACCAAAACCTCTAGTCGAATTTTAACGCGTAGTAGAAATACCAAGATTAATTCAATTGAGAAATAAGAGAAGTAAAGAGCGAAAAAAATAATCAAAGATGTACCAAATTTACATGGAAACTTTTAGTGTGAGGAAAAAATCACAGACGATGAAGAGCTAGTAAAAAAATCTACTTGGTGAAAACATAGTACAAGAATCTTCAAAGGACTCATAGTGATAACATATAATTATCTCCCAATTATAGCCATTTTATTTTTTTTAACTAGAGATAAACATTATATTCAATATGCTTTAATCTTGTTAGTTTATATTATACCTTATCTTATGTATTTCCAATTGTGTATATTAAGGTTCTCAAACCATCTGCAAATAGAGTGAAATATACAATACAATTCTTTACATCTTTATGGTATCAAAACCCACATCGAGCATATAATATTTTCCTCCTTACCACAAACAACACTAATATACACTATTCCCATAAGGCAAACAATAACTATTCAAAAAGCATTATTCAAATTATTCATAGAAGGCACCCACCAATTCAATAGTATTATCAATGGCAGTCACCAACATACCTACACTACCCTTCAATCAAATTATAAGCTTTCTTATAACACCACTAGGGTCTATAAACTATCTTGTTTCAAAAAATCAAATTTAAGCTATTTTACCTACCTCTGACCTTATCAGTTATGTGGATGAAACTATTTCCCCACTAGATGCAACCTTAAGCTTGGAATCCTCATCTCTAAAATACCACATAGGGCAAAATTTTGATTGACTCGTGTACTGCTTTCTTACTACTTCTCTTTCACCCTTAATCGCACGACTAGTTCTTAGTTATCACATAGGCAATGAACTCTGGCTTGGACTTGCAGATCACTTCATGCAACAATTAGCCTCTTAATGCTCTCTTCTTTATCGCAAACTCCAGACACAAAGAAAGACTTAAGCAACATTACTAAATTTTTTTCATTTACCTCCAATGCCAGGCACAGCTCTCTTTGCCTCTCACAATAGTGGTCGGCACTTATAAGGCGTGCATGACAGAGGAGGCAGCAAAGCACACAAAGGGAGACACGACAATTCCTAAATCCTAATCTTCTTTATTAGTCAAACCTAATTTTACTAGGTCTCAACACTGGCAAACTGAATATTATTCTAGATCTCCTCATTCATTTGGGCCCATCTTCCATAATGGTCCATCCAATCAACCCCATATACCCCCTAATTCCAAACAAATTCATGCTAGTCTACAAATCCAGCCCAAACATCAAATACTATTTCATTTACTAAGTCCTATAAACCACTTGTAAGGTTCCAGTCATACATCTCATATATAATATATATCAAATATACAAAACATAAAATAAAATGAAACCTCAAAAACTAGATCTACTCATGCAATAGATATAGAAAACAAAAACATGAAATGTAAGATGTTTACATACCTTTCTGATGATCTCTTTCGTTCTTTAATCTTCTCCGAGTTGGGTTGTCGTAAACCACAATGATTAATGTAGACTGTCTCTAATGAAAGTCCATACATAGATAGAAGGATGAAAACTCATTAGGAGATGGCTAGAATTCTTTCTTTATGCTAGCAAAGATAAGAACTATTATGAGAGATAGAGAGAAAAAGTGTGTGTGTGTTTCTTTCTTACTTGTGTCTTACACAAGATGCACGAAAATCATCTCTATTTTTTTTAAACCATTTGGCCTTCCATAAATCCCATCACTAATAGAGAGTTATGGGAAGTTAATGGTCATGAATAACATGCATTAATAGAAGTTATAGGAAGTTAATGATCATTAATAGCATGCATTAATGGAAGTTTCGGAAGTTAATAACCAAATTGGTAACCAACAACACTTGTTTCTAATCCATTCCATGCAATGTTTTCTACCATGATAGCATTGCGATACAATTCTAAAACACTCACTCATATCTTTAATCGCCAATCAAGATCATATTACTCATCCTTCGAATCTCCTATGTGTCTGACCCATTAAGTTCTCGATTATATTGGCCACTTGAATTAACACTTAATTAAGTAAGTCAAGAGCGGTATTTAGCAACATGTCAGACCCCCAATTGACCGAAAATGTAAGGTTCCATTCATGTATCTTATACATAATATATATGAAATATACGCAGTGGAAAATGAAACGAAACCTCAAAAAAATAGATATACTCATGCATATAGATATAGAAAACAAAAACATGAAATGTAAGATTTTACATTCCTTTCTAACAGTCTCCTCCATTCTTTAATCTTCTCTGCATTGGATTGTCGTAAACCACAACGATCAATGCAGATTGTCTCTAATGAAAGTTCACAAGAAGATAGAAGGATGAAATCTCACTAAGAGATGGTTAGAATTCTTTCTTTGTGTTAGCAAAGACAAGAACTCTTGTGAGAGTTAGAGACAAAAAGAGTGTGTGTGTTAGAAAAGAATCTTTCTTTCACTTATGTCTTACACAAGATGCACGAAAATCATCTTTAGTTTTTTCACCAATTGGCCTTCCATAACCCCTATCATTAATGGAGAGTTATGAGAAGTTAATGGTCATGAATACCATGCATTAATGGAAGTTATGGGAAGTTAATTACCATGAATAGCATGCATTAATGGAAGTTTGGGAAGTTAATGACCATGAATAGCATGCATTAATGGAAGTTTGGGAAGTTAATGGCCAAATTGGCAACAAACGACTTGTTTGTAATCCATTCCATGTAATGTTTTCTACCATGATCACATCACGATACAATCCCGAAACACTCTCTCATATCTTGAATCACCATTCAAGTACATTTTACTGATCCTTCGGATCTCCTATGTGTGTGACCTATTATGTTCTTGGTTATTTTGGTCACTTGAATTAACACTTAATTCAAGTAAGTCAAGAGCGATATCTAACAATATGTCATAACCTTCAATTGACTAGAAAGTCAGTGGTTTAACTATAAACCCTTCCATATGCAGTGTTGCCATGTAATTCATCCTTTTATCATCAATATCTCACTTGGTTTAGAGTATGATCAAAGTGTCAACTCCCACTAGACTAATTACGTCACATATAGTCCAAGTGATATTAGATCTTGTCCTGAGGATCTCATTATTCTATATATGATTGAAGACTCTCTTCATGACATATATTTGTTCTGGTCAAAGACTCCTGAGTAATGACCCCGACAAGAGGCTGTGGGTATCATCTCCTTCTATTAGGAGTGGTGAATCTTTTATTGGCTACTCAATTATCTTCGAATATCTCAAGCTATATCTAATCACGACCTTATGAGTAACCCTTGAAAGGCACCAATGAATGGAGTCAAAGTATAGGATCAATATTGGAGATATGCTTGAGTACCTCAAGTCAAAAGATATTTGCACCATTATTATGATGAGACCATCATTGACACTGAAATAGAATATCCATACAATTGTCTCATAGTAGGTCAATCCAATGCACTTATTACCATTAATAAGCATCCATATGTTAACTCTAAACAACTTATGTCTATAGCTTATAAGATCTACTACTTGATCCAGCCAAGGAGTATAACATGTGCTAGTCTATCCGGATTAATGATATTCTATCTTATTAATCCTATGACTAGGAAAAATTTAGATACTAACATAATTACACATGAAAGGAACATCATTATCATGGTCTCATTATGATTTCCTCCATGCTGTGTTTTGTATCAAGGATTTCATTAAATCAATTTAAGATCAACATCAAATCCATAAATGTATCAACATCGGAATAATAAAAAATGTCTTTGTTAATCATAAAATGATTTGTAAAATAAGTGCTAAAGATGATTGCCTTTAGAGAACTTTTCTAACAAACTTCCACTTGCACTAAAGTCAATCGCCATGATATCTAATACTATAGGCGTGTATATGTGACACAAAACTCTTTTAAGAAATAGGTTTAGTCAATGGATAATCTATATTCTGATCGGTGGGAACTCTCTCTATCTTAACATCATTTCTACCAATGATTTTTCTAATCAAATGGTAGCGCCTGAGTGTATGTTTGGAATTCTGATGAGACCTCGATTCCTTCACCTGCGTTATAGCTCCATTGTTGTCACAATACAACTGCACTGGGTCAATGATGCTCGGAACCACGCCAAGTTCCATGATGAACTTCTTGATCCAAATTGCTTCCTTTATCGCTTCTAAAGCTACAATGTACTCCGCCTCTGTTGTTGAATCTACAGTCGTCTCTTGTTTGGAATTTTTCCAACTGACTACACAACCACTCAAGATGAATACATATTTAGACTGGAATCTGGAGTCATCCCTATCGGATTAGAAACTAGCATCAATATACCTGCTTACCACATGATCACCTTCTTCATATACCAAGAATACATCCTTAACTCTTCTCAAGTACTTAAGGATATTCTTGATAGCCACCTAATGACCCTCACCAAGGTTTGACTGGTATCTGTTCATAACACTTAGAGATATGATACATTGAGTCTAGTATATAACATAGTGTATATGATTGATCCCATAGCCAAAGCATAAGGAATCAAACTCATGTGAGTGCTCTCATCTTGGGTCTTTGGGCATATAAATGTAGAGAGTGTAATCCCATATACCATGGGAAGATAACTTCTCTTGGACTGCTCCATCCTAAACCTCTTTAACATTTTATCTATGTATATAAACTGAGAAAGACTAAGCAACCTCTTAGATCTATCTCTATAGATCCTTATCCCCAAAATATAAGTTGCTTCTCCAAATATTTTATAGAGAAGTTCTTAGCTAACCAAATTTCGACTTATTGCAAAGCTAAGACATTGTTTCCTATTAGCAATATGTCATCTACATATAGTACAAGGAACATGATCGCACTCCTACTAACCTTCTTATACACACACGGCTCATCCGAAATTTGTGAGAAACCAAACTCTTCGATTGTCTCATCAAATCGGGTATTCCAACTCTTGGATGCTTGTTTCAATCCATAAATGGATTTCTGAAACTTGCTTACCTTTCTCCATTCATGGATATGAAACCATCAAGTTGTGTCATATATACATCCTCAGTTAGGTTTCCATTAAAGAAAACCGTTTTCACATCCATTTTTCATATATCATAATCATAATAAGTAGCAATGGCTAGGAGTATCCTAATGGATTTAAGCATAGATACTAGGCTAAACGTTTCGTCATAGTCAACACCTTGCCTTTGATGATATTCTTTAGCTACAAGCCTAGCTTTATGGGTAACTACATTACGCTCCATATCAGTTTTCTTCTTGAAAACCCATTTGCACCCTATGGGATTTATCCTTTTGGGTGGGTCAACCAAATTCCATACTTGGTTTTCATACATGGAATCCATTTCAGATTTCATATCTTGAAGCCATTTGTCAGATTCTAAACTCTTCAAAACCTCTTCATAGGTAGTATGCTTATCATTTTCTATGAGCAATACGTTGTTAACTTAACTTATGAGAAATCCATATCTCTTAGGAACATGACGTATACTACCTGACCTATGAACTTCTTTTGTGTCAAAAGATTAAACTATTGTTCATCTTTATGAATAATAGACTCAGGTCCAGGTAGTTGATCTGCATCTGTTTGAGCATCTTGAACTTCCACAAGTTCAATTTTGCTCCCACTATCTTCTTTTAGAAGAAACTCTTTCTCTAAAAAGACAACATGTTTTGAAACAAATAGCTTTTGTTCTGAAACATAGTAGAACTGATATCCTATAGTTTTCTTAGGATATCTTATAAACAGATACTTGTTAGATTTAGCTTCAAGATTGAATCCACTTCACATAAGCAGGACAATCCCAAACTTTCATTTGAGAAATATAGGGTTTCTTGTTAGTCCATATCTCATATGGAGGAACATCAACTAACTTATATGGGACTCTGTTTAATACTTAAACAGAAGTGTTCAAATGCATACCTTCAAAAGGATGTTGGTAAATTCGTTAAACCCATCACATACCTCACAATGTATAACAAGGTTCGATTTCTCCTCTCAGCCACATCATTGTATTGTGGCGTGTAAGGTAGAGACCACTAGGACAATATTATATTATCTTTGAGATAATTCAAAAGCTCTTAGTTTCAGTATTCACCACCTCAATCCGATCGAAGTGATTTAATACTTTTCCTAAGTTGTTTCTCAACTTCATTTATGAATTCTTTGAACCTTTCAAAGGCTTCAGACTTGTATCTAATAAGATACAAATACGCATATCGAGAATGATCATCGATAAAGGTAACGAAGTATACGAAACCACCTTTGGCATGTATGGACGTTTGGCCATATACATCAGTACGTATTAGGTCTAAAAGTCCACTAGCTTGTTCACCCTTTCCCTTAAAGGATAACTTAGTCATCTTGCCTAATAAGCAAGATTCGCATGTGTCATATGATTCAAAATCAAATGACCCTAAACTACCACACTTGTGTAATTTAGACAAGTGTCTCTCACTTATATTGTAACATCCCACCCTCAATTGGAAGGGTAAAATAGTAAATTTGACATATGATGGAATAGATTTGGAGTGCATAGGACTGTTCATGCATAATAGGATTGGTCCACAGTCACATTTGTGCACATGAAA
>JANITW010000001.1:23262087-23272707 GCA_027564335.1 Erythroxylum williamsii | reverse complement strand
ATAAAAATAAAAATAAAAATTTTATTGAACCAGTAATCGGATCGGTCCGGTTTGACCGATCCGACCGATCAATTGACCAGTTCTCATTGGTTTAATTGAGAACTGATTTTAAAAAGTGAATCAGACCGAATAGCCGATCAATTACCTGTCGAACCGATCGAACTGACCAGTCCGGTCTGATTTTCAAAACAGAGACATGCAGTTTTCGTAATTTCCACACACGTTCCTATCAGATTTCTTTTCTTTTTATATATATATATTCTTGAATTTTGATTCGTCTTCTATATTTAAGTACGGACAACTACTTCCCAACTATCCACTAGCCACGCTCTTTGAATGCTAGGCAAAGCCAAAACCTTATTTTCTTCTGTTCGAGCATGCACTGAAAATACATATAGTAGGATATAACTCAGTAACCCCCTATCTACCCCCTCAGTTACATGCACAATCACAACAACTCTTCCTCTCTCTCTCGTTCCATAAAGTCCAAAGTGTCTTTGTTTGGTCCTCTTTCTATTCTACCTGACTACCCCATCGCTTCTCTTTACTACATATAGACCATCAAGAAGTGAAGAAGTTGTGGTCTATCTCTCCCAGAAATGGCACCAGCATCTTTCTATCATGCCTCAAGCACGGTCTGTGTAATGGATGCTTCTGGCCACCTGGGCTCTACCCTTGTCAATAGGCTTCTCCAGAGAGGCTACACTGTTCATGCTGTTGTGCAAAACCATGGTAGTTTAATAGCTTCGATCTGTTACTCATCATCTCACTCTCTTGTTGCTTGTTTCTTTAATTTTCTGTTTCTTTTTTTTTTAATGAGTTTGTTGGATTTTGATAACCAGGTGAGGTGAACAAACTGAGCGGGCTACCTGGAGAAAACAAGAAGCTGAAAGTTTTCGATGCAGACCCTTTTGACTACCAGAGCATAATTGACGCATTAAGAGGTTGTTCTGGTCTGTTTTACACATTCGAGCCTCCTGAGGACCATCCCATCTATGATGTGCGTTATATTCTCCACCTTCTTTTTAGTTATTTTCTTTACAATTTTCAAAGAAGAAATATCGACTATCATTTTTCTCCGAGTGTCGAATATCACAGTTAATAGCTAAATAGACTGGAACATGTCCATGACTTCTCAGCTGTTTTAACAAGAACAAGGTTATTCTTAGTAACGGAAACCGTTCCACTTATGTTCTTGTAAGAATGGCTACCATGACGAGTGTGGATAATATTAATATTTGATTTCTGGAAATTGACATAATCTTTATTTTATTTCCTAATTACCAGTTTATATCTCAAAAGTGCTACTGTGCCCTTTGTTTCGAAGATTGGTCTCGTAATCCTATTTTAAGTATTCTATTATTTTGTTTGTCATATATGATTGAATAGAATTAAAAACTCTGATTTCTTATCTAATTTTCTAGTTATGAAAAAATCAAATTTATTAGATTGTAATAAAATTGTTGTAATTACTACACTTAAAATTATATTGACAACATAATTTTATTGTCTGTACAAGGCTAGACAAGGTGTCACTGGAAGGGGTGCAATAATTCTGGTGCTTGAATTTTGAGTTCTCAAAATCTTGCATTGTATTGTAGTTTTATATTGGAAAATGATTGAACAACCACCAACCACCATCACGATTATCAACTTTTATACCTATCTGTCTATTCAATAATGCCCTAATATGAGAGGTCCCCGACTTGAAATCGTAGAAACACCACCACCTGTAAAAGCATCCATAGGTACAAGCAGTCCCCATCAATTTCTGTCGTAAACCTTGGCTTGTTGCCTACTAGCAATTACGTGACATTTAAGAATTTAGTGAACTGTGGTCGAGATTGGAGCTTGAAATCATGGAGGGTCCAATTGAACTTGTCATTGAAGGACTACAGAGTCCTTGATATCCACAAACATAACACAGCAAAATCATTATTGCGAGCCCCAAGGCCGAGGGTCTTCATACACGTGGTGGGTGTAGTTCATTTTCCAATTTGTAAAACCAGAACCCGTGTGGAGTTGGACCACCTCGGGAGCAAATTCTGTGCCATTACTGGAGTGATTTGGCGGCCCCGACTTGCCATTGAATGTAACATATCACTTCAGTTTCTATCTCTGTCTGTGGCCTTGGAAAGTGATTGGCTACAGTTGTTAGCTTGTCTCATTATTCATTTCTTTCTTATATCCTTCTTCATTTATGTTTCAATATTCATCAGGTTCTGGTTGGTAAAGGCTAATTATATGCAATTGTCTTTTTCTTTGGCTGCCACAGGAATTCATGGCAGAGATAGAGGTACGAGCAGCACATAATGTCCTGGAAGCATGTGCACAGACCGAATCAATTGATAAGGTTGTGTTCACATCCTCAGCAAATGCTGTCTTGTGGAGAGACGATCGTCAGACTATCTTGGAAGATTTTGATGAAAAGCATTGGACTGACATCAGCCTTTGTCGTAAATTCAAGGTGCTACGTAAAAAACATTGATTGGAAACTAAAACTGAAACTGAACCTCTACTTATCTTAGAATTACTTATAATTGGAACAGATGTTATTGTAATTCTTAACCAACTTCATCTATTAGCGTCTGAAACACGACATCACTTGTGTTGTGGACAGTTATGGCATGCACTATCAAAAACGCTAGCAGAGAAGGCAGCATGGGCGCTGGCAATGGACAGAGACATAAACATGGTATCAGTGAATGCAGGACTGGTGATGGGACCTGAACTTTCCTTAAAAAATCCGTATCTTAAAGGAGCTGCTGAGATGTATGAAGATGGTGTTTTTGTGGCCGTTGATCTTGATTTCTTGGTGGATGCCCACATTTTCATATATGAAGATATCTCTGCTTATGGACGCTATTTGTGCTTCAACCATGTGATTAATCACCCTGAAGACGCTCTTAAGCTTGCATCTGTCTTGTCCCCTTCTCCGGCTTTACATGCTCAAAGGTGGGTTTTGATTACTATATTCTTGTTCTCTTGTCGTCAGATTAGAAACTTGCTATAGTACTAGCAAATATCAATCCAATCGGGTTAACATTTTTTTTCTGGTTTGGCATCCACAGCTTTGAGCAGGACATGAGAATCATCCAGCAAAAGATAAGCAACAAGAAATTAAACAAGCTGATGATTGAGTTTCGAAGTAATGTCTAGGCTACGTAGCGAGGTCTTGAAATGATAAAAGCCTAAGCCTGTGTAATAACTGATATTGTGGAAGGCACAGGCAGTCTTCAGCTCTTTCGTTAGTTACAATCATAGCTCCTAATATAGCAGGAGATAGCTTTTGCAGTTCCTTTTCCAAAGCCAAAAATGTCGAGTTTCTCCGAGGATTTGTTCAAAGCAGTTTTTGCAGCCGTCCATATCACCTTGCTCCGTTATGTTGTATTTAATGAAAAGTCATCAATCTAATAAATAAGATCTACAAAAATTAAATGGCTGGAATGACTTGAGAATAGGGAACAGAAGGTCTGCTCCCGCAAAAGACCGAAGAGACAATATCAAAATTGTAACTTCATATCAAATTATTATAAAATTATGAAACAACTAAAGTAACAAGCAATTCTTAAAGCAGATTTACCAGCTACAGCTTTATGAAATCTCTCACACATGCCTAAGTTCAACCACGGCAGGAACCGTTGTTTGAAACCAGTAAACATGATCAAATGACAAGAGATATAGAAGCAATCCGAAAACAAAGAACTTGATATCCTAGCTAGTTGGTCAAACCAGTAGACAATAACTGTATCATCCAAGCTTTGCCTTTCTAAGATCATAATTAGAAAGTTTATAATTAAATCAAGTCACTGTGTATCTTAATGCAATACAAGCCAATAATCTTAAACCAAGTAACAAGGAACTTACAACAAATAGAAATCTGTCTAAGTAATTTATTGATAAATATAAACAAAGTGGTCCAAATCCGAAATAGGCACGATCTTGTTGTACAAAAACAGGGCAATTAGCATTAATCATCAACCTCACTAAGCAAAATAGTAATATAGAATGACGCGTTCTGTTGTAGAATGAAGCCTCATGTTATAAAGCAAAAAAAATAGGATGCTTCATTTTTTAATAAATAAAAAATAAAAAATAATAAGCAAAATAGTAATATCGTTCTAGAATTAAAAATGAAAACAAAAAATAGTAATATAGAATGAAGGTCTCGTTATAAAGAATGAGCAATGCATTCAATTTGGAATTCCAATCATTTCAACCTGCAAAACCAGTAGATACTTGAACATACTGCAAAGAAACATAAATCTACCCATTCATTATACACAATTCAATTTCATCTAATACAACTCATCAATAAGTCAAAAACTAATAATTCAAGTATTCAACATACACAATTACATAATACATATATACTGTTGTGCAGAAATATTAATATATTTTGGAGTGAAAAATAAAACAGCAACAAGAACATCAAGATTTTTATTCTAGTTCGGTAATGTTTACGTCCAATTTGGAGATGACTGGGTATTTTACCATAATCAATGAGAGCATATAATAGTGTTTATCATTTAATTTATCAAAATATCCAAATTAACTCAAGCTTATATACTCATACTAGAAAGAGAAAAAAATATATAAATATTTTTTCTCTCTCTCCTTCCTCTGGAAATATTTTGCTTTCTCTCACACTAGAAACTTTTGCTCTCTTCTTTCTCTGAAAATTTTTGCCCTTTTCTCTCTTACCCTCTTCTGATGTTGTTGCTTCTCTTTTATAGAGAATTCAATGGGTGAAGGTGAAGGCCAACTGCACCAAAATTTACTGAAAAATAAGCCACCATTTCTGACTCAACAATCACCGAAAGCAAGCTACCATTTCTGACTTTGAGAAACTAAGATTTCTGATTTTGAGACAATATTCGACAATCTCCACCTTGGCTCAAATCCTCGAAATGAAATTCTCAATGGTCATCTCCCAATCTCCTATGGGACAATCAACAAATTTTACAAATGTCAATCAAGTCTAAGCAATGTTTAAACTTGAGTAATGAAACTGGTTTTGTTAACATATTAGTAGGATTGTTAGCGATCCCAATTTTCTGAAGAAGAATATCTCTCTCATCAATAATCTCAAGAACAAAATGGAACCTCACATCAATGTGTTTTCTACGTGCGTGATGAACTTGATTCTTTGCTAAATAAATAGTACTTTAACTGTCACAATGAACATCCACATGGTCCTGATGGACCCCTAAGTCATCGAACAACCCTTGAAGCTAAATGACTTCTTTAATAGCTTTTGTTACTGCCATGTATTCTGCCTCAGTAGTTGATAAAGCAACTGTAGATTGCAAAGTTGGTCTCCAACTCACTGGCCCTCCAGTAAGAGTGAATACAGAACCTGTAGTGGACCTACGCTTGTCCAAATCACCTACATAATCAGAATCTACATATCCAACAACACATTTACCATTAACTTCATCTTGTTAAAATGATAAACCAATATCTACAGTACCCAGAATATACCGTAGAATCCATTTCACAGCTTGCCAATGCCCTTTTCCTGGATTATTCATATATCTATTGACAATACCCTTTTCCTGGATTATTCATATATCTATTGACAATACTAACAACTTGTGAAATATCAGGCCTAGTACACACCATAACATACATCAAACTACCAACAACACTTGCATATGAAATTTCATCCATGTAATGACTCTCCTCATCTGTGTTAAGAGACATAGAAGCACTAAATTTGAAATGAGGAGCAAGAGGTGTATTAACCAGTTTTGAATTTTCATTCATCCCGAAATGTTGTAGTACCTTCTTGAAATACTGCTTTTGACACAGACCAATCTTGCCTTTTGCTCTATCTCTTTCAATTTTCATATCTAGTATCTTTCGAGCTTCTCCCAAGTCCTTCATCTCAAATTCATTACTCAATTGAGTCTTCAATCTTTCAATCTCCACTTTGCTTTCACATGCTATAAGAATATCATCAACATAAAAAAGAAAATAAATAAAGGTTCCATCTTGTAGCTTGCGAAAGTATACACAATGATCATATTGACTTCTTATGTACTTCTACTCGATCATAAACCTATCAAATCGCTTGTACCATTGTCTTGGAGACTGTTTCAAGACATACAGTGATTTTTGCAATTTGCAAACCCAATTTTCTTTGTCAACAATCGTAAATTCTTCTGGTTGAGACATAAAAATATCTTCCTCCAAATCAACATGTAAGAACACCATCTTGATATCAAGTTGAGCCAACTCAAGGTCAAACTGCACAACCAAAGCCAACAAAATATGAATGGAAGAATGTTTTACTACAGGAGAGAACACCTTATTGTAGTCAATGCCTTCCTTCTGAGCATAGCCTTTAGCTACCAATCTGGCTTTGAATCTTATATTGTTTTTCCCAAAGATTCCATCTTCTTAGCATATACCCATTTACAACCAATTTCTTTCTTTCCTTTTGGTAACTGAACTAGCTTCCAAGTCTTATTTTTTTAAAGATATTTCATCTCTTCATCCATAGATTTCTTCCACTCCATGCTCTCTGAACTCCGGACAGCTTCTTTGTAGGTGGATGGAATATTATCTTCAATAACTGGAAGTGCATATGCCACAATCTCAGTAAACCGAGCAAGCTTTCGAATTTCCCTTCTTGATCTTCTGGTTGCAATATAATCTTGTTGCTGTAGTGGTTCTTGGGTAGGTACGTCTTCTTCATTATCCTCGTCTTCATCATCAAAATTAATTGTAGGACTAGTGTTTGTAACATCAAACCTTGCTGGATCAACTGGGGTCTTCAATAACTCTACCTGCTTGGGACTACTCATGATCTTGGTCACTTCAATTTTCCCTTCATGCTTGTTCTGATTAACCATAACAATCTCGTCAAAAGTCACATATCTGCTTACAACAAATTTTTTCTCATCTGGACACCAAAGTCGATATCCCTTCACGCCAGTGCTAAAGCCCATAAATAAAGCTCTCTCTGCTCTTGGATCCAACTTGCTTTCCCTGACATGATAGTAAACAGGACAACCAAATATGCGTAAATACTTGTAATCAGTACAAGGTTTACCAGACCATACTTCCATGGGTGTTTTTACCTTGTTTGCAGTAGTAGGCAACCGATTAATAATATGGCTTGCATAAGTAATTGCCTCAGCTCAAAACACCTTACCTAAACCAGTATTAGACAATATACGCCGAACTTTCTCAAAGTAAAGTACGGTTCATGCACTCTGCCACCCCATTCTATTGTGGTATCTCCCTAACCTTGAAATGCCTCACAATACCCTCATATTGACAAACTTCCAAAAAAGGATCTGACTTATATTCACCACCATTATCTGATATGAGAGTCTTGATCTTTCAATCGGTTTACATTTCAATCATCTTTGTCTACTTCAGGAATATCTTTAAGACTTCATCTTTATGCTTCATGGTCTACACCCATATTCTTCTAGAGAAGTCATCAATAAAGGAGACAAAATAATGGCTACCTCCCCAAGATGCATTCTTGGAAGGTCTCCAAATATCAGTATGAACATAATCTAGAATGCCTTTAGTGTGGTGAATAGTAGTGCCAAATTTCACTTTAGTTTGCTTACCCAGTACAAAATGTTCACAGAATTTCAATTTACAAACCTTTGCGCCTTTCAATAAGCCTTGCTTCACCAATCCTCGCAATGCTTTTTCACCAACATACCCAAGACGCATATGTCATAACCTTGTAGTATCTAAGTTATCTACATTAGCAGCTTCAGTGATAGCTGCTCCACCAGTAACTGTACTCCTCTGCAAAAAATACAAGTTATTTTGTCTTGTACCTTTCATCACCACAAGTGCCCCGTATATAGCTTTAAGAACTCCACCCTCTATGGTAATCTTGATACCCTTAGATTCCAATGCTTCTATTGAGATATGATTTTTCTTCATATCCGGTACATACCGAACATCCACTCAATTCTCTGATTGCTTCATCTTGCATCTTCAAAAAGATTTTACCTATCCTTTGTGTTTTGTAGGCATTATTATTTTCCATTAAAACAACTCCACCATCCAGCTCATGGAAGCTAGAGAACCATTATGATACAAAGCCATTACAAGTGTACACACGTTACACTCATGGTAGAAACAGCAACCACGTATGAAACCTATTGATGACGACGTGGAAAAGAAGAATTGAAGGAAGGTTGATCAATTCAAGTTATCTTTAGTTGTTGATTGAATTTTTCTCTATGCATTTTTTCAATATTTCCGAATTGTAAGGAGGAGTCCTCCACTTTCATTTCTATTTCAGTTATTTCCATTATTTTAGGAGGGTGATCCTCTATGGTTGAGTCATGATTCCATTAATGTAGCAATGGTTGTTACACAACTTGTATAAATATTCATAAACATCAATGAAGATATCAACTCGGAAAATCCAATTCAGTCTTGAGTACTTTAACTCTGAGATATTAAGGTTCGGAAAATCCAATTCAGTCTTGAGTACTTTAACTCAGAGTATTAAGGTTCCTTCTATTTGAGCCTTACATTTATCCAAAATAGGTCGTAAGCAGAATTCTACTTCTTCACCCACGTATCCCTTCCACCTCCACTTTCGAGAGACCCATAACTTGATCGCAGATTCAGGACCGTAACAATTTGGTATCAGAGCCAGCAGTTATGGGCAAATCTATTCAAGACCAGCTTACCAAACTCTTTAATTTACTCTTATCCAAACAACAGGCCAATTAGGCCTGTAATGAGAAGGTCGAGCAACTTCATGCCAAATTGGATGCCATGTCTCTTGACTTGGAATCCACAAAGAAGGGGTTGACTTCTCAAGTGCTGAAAGTCAAGCAAAAACACGAAGAGATAAGGAAATTTATGGGGCAACAGTTCCTCAAAATTCTGGAGGAAACTTGATTGTACCAAAATTCACAAAACTTGACTTTCCTCGGTTCAACGGGCTGGAAGACCCCTTGGGATGGATTAGCCATTGCCAACACTTTTTTCGGCATCAATAGACACCTGAGGAAGAGAAGGTGAGCTTAGCCTCTTATCACTTAGAGGGAATTGCTCAACTATGGTTTTTGCAGATGGTACATGATATTCCAGATCCTACTTGGACAAAGTTTGTCATCAATGCAACTTGCAGTTTGGACCTCCCATTCGAAGCAACAATTGGGGGAGCTAGGCAAGCTAAAACAAACGGGTTTAGTGGAGGAGTATCTAAACAAATTCGAAGTGTTGGTTTCAAGGGTTGGAATCTTAACTCAGAATCAAAAGATTCAGTTGTATCTCAGCAGATTGCAAGAGTCCATATCAGTTGAAGTGAAGCTCTTCCAACCACAGGACCTGGTAACTACAATGAGCATGTCTTGCTTGTAAGAAAGGAAAATATATTCTAGGGCCACCACCAATCGAGATAACAAACACAATTCACCAATTGCAGATTCGCACACCAATCGTTCGATAAAAAGACTCACTAGAGAAGAAATGGAAGAAAGAAGGAAGAAGGGGTTGTGTTTCAATTGCGATGAAACATTCGTGCAAGGCCATCATTGTAAGAAACTGTTATGGATTGATTTGGAAGAGGGGAACGAACCAGCTGAGGAACCGGAGCAAGAACTGTCACCAGAGATATCTCTCCATTATATTACGGGTACGAGAAATCCACAATCCATGCGATTGAATGGGCATTGGAAGGGAGGTCAGGTACTCGTTCTCGTTGATTCCGGAAGCACTCACAGTTTTGTATATGTTTCCAAAGTGGTAAACTTAAAGGCTGAGGTGAATGGGAAGGATGGGTTATGTGTCAATGTAGCCAATGGTGAGCAAATCAGTAGCCCAGGAATTTGCAAGGGAACGTCAATTGAATTGGGGTTAAATACTTTCACAGTGGACTTATTTGTGCTGCAATTAACTGACTTCGACATTGTCCTCGGTGTTAACTGGTTGCAAACGCTGGGTCCTATTTTATGGGACTTTAATATCATGTGTATGTCTTTTTTCATACAGGGAAGACAAGTGGAGCTCAAAGGAATACATTCCAGACTATGGAAGAAGCAGCCTGAACTCAATTCCTTACATCAAACCACTGTCCAGGACACGTAGTTTCAGAAATTGTTGGTGGAAAATGCCACTCTCTTTGATCAACCAACAGGGTTGCCTCCTAGTCAATCATGTGATCATCGAATCCCCTTGAAGCCTGGAGCTAGACCTGTAGTGGTGCGCCCCTATAGATATCCCCACGGACAAAAGGATGAGATAGAACGCCAATGTGCAACTATGCTACAATAAGGGATCATCCATCACAGCCGATCTTCTTTTTCTTCTCCGGTAATTCTAGTTCCCAAAGCTGATAATTCATAGCGCTTATGTGTGGATTACAGAGAACTCAATGCAAAGATCATCAAAGATAAATTTCCCATACCAGTTATTGATGAACTACTTGAAGAATTGGGAGGTGCAAAGTTCTTTTCAAAGCTAGATTTGCTATCAGGATATTATCAAGTGGCCATGCATCCTCCAGATATCGAGAAGACAGCCTTTTAAACTCACCATGGTTATTTTGAGTTTTTGGTCATGCTGTTTGGGCTCTCCAATGCGCCATCCACTTTTCAAGCCTTGATGAATGAGGTATTTAAA
>JANITW010000001.1:23221085-23253513 GCA_027564335.1 Erythroxylum williamsii | reverse complement strand
TCTGTCGACTTATCTCATCTCATGTCATCGTAATCTCTCACTAAGTGGACATGTAATTAAATGTATAAATATCGACATACGGTATCTGAATTTCTAAATCTTTTTTGGAACCCTAGTATTACTTTAGTATCTAGCCATAGGAACAGGATATTCCCAAGACTCAGGATATTTCATTACCACTCTAGTACCTAATCATTAGTACAGGACATCTCTGGGACTTAGGATGTCATAGTATTTGCTCCACGGGTAGATACCTAGCCACCACTCGCTCATATCGACTCGACCTAACCTATCCATCTAAGGCCATCAAATGTAGCATATCCTAGGCAAGTCACCAAAGCTCTATTTTCACTAATTATTCACAACATATTATCAACTTGTCTCTATTTTCAACTTACAAAAGGTCCTTTTCAGTTTTAACAGGTGCCTTATGTTTTAAATTGTTTTTAACAGAACTCTTTATTTAGTAGGGTCTTGTTGTTTGATGAGCTTTTTATCGCTTAACAGGCTCCTTCTATTTAAATTGAATTTTATCGTACAACAAACTCCTACTATTTTAATTATAGATAGGCTTCTATCATTTCTTTTATAATTGCAATTACTTGCATTTTTTTGTCACATACAATTCACCCCCTTTTACCTGTGTTTGTTTTATCACTAAGGACTTAATGTGTGCTCAAATAAACAAACCATAACTAATGAACTTAATATGGTTAAGCATTGGACCAAGTATGCTATGAAAGGCTTTAAACTTAAATGACATTATAAATGGATAGAGATCAAAGAAAAATCTTAGATGATGTGGCAGATAAAATCATAGTAGATATATATCAGCTTTAAAAGATAAAGACCATACAGATATTTCCTTATATATATGGTTGTATCTTTCCTAATTAAATTTAATATTCGTAGTGATGTAGATAAATCATGTTAGATAGAGTCATAATTGGATGAGGATGTCATCATATTAGTTAGTGTGATATAATTTGATAAAGATTGAGATGATCTAGTTGGTTCAATTTAATTAGGATTATGAATTGCAAATGTAAAGCCAAAGGTACCTATAAATATCTTATCTGAGCTTGTTCCTAAAGAGAACGGCGATAAGAGGGGAAGAAAACACATTGAAAGAGAATATTTCTTTGTATACTTTGAAGGAAATAATAAAGGTTGGTTTTTACTATAACTCTTGTGTGTTCATTATTTCCTATGATTATTTAATACTTTCACATTATTCTTACTCGCGTATGAGAGTTAAACACTTCAAGGGTCGTGAAACATTCAAGAACTAGGTTTTGTTAGTCAACAATCACATAAGAAGGTTTACTCTTAACTAAAACAGATGTAAATGAAATTACTATGTAAAGGAGTAAACACAATTTCGGTATAAGTTTGATGTCTAAAAAGTCCTTTGTAACAATAGGCATGGTAACTCCTGCACGCTCGGCCTAATGTCAACTTGAGCCTTTTGAAATCAAATTACAATATAAATCACCTTAAATAATTTATATAACTATTTTAAAATTTATTATGTTAGATATTCTTACTCATCTACTCTTATATTGTATTTCTTACTCTCCTTACCTTTGAAATTGAATATTATCTTTATCCTCAAAGAGTTAATCTAAATTTATATTATTTATTATAAAAATCAGTGCAATTCATTTAGCTTTTACTAGTTCATTTATTTTCCCTGATTAATCTAATTTAAAAATCTTGAGTTAAAAGAATTCTTAAAAAAATAGTAATTTTTTGAAAATAAATATTTAAATCAAATAATCACTTTCTTTTAAATAATTAATTCATTAACTAATTAATTTAAAATAGATCATACTATATATCAATGTTTAGAAGATTGTTTTGTATCAGCCGATAAAGGCTCTATCGACAAAGAATTGAAATCGAACAAGAAATTTTCATATCACATTTTGGTTAACATCACCAAAACAACGTCGTTTTGGTTAAACCGAAACAACGTCGTTTCGGTTAAGTTAAACAATGTTCTTAACTTCACGAAAACGACATCGTTTTCGTTAAACCAAAACGATGTTGTTTCGGTGAAGTTAAATAGTGCCCTTAACAAAAACAATCCCAACGGACATGTTTCCGTCGCCAAATATCTCCTTATCCACGCCAAGTTTACCGATCGATTGTGTAATTCTGTGACAATTTACCGACGGAAATATGTTCATCGATATATTTTCGTCGCTAAAGTTTGCCAGAAATTTTTCGCTCCAAATATGGCAACAGACATCTGTTCCGTTGCTATATTAGTCAAATATAACGATGGTATTGTGATTTCCATCACTACTTTTAAACGGTAAACATTCTATTGGTAAGTTTCCGTCGCTACTTGACGGTTTTTTTGTAGTGATCGAACTTTGGTACTAGTCAATATTGACTCTTTTGGTTAATACTGATCAATACTGGTTAGTAACTAGAATACCGATCATAATTATAAACTTAAAAAATTTTAGGACTAAATTAAAAAATTTAAGAATTCTCCTATGTAAAATAATAATTACTTATATGTAAAAAAGAATATGATAAAATTACCGATAATTTATTTAATAAACAATAAAAATACAAATAAGAATGTATTAAATAAATTTTTATGTCATTAGACTTATACAAAGTGATTAGAAATTGTAAAACTAAATATATTAGTTTAATACAATTATTTTAAATATTTTATATTTTATATTAATGATATACATACTTTTTAATAAATACACATGAAAATATTATAATAACTTTTGAAATATGCAAAGATAATATTTGAAATTAAATCTATTTTAATTTATAATAAATATGTAAAGAAAAGATTAATAAAAATAGAGAATTATTTGGTATATCAAATTTATATTATTGTAACATCTTAGGATATGATTGAAGTAAAGTAAAAAATTATATAACCAAATATATTGAAAGATTATTTTGTAATTTTATAAAATTTACAAATCATTTTATAATTTTAAAAAATCATTTAAATAATACTTGATATTAAATCATTCTAGAATTTTAAATCCAATACGTAATTCGTGATAGTAAATCCGATTCGTCATTCCTAACTGGGTCTGGGTGGTGGGCGGCCGAATAATCAAACACTTGGCGTGCATTTCATTTTCCGGCTTTAATGGGCCGAAATTTAACACATTTACTAAAAACCATCTCACTGTCTTTCGGATTATAGTCTTCCCCGTGAAGATAAAACGAGAGAAAATGGCTTTTCCAGGAAAAAGACAAAATTTTTGCCAAGCAAAAAGGTAAAGGTAAAAGATAAATGGACACCGGGGACCTTCTCCTCCTAGATTTATTGATCAGTGATGGCAGATGTCACTCCTCTTTTACCATCAACAGTCCATTTGTAAGGTTTGGCAAAAGATCACTTATTCAATTCAACCAGTTCTTACGCTAAACGAATAAATATCTCTGTCTATATCAGCCAAATCTACCTCTAAATCTTCATTTGGGTCTACTTGTTAGCTTTCCACTTCTAGACTCTCGGTGCTACACTTTTCACTATCCTTATCTTAGTCGTTGATTCTGCTTTACGATAATTTGCCATCATTCAGGTTTGTTTCGTACATAGTTTGTAGCTGCTGCTGCTGTTGTAATATTTTGTTGTTAATTGAAAATTTTGAGGTAAAACCCTTTACAATCTCTTCTTGGTAGGTTGATTAAAGGCTCATTTCTTATTTTCTTCCTTGATTTGGAGTTGGCCTTTCATCAACAAACTTCAGAGATACGCTGCCTTTAATTTCCTTCATTTAAAGCTCTACATCAAGTAAATTGTTCCACGCTCTTACCCCCATTGCTTGGATCTTATAGCTTTCATGTCACCACTTCATCTTCTTCCAAATTCAAGCAGTTAGAGTTTGCGGGTTTCATGTGCTTAATTACTGGTTAAGCGTTTTTCTTTCTTCCTTCAAAGACTTAATCTTTATTATCTTTCCCTAAGTGGGCTTCTGGTTCTGCTATGGATTACGGTAGAGACTCTGGGGGAAATGTGGTCCACGTGATTCCTGGAACCGGCCCTGAGAATTGGATTCCAAATGCTTCAGATGCCAATGCCGTCTGGGCAACAGAGGATGATTACCGTATGTGGAACAATCTAGATGCCTCTGCAGATAACACGCCCTCTAATTCTAACTACCAGTCTCCGCAAACTCGGTCTGGCAGTGAGCCACCAAACAAGAAATCGAAGAGTAATTCCCAAGACTTGACTTCCAAAAGGTCTATTGGAAAGATGTTTTTCAAGACCAAGCTATGCTGCAAATTCCGCGCTGGCACGTGCCCCTATGTCACCAACTGCAACTTTGCACACAGCATAGAGGAACTTCGGCGGCCACCACCAAACTGGCAGGAAATAGTGGCTGCTCATGAGGAGGAAAAAGGGTGTTCTGTGGAAATTAGGGAGGAATATCAAATCCCATCGATAGGGGGATTTGCGGGCGACACTCAGAGGTCTTATAAAGGGAGACACTGCAAGAAGTTTTATACAGAGGAGGGGTGTCCCTATGGTGATAATTGTACCTTTTTGCATGATGAACAATCAAAGAATAGGGAGAGTGTGGCTATAAGTTTGGGGCCTGGAGGGTATGCAGGGCCGACTGTTGGTGGTGGTGCTGGTGGTGGTGTGGGAAATGGAGGTGGAAATGCAACCAACATCAAGCCTTCAAATTGGAAGACAAGAATCTGTAATAAGTGGGAACTAACTGGGTACTGCCCATTCGGGAATAAGTGCCATTTTGCTCATGGAGTTGGAGGTATGTCTTATGGTTTATTCATTGGAGATTCAATTTATTTTGTTTCTTTTATTGATTCGTATTTCTGATAGGAATATTAGTTATTACTGTCAGATTTTCTTATTGGTAAACGTAGATTGTTTCAAAATTATGGATGTATGGAGAGATATTTTGATGGCATTTTTGTTTAATGCCTTTTAATTTAAGAAAGTAGATCGTATCTAGTTTATGTTAACAGGATTTTGATTAATTCAATAATTGTATTGGCTTGTAAATTGATGCATAATTATTCGTGTAGTTTTTTATTGGTCTAGGACACCTCAGATATTATGGCATATCAATTGATGACTCGTATCTATTTGTTTCAATATGATTTGATTTTGGGCACTTACTGCATGCTCATACTATTTTTTTAAGCTAGGGAACTGTAAGACAAATGCATAGGTAGATTATGTAGTCACTTGATGCATTCTAGTCAAGCAACATAGTTCAATTGATGCATGGATGTCCAAAATGGGTTTTGACTATGGAGAGATGATGAGAAAAATGTTCTTTGGATTTCATAATTGTGCTTCCCATAGAGACACTTTTGAGTAGGATTTTGCTGTATGCTTATCTGTTCAAAAAATTCTTCCTGGTGATTGGATGATTGCTTTGGCATTTTACTTATCTTTGATTGTAGATACAAGCATTTCCATCGATAGATGGGGCTTATTTGTGAAGGATATTACTTGTTAGAAAACAGTGGTTGCAGCTTGTTTAGCTTCGCACGTTGGAAAGTATCTGGGATTTTTTTCTACCCCATTCTTTTCAAATGTTTGTACTTCTGTCTATTGACTTGACTGAAAGTAAAGTAGTTGTTTTCTGTCAATTAGAAATACCATGCCTCTTATATCTAGCAGTTCTCCAGATAAACGAGAAAAATACAGTTGTTCCTTTTAGAGTTTAGTAGAATAAGCATGACAAGAGGATTCCTTCCTCTTGAACCCCTTGGCTTACCCTTCTGGGTGATATGTTTTAAAAAGTTAATATGTTTGTTTAGACTGTTTAAGTAATTGGTGTTTTACCATTGCTGCTATTGTCCTTATTAAGAAATGGTTGAATTTGATGACACTTAACTAGTGGCACTTAGAAGACCCAAAGGTAGGTTCTATCTTAAAGGACACATATTTGAAACCCAATCAAGTTACATTTCTGTTTGATTTCTGTTGATGTTCCATGTTTTCTTCTTCTTCTTCTTCTTCTTATTTTGGTTGGAAGTGGATGTTGTAAATTCTGCTTCCATGACTTAAATGTACGAATGCATTCCTTATTCGTCATTACTAGATAATTTTTCATATTTATGAGTAAGACGAACCTGGAAGACATTTAGGCTATTGTTTATTAATACAATAAAAGCTGCATCCAACTATGCTTTGAGGTTTATGAATAGCCTCTGGACATTGAAGCTTGGGACTTCATTCAAAAGAAATTGTTTTATGCCAATGTTTATGAATTTTGATGACAGTATTTGTTCAAAGTAATTATAATTTTTATTCTCTATTTTTTACAAGCTTGGTGTTCTATGAGTGAACCATTTTTATGATAATAAATCTTATGCCTGCTAGACTTGATGGAAAAGAAAAGGTTACTGCATTGCCAAAAGCAAGGAATATTACTTTCACTCTAAATAGAGCAGAAATTATGAAGGAAAAGCAGTACAATTGATATGCGTGTGATTAAAGTCAGAGAATGTGCTATTCTATAACTGATTGATATTTGTTATCTATTGTAGATAAATTATTTTAGGCATGAAACTGGAGCCATATGCTAACATTTTCTTCTGCCTTGTAAGAATATGAGTTCCATCATGATTGTGAAATGTTTAGCAGATATGCATTTCCAAACAATAACTGTCAATCACTTCTATGGTTGGAACAAACAAAACCGGTTGTATCAGGTCCTTAGAAATCTATTCTAGGTCTAAGGAATCACTCTTACATGTAAAATTTAGAGATTTGGATTAAAAATTCAATTTGTTCTTTATTCATAAGTTTAAGCTACACATATGAAGACTTTTGCCTCGTAAGGAAACAAACTTTCTTTTTCACCTTATTATGAAACGTCCAATAACTAATTCAGCTAAGTAAGATAACTAAAAGATATATTTTTGTGAATCTTCTTCTCTGGAAAATGGACTAGTAAATAACCTGACCCTAGACTAATTCCTAACCTCTATAGTCCATTGCTAGGCAGTTATTCCAGCAACTAATTGTTCAGAAACCTTGTTCTAGGCATTAAATTAATGCTGCTGAAGGTCTTTACCATCCGCAACTGAAGTTGAATTAAATAGAAACATTTCAGATTAATAGCATCACAACTGCAGATCTTCATTTATGCATCTCCTGGTTTTCCTTGTTTTATACATTCCTAGGAAACTGTAACGAGATGTATCCGTCATGCCATCATTCTTCCTACAACTGTAACCGCAACATAATATGAATTAGAGAAAATTTCAGGAATAGAATATCATGATTCCTATCGTCCATGCTTTTGTCCTTTTTGGTGGGTGAGCTAAATTTATCATTGAAATAAAGCAATTATACCTTTGTTAAAATTCCTATAAAGTTCTAGTCCTAACCATTCTTCTCTCTGTGATGTCAAAATTATCAATCTCATAAGCTGCATCTGTTGGTTTGGACGATGTTTGCTCTTAAACAAACCTTGTTTATGCAATAATTCAACCATTGACTGGCATTTGTCTAGGTTCTGATTCAATTTGATAGTGTGGTCCACCATTGTTTTTTGCCTTCTGTATTTTATTTCAAGGTATAGGGATACACGATGACATGAATAACTTTTTAAGTTTGGGAATCAACTTCCCGAATTGCAGAATTACATAGATACGGTGGAGGACTTGTGGAATCTGAAGCTAAAGATCATCCTTCTGCCCCTATCGACTCAAAGCAAGGAGGACTGCCCTTGAAAGCTTCAGCTGAAGCTGTTCTTCCTTCAGTTTCTTTAGCTCCTCATTCAGATGTCTACCACCTTGGTGTTCCCTCACAAAGGCCTTCTATTTTGATCCAGAGGCCAGGGCAAAGAACTCACCAGAAATGGAAGGGTCCTGACAAAATCAGTAGGATATACGGTGACTGGATTGATGATATTGAATAGAACATTGGAATTTGTCTCCTGTGCTTCCGTGATTAATTTAACTAAATTGGTGTTCTAATGGAACCTGATCTTCTCTTGTACGACCTAAAGATTGCAGATGGGTTCGGCTCTTGGACACCTCAGAGGAGTGGATAAACGGACACTCAAGTTACTGTTGAGTTGTTGTAATAACTTGTGGCTTCGTCGTCAGCATGGGAAAATCTGAAGCCTTACATCTGTAGTCTTAATCTTTGTAATCAATCATTATCATTGAATGGCTCTTCCTCGAAAGGAAACAGTTACCTTTATGTTGTACCACTTTCAATGGAAATAACAGTTAAATCAATGGTGGAAATTGCAGTATTTATGGTGCTTTCGTTAGGAGACAAGGAGTGAATAGGTGAATCTGTTGTGATTTTAATTTGGCCGCATTTGCATGTGCTGAGATATGTCTGCTTTTGTTTCTGTGGAGTAGAGGGCTGATGCCATATTTCAGTGAAATGTTTAGTTTAGCAACGTAAAAGCGCTGTTATTTCTTAGTTCAATGTTGATATAAAGAAAAGATAAATGCATTTAGGTAGTACATTCTGCCTAATTCATCTGCAGTTTATCATTAATTAACCAGGGATTTTAGATTGATAAGTTGATAATTGTATATGAAGCTTGATTTTCTGTGCCAGTCCCAATGCTAGTCTTCAGCCAATATGTTGTTTTAGATTTTTAAAGTTTAACAAGGTCAATCAGCAGGATTTGTTTTTTGTTTCCGTTTGCTTTGAAAGGCCTAGTCGAGACTTTTATTCTGAAGACAATCACACAAAAGCAATAAAAGCACAAAGATTAGCCTCGAGCACTGAAACTGAAGGCACCAATATTAGCAACAATTGCAATTGGATAATAACTAGAGTCTGAAGCGACAAAAATATATTACAGCCTCTGAAAGAATGTTGAAGCTTCAACTAATAATGTCATTGGTTAGCAAACAAAGAGCAGTTTTGGAGGCTGACTTGTATGGTTCAGACAAAGCTCCTGAACCTTCTCATAATGACTCGCTCAATTTGCATTATTCCTGTCCAAGACATCAGACCAAACTCTCCATATCACCTTTCCAAATTAAGCAAACCTTCTTATGCTCCTACTCACACACATTGAACTTCCTCCTCGTTTCTCTCTTCCTAATCACCCTTCTCCAACTTTGCTAAGCACAAAATTTTCAACGTCCAAAACACTGCGTTCTTTTCTTTTCTAGCTTCCTTTTTTTTTTTTTTTATATTTCGGATAGCCCTGCTGAAAAGTCTATGTAGAAGTCTAAGGCCGGAAAAAGTCTGATCTCCGGCCACCAAATTTGTCTACGTTTTTATGTTCAATGTCAACGAATTCTTCATTAGTTCCACAAGCGTCGAATTTTTCATCCACTTCATTAACTGTCATTCTTACGACAGTTCTCCTTGTTTGCTTCTTTATAGGTTTCTTTTCCATATACTTTTGTAGATATTTCATGCACAGCATCATCAGCACTTTGCATTTTCGGAGAACCCCTTCAGGAAATATTGTAAATCCCGCTAATGTGTCTGTGAATCAGGGACTTGATCCTGCTTTGGTACAGATTTTTCCTACGTTTACATACTCGGGCGTCAAAGGATTTCAATGTGACAAGTTCGACGTTGAATGTGCTATTTGCTTGGCAGAGTTTACAGACGATAATTTGCTGCGTCTCATTACGGTTTGCTACCATGTTTTTCACAAAGAGTTCATTGATCTTTGGTTTGATTCTCATAAAACTTGTCCGGTTTGTCGAGGAGATCTCGACTTGCCTAAAGAGACATTGGAAAAGACCCTAGCACTTGACCACAACAGTGATATTCACAATGTTGGGACACTAGAAAATGCTGTTAGCATCACAATTCAACAAGATGGAGATGGTAACCTGGAAAGAGTGCCTCACGACGATGTCTCAAACAAACAAAACGAAAGGAATTATACGGATGGAATGTTTTTCTCAAGTTCACACTCTACAGGACACTCCATTGTTGAAGCAAGAGGAGAGGAGGATAGGCATACATTGAGATTGCAAGAACATGTGAAGGAAAAGATTATAAGGGGACATAGTGCAGTGAGAAGTTGTATTGCGTTTGGAGACTTCTCAACCCACAAAAATGGCGGTCTCGTGGAGGTATGAGGGTACTGCTGTGGAGATACCAACAGAGTTTATTAAGTTGAGTTCGCTTCTCTTTTTACGGGTACCATTTTTTGCTAGGCAGATGGTTTGGTTTTCTATCTTCTCAGTCAATTTGTTAGGTTTCTTGGAATGAATTGTTTTGTAAAACCTGCTATGTTGAAGTTGGCTGAAGATCTTGCAATGCCAATCAAGTTGAAGAAGAAAAGAAGAGTGAAAATCAAGTTAAATCATCCTAGACTTGTCAGAAAACTAAAGTTGATGATATTGGGCATAATTCAAGGCTGCATGGTTCAAGGGAATGAAGATCAATTTCAGATGAGAGAAATTCAATGGAAAAAGGAAGATAAGGGCAAGATGGAAGCAACGATGAAGAATTGAAAATGTACAGATTGAAGGGAAGTTCAGAATTTGCAGCAAGGAAAAATCAGATGCAGAGCAAGAGGAATGAAAGAGCTGAAGCAAATAAGTTAGATTAATTAGCATAATCAAGAGTTGTTGGAGTTAAGCAAAAGGGCAGCTGGTCCATGCATCAAGCATTCCTTACTCATGGCCTAAAAATCAAATATGGATGTCAGGATTTTGTTGGCTGAAGCATAAAATGCTGTTGAAGACTTCAGATTTCTGTTTTTTACAAGAAGACAAATTGGATACTTTAGTGTTTAGCCAAATGAAGAAATGAATGTACTAGACTAGCTTTAACCATCAGTTCTTGTTTTTATTTTTCAGCTATTTTGAAATTCGGATCAGATGTCTTTGGAGCATATATGAAGCTCGTGTTTTACTTTTCCAGCAGAGTGCATGTATTGAAAAACTAGAAAAACATCAATACAAAAGTTCAGATCAAGTTTCAAGTTTATTCATGTTATGCTTGTCTTTTTTTTCAAATATCAGAGGTTGAGCTGTAGTAGTGGTGATTGAAAAACTCTGTTTTGTTGTTGAAAAATCTGAAGCAGGTTGAGTGTTAGTCTTGAGTTCGAAAATTTTAAGCAATACACAAGTGTTTCTGTTTTTCAGTTTCAGCCTTTACTTCATCAAGTTTTAATTCCAGTCCATTTTCCTTATGTTGTCCGAGTAGCATTCAACTTCACAAAAGTTAAGCATTTTAAAGTAGAGTTGCTGAAGCAAAATATAGATTTCAAAATTGCAAATCTGCAGTAGTTTCAATTATTTCTAGCTGAGAGCCAAATCTTCACATACATACCAAATTCATACAAACACTTTAACTCATCTGTTGAGTTTCATTTTACATTTTGAGAGGAGCATTTCAGATTGTAAAATCAAACTATCAGCATTCATTCCCTTGGAAGCTGACGTGAACAGTAGAGCCACATATCCTTTTTTCCATTATACACAAAACCAATCACCATACATTCCCTGACTTGTGAGAGACTTGAGCTAGAATTTTTAAGGTGCATTATACATTCAGTTCACATAGTCGAGGAGACAGAAGCTGCAATTGTTGTCTGCTGAAGGCTTGCGTGAATAGTACACCAAGTGTTTGACATTTTGCTTCAACTAGATTGAAGGCTAGGCAGGTTGTGGGCTGAAGGTGCTTTCTTTAATCAGGCAAGGGGGCATCTTCAAGAAGGTCTTGTACAGAAATTTGTTCAACTTTACCTATCAGAAGCATAATGTGTAGATCCTTTCCAAGAAATTAGTGGAGAAAAGAGCATCTCACCTTCCATATATCAAGTGGTTGGAGAGTTGTGGAAATCCATTAAAATCAAGGACTGAAATGCTGATTCGGGTGGAAACATATTCTTCTTTTGTAGTAGTAATCCATCTAGCACTGAAAAGTTTGGATCATCACCAAGATGGTCTTGGACATCCTAAAGTAGCTGAGCAGATGGGGAAGTTGGTGTAGTAGAGAATTGACAAAGGGCTTCACACAAGGCAAGCACCACTTTGGAAGCCAATTGTAAGTTATTGTAGCAGGCTGTAGGAAGCCGAGGGAGCGCATCAGCTGGGCCATTTTCAGTTCCAGGTTTATAGACAATATCAAAATCAAATCCTAGAATCTTGGTTAAACATTTTCGCTGCTCTGACGTTTGCATTGTTTGATGGAGGAGTAAGCGCAAACTCTGGTGGTCAGTATGCACAATAAACCCATGTACTAAGAGGTAGTGGTGCCATTTTTTTACAACTCGGGGATGACATACATTTTGAAGTGTTCTTAAAAACATAACTATACTCTGTATTCAACTTCAAGTCAAATTCTATAACTTTTGGTGTCGGTGAAGATCAATGTTTTGTGGGTCTATTGGTTCAAGAATCAAGTCATTTAGATGTCAGAAGAAGAAGTTATAATAAAAGATTGAAGTATGCTTAGAAAATAATTTCCCTTTAAAAAGTATGGGAGTTACGATCGTGCACCGGCACGAATGTGAAATCCCCAATGCACAAGTAATGTCGCGACTGTGTAGAAGCATGATCACGACTTGTCAACTCCTTCAAAGAAGTTGCGATCGCGCAGAAACACGATCGTGACTTCTTATCTTCTTCTCCGAACTGCACTTCTTCTTCCCTCCTTTCTTTCTTCTTCTTCTTCTTTTTTTTTTTTATCATCTCGCTTCTAAACCATCCATTCAACATTTCTATATCTAGTATCATCTTTAAAGAAGTTAAATTCAAGTTTACTCTTCAAACAAAAAAAATCCAAAACTTTATATACACTTCCTCTCTTTACTATATTTTCTAGATTCTTTCTCACGTCTATATTCTTATTCAATGTTCATATATATTTTCCAGATTTTCTCTCTTTATATAAAACACTTAACCAATTCTTCTTCTTCTTTTAGAACATGTAAAAGCACAACTTCTTATTCTTGCTATAGTGATGTCACGGGTGTTTTGTATTATTTTTTTCCTCTTCCAAGTTTTTTCATTGCTATGTTAATCAACTCATATCTAAATCATCTATGCTACTTCCTTCTATGTTCAACCCAACATAGATAAATCAAAAATTCAATATTCATATTCAATTTAGAAATCGACATATTCATGCATGTTTTCATTTTTCTACACCTTTCTATCTTTCTTTCACCTGACACATTTTACCAACTTTTTACACTTTTCATCAAAACCTATCATTTTATCATCTCTATATCATGACTTCATCCAAATCTTCATGTCATATCATTAAACTCATTTAAATCCATTTCTATCAATACTTACAGATTCATGTATGTAAAGTGCAAAATAAACCTTATGCATATTTCACAGTTCAAAACAAAGTATATTTTTATACATCAATTTTCATGACTCTCTGCATCATTTTCATAATCAAAGACCATCCCAATATAGAACCTAATTCATTCCTTAGCAAATTCACCTTCTGTTCACATAACTCTTCTTATCATCACTATCACCGAATTGCTTCATACACAAGTCATGCATGTATTCACTGCTAAATCGTAAAATATCATCATAATACCATCTATAGTAACACAAACCTTAAAACTCAACTTACTTATTAGCTAAATTTACAGCAATTCAAACTTCAGTGAGTAGTTGCATAACAACAATCAAACTCTCTCTATAGACTTGAATTCTCACTTAGATGTCAAAATTTAAATGAGTTTAATGAATTTAAATGAAGATGTTGGTGAGGTCATGGTATAGAGTTGATAAATTGATAAATTTATGATGAAATGAAAGAGTAGAAATGTGGAAAAATGTATCAGAAGAAAGTAGAAAGAGAAACAAAATGCAAAAAATGGAATTTGCATGTATGAGAATCAGATTTTGATGTTTAAGTGTGAATCCTGAATTTTTGAATTGTTGTATGTTGATGAGCTAAAATGAAGTTAGAAGAATTGGTTTGAATGTCATTTGCATTAATTGAAGAAGATTGAAGAGAGAATAAAAATCTAGAAAAAACTACAGTAGAGATAGGAAGTGAATATAAAGTTTCAGATTTTTTATGTTTGAAGTATAAGTTTGAATCTGATTTGTTTAGAGTTTGTATTGGATATAGAAATGCATAACAGATGATTTAGAAGCGATAAATCTGGAAAAGAAATGAAAAAATGGAAGGAGAAAAAGAAGAGATTTTTAGTGAAGAAGAAGAGAGAAAGTGTGATCGTGCTAAAGAAGCAGTAAGGTTGCGATAACTTCACAGGTGTAGGTGGATCTTGCAGTCATGCAAATGCACGATCGCGACTTTCAACGTTTTTCCTGAAGAATTTGTTTCTAAACATCCTTTGATATTTTTGTTATAAATTCTTCACCCGATGTCTAAATGACTTGGTTCTTAAACCAATAGACTCATAAAACTTTTTTCTTCATCTACACCAAAAATTATAGCCATCTGAAATGGATTGGTTGTTGAATTTAAGATAAAAAAGTTGAAGAGTACTGGAATATGATAACTGGTTTGATTTCACTACACATACTTCGTTATTTTGACTATATTTTGATCAGTAGTTTTGTGTTTGGAATGATTCTTAATTAAATTGAACTAGACACATATGACTACAAATCTTTTAAAGAGATTGAATTTTAATTCTATCTCTAAGAATTTTAGAATCTTACTTGAATTTAAACACAAAGTACTGTTATGGTTCAAAGAATAGTCCAAAGTAAATTGAGTACAACTTTTGGAATACTGAATCAAATTGTATGATCTTAGTGTTATTAGAAACTTAAGACATTGGAGAACAACTTAGTAGAAGGAAATGTTGCCTAATTATGTCATTTACCTTATCAGAATGGTCATGAAAAGTTGCCCTAAAGCATGTAGTTAGAAAAATATGAAATGATTAATTGGGTTATGAAATAGTTTCACATCATTTTATTGTGGTCCAGACCCTAAGTATAGATGATATTTATGAGGTTATTGATATATGAATAATATGGTGATAAGGATCATAATAAGATACTTAGGATTGTCATTGAATTTAATAAAACATCTGGGCATTCATGGAATTAATTACATAATAGGTTAAAGAGACATTCAACCCTTATATTTTATTAAGAACGCCTTTAACAATAATAACCAAAATGACTCTGATGGCAATGAGTAAAAATCCTTGAATCCATGCCATTTTTTCTTCAAAGTTGCAACTTCATTTAGTTGTGCATTTGTTGGAAGTGAAAATTGATAAGGTATTAATGAGGCTTCATTAGCTGTAGGAACAATTTCTTCATTCCGACGAATCCACCTATTTGGATCTATGACATAAGCACTTGCGCTTCAACCAAAGTCTGAAACCCTTGAATCTAGCATTAGGAAACCCCTCAGTTGCCAATTTAGCATCATCTCAATTTGTAAAAATACCAACTTGACGTCCAACAAATACAATATAGAAGTTGTATCTGCCTATAATCAAGTTCCTGAAAACAAATCATATCCTCATCATTCATACACGTACATAAATGAAAAACATTAAAAAGTTAATAAACCAACCATTCATCATTCATACACGGTGAGCTTGAAAGTGACAGGTCACAATCAAAAATTTACTGTCCACTTCAAGTATTGTAAAATAGTTAAGCTAAAAGCATTGTTAGCATCCTATTTTACCATATAATAGTGTACCATAACCAACTAATTAAGAAATAAAGCATAAAGTCATATTTCATCATCTAACAGGCTCCTCATATAAGTCTGTTTCTGGTCTGTAGTTAAACCCCCATAAAAGCTTCACAGTATGAACATCCTTTGAGAAGATCCTTGTAGTCTTAACAACTTCTTCAGTGGAGAACCCCAAATTCCCAAGCTTTTCACCAAGCTTAGCTCCAAATTGTCCCACAATGGCATTAGCAATGATCTTAGCATTCTCTCTACTATTGTCAATGATATGATCAAAAGAAGCAACAAGGCTTTCTAACACTTCAATATCCCTCATCTTTCTTTTCCCTTGGTTTTGTTGGTTCCCTTCTTTGTTGTTGAAAGAGGTGACAGAACTAGTGACATGGGCCTGTTGGATCTACTGGGGCAACAAGAGCTGTTGAAGCAACTAGTTCATCACCTTCAGTTTCATCAGTTTCAAGTTGAGCAATAGCATCTGTAACATCTTGAGCTCCTACACCAGTGGCTCTGTCTTTCCCATAAACAAACTCAAGTACAGAGTAAAGTGGGAAAGGCTTTCCAGGAGTGTAGTACTTATTGGGATGCCTCTATAAAAAAAGTCAAAAAACTTCAGCATGACAAACATATTATTATTAAGATGCTTCTATAAACAACCAACAAAACAAAATAAAATTGACCATTCTTCCAGCACTTGCTTGCTGTCAACCTAAACGTATTGCTTACTTTCATTCCAACCAAACCCACTGTAGTTCAACATGTCAAATGTTGTCTGATATTTGTCCTTAAACCTCTTGTGCTTATTTTGGTATGCCTCTTGTCAATGCCATAATCAGGAAACTTCTTAACCATCTTTGTAGCAAGAAGTTGGAAAGTACCAGGCTTAAGTTGCCCATTATCAGCTCTATGACCAGCAACAACTGCCTCCTCCGTGAAGGTCACAAATGCTTCTGTTTCATCTGAAGTTCAAACTCTTAACATTGCACCTAAACCATGCAATGCCATACCTCAAACCATTAACTAAATGAAAATTCACAATTTAATGGTTTCTTCTCCAATCATCAAACATGTTCTTAGCTAAATCCTCTCTCCATTGACTCCATTCATTACTTGTCTTAACACGATCAACAAATTCTGGGAAAGGTGCATCTTTCCTAATTGGCATATCCTCAGCTTCAAGATGACTGAGTTCTGCTGGATTGTTAGACCCCAAACATTTCATAGAAGCTGTAACTATTTGAATGAAAAATTTTGGAGATTAGTCATTAGTAAAGAACAAATGAATGAAGATTCTTGAATATGAAAGGATAGACAAGAGTAAAGTAGTGAAAGAGAAATGTGGATACGTCCAAGTTTTTGTTTTGGTGTTTTTAGTGAATAAAAGATTTTGAAGTGAGAAGAATTAAAGTGAAAGTTAGAAGCAAAAATGAAGTTGCACTTGTGTAATAAGTTGGTGAGGAATATGTACACATGCGTACATTTTGTTATTAGTGTTCGTGATTAGTCATGGACTATAATTTTTTTTGTGTGATATTAATTTGAAATGGAGTTGAGAATAAGGAGCAAATGAAGTAGGAAATGTGATCTTAGTATGATTTGAATTAAGGAAAGATTTTGAAACAAATGGGTGTTAGATCTGGAAAATTGTTCAAGGAGTAAGTTTCAGTCCTTTAGCCATAACTTCTTCTCTAGTTATCCAAACGAGATGATTCTTGATTTTGATTAAACTAGAAACCTGTGGCTACATTTCTTAGAAAGACATCGAATTTAAATTCGGTCTTTAAGAATCTCAAGTTGTCATGAAGTTAAGAATTGGGTGTAGTACAATGAATAAATGTAGAAAATTTATGTTCTGTACTCGAGAAAAAATCTGGATTAATCTAGGCTGATTTAGGCTAGATTAGAGAAAGTGTGTTTACTAGTAAGTTGTAGATATTTCATTTAGCTTTCCAGCAATATATAGGATAGAATTTTTGGACTTCTAGGTTGAAAGTCATGGTCCTTATAAGGGAGATGTGTAACAGAGGAGTTATATCTTCCGTCTTTTGTTTCTTTTGTGATGACGTCATTGATGATATCATCTTCTTATGTGTTTTCCTCCATCTAAGTTTTGCTTCTTTTGTATTTTTGCTTCTTCTGTGATGACGTCATCTTCTTCTGTGTTTTGTTTCATCTAAGTTTTGCTTCTTCTGTGTTACTGTTCAGGAACTTCTTCTATGTTACTGTTCATGAACTTCTTCTGTGATTTATTCCTTTTGTGTTTTGTATCGTCTGCCTTTTGTATCATCTGCCTTTTGTATCTTCTGCCTTTTGTATCGTTTGCCTTTTGTATGGTTTTTTTTTTTTTAATCTTCTGCCTTTTGTATCATCTACCTTTTGTATCTTCTGTCTTTTGTATCATTTGCCTTTTTATCTTCTGTGTTTTGTTGACGCGTCTTCTTCTGTGTTTTGTTAACGTGTCTTCTTCTAGGTTTTGTTCCTTTTGTGTTTTGCTGACGCGTCTTCTTCTGTTGTTTTACTGACGCGTCTTCTTCTGTATTTTGTTGACTCGTCTTCTTCTGTGTTTTGTTGACGTGTCTTCTTCTGTCTTTTGCTGATGTTTCTTCTTCTGCCTTTTTGCTTCTTCTTAGTTTTGCTTCGTCTGCCTTTTGCTTCTTCTGAGTTTCTGCCTTTCGCTCCTTCAGTTTTCGTTTCTTCTATGTTTTGCTATCTTCTGCCTTATGCTCCTTCGGTTTTCGTTTCTTCTGTGTTTTGCTATCTTCTGCCTTTTGCTCCTTCGGTTTTCATTTCTTCTGTGTTTTACTATCTTCTGCCTTTCGCTCTTTGGGTTTTCGTTTCTTCTGTGTTTTGCTATCTTCCGCCTTGCGCTCCTTCAGTTTTCGTTTTTTCTGTGTTTTGCTATCTTCTGCTTTTCGCTCCTTTTGTTTTCGTTTTTTCTGTGTTTTGCTATCTTCTACCTTTCGCTCCTTCAGTTTTCGTTTCTTCTGTGTTTTGTTATCTTTTGTCTTTCGCTCCTTTGGTTTTCGTTTCTTCTGTGTGTTGCTATCTTCTACCTTTCACTCCTTCTGTTTTCGTTTCTTCTGTGTTTCGCTATCTTCTGCCTTTCGCTCCTTCTGTTTTTGTTTCTTATATGTTTTGATATCTTTTGCCTTTTGCTCCTTCAGTTTTCGTTTCTTCTGTGTTTTGCTATCTTTTGCCTTTCGCTCATTCGGCTTTTGTTTCTTCTGTGTTTTGTTATCTTTTGCCTTTTGCTCCTTTTGTTTTTGTTTCTTTTGTTTTTTTCTATCTTTTGCCTTTTGCTCCTTTGGTTTTTGTTTTTTCTGTGTTTTGCTATCTTCTGCTTTTAGCTCCTTTTGTTTTCGTTTCTTCTGTGTTTTGCTATCTTCTACCTTTTGCTTCTTCTGTTTTTGCTTCATCTGTGTTTTGTTATCTTCTGAGTTACTATTCATCTTATATTTTTTATTCCATTTTTGATCCTTTAGAAGATAGAATCTGTCTTCAAGATCTTCATGAAAGTTGTAGATCTTGAAATTTTCTTTCGAACCATATAAAGAACATCTTAATATGATATTTGTTGGGAAAGTTATAGCAATTTTCTCACTTCTTCTGTCTTTTTCCATTTGTTTGGCTTCATCAAATCTTATTGTCTGATTTATTTTGACCCTTCAGATGATAAAATCTGACCTCACAGTCAGATTCCATGGTGTCCTAATTACCATAATCTCAGATTGTGATTCTCTTTTCATAAGTTCTTTCTGGCAATAACTCTTTCGCTTACAATGAACAACTTTGGATACTAGTAGCGCATATTACCCATAAACTAATGGTCAGAAGTGCTTAACAGTTGTTTGGAGGATTACTCAAGATGTTTCGTGTCTGACCATCCCTGTAGATGGCTACACTTACTCCATTGGGCCAAGTGGAATTGCAATACATCTTGGCACTCTGCCCTCAAGATGACACCATTCGAAGCTATCTACAGTCATTTCCTGCCATCTCTTTTAGATCATAAAGGGGGATCCTCCTTGGTCGCATTGGTAGAAGACCTACTACAACAACACACTTTTATTCTCTGCTCTTTACGTGAGAACTTACTACAAGTTCAAAATAGGATACACAATTAAGCTAACTCTGCTTGAAGAGATGTCTCCTTCCTAAAAGGCAGTTGGGTATTTGTTAAGCTACAATCTTACAAGTAGTCAACACTTACTAATCGTCAGCCCAATGAATTGGCTAGGTGCTTTTGTGGACCTTTTTAGATTGTGACATGCATTGGACTTGTCGCTTATCGCCTAGCTTTGCCTCCCTTTGCACAAATCAACGATGTCTTTCACATTTCCAAGCTCAAGCTATGTAACGATGATCCAATGACTTAACAGCAACTATTGCCTCAATAGTTTGTTGGCAACCAGACTTCGTTTAAACTAACAAAAATCTGGAACCATCGCTAAGTACTACAGGAAGGAATTCTAGTCCACCAAGTTCTTATTCAGTGGGAGGACTAACCCATTTCAAATGCTACATGAGAACTAATTAACTGTTGGAGAATGATTAAAGTTGCTTAAAATGTGGTCTTATTTTTTCTTAGTTGTCCAAGTTTGTTTAGATTGTTGCTTTTATCTTAGGTATTTAAACTTTTAAATTTTTGATTTGTAATTAGCCAAATTTGTTATTTCATTACTTATATATTTAAACCTTTAATGTCAATATAAATGATACCTATCAATAAATTGCCTATTACATTACTTCTTTTCTATTATATATTTTTATAGTTAATTTATGGGTCTAAAACCTAATATTAATGAAATTCAAAAAGATTTCGGACAAAGATCTTTTCGAAAATGGCGTCAATGTTATGAGCCCAAGCTTAACAGGCCCAACTATCTCCACATCTAATTTGACTACAAGGAGTGCAAGAAAGGCTAAAATTGTCAACCATATGTCAATGTCGGAGCTCGGCCTAGCTCTACCACGAGTTAATCAAAACGACGTAACAGTCGGGTTAGCCTGACCTTGGCTTGTGGCCCGACTGAGCCTACCATGGTCGGCTAGTGACCTACCCGTGGCCCGGTCAACTAGGGTCAATATCGGGTCAGGTCGAGCTGACCGAGCTCTTTTTGACATAAATAAAATCTATTACATGATTGTGCCAACTAACAACTAGGTCAGAAAAAAAAAGTTGTATTCCCTAGAAATTTCTATATATGTAACAGAGAAAGAATAAAGCCATCAGAGCATGGGCTTCAAATTTTCTCTCTCCCTTAACATTCTCCTTCTCTCTTTCTGACATCATTTTCTTCCTCTGTAGTTATTTGAATTACTCTTCATTAAGCCTTCCTTAACAACCCAGAAACTTTGTATCATATTTATTTGTCCTTTTCTGTTGTCGGCCATGGTTGAATCACTCCATTAGGTGCATGAATTTGTAAAAACTTTCACACGGAAGAGAAAGGAAAGAAGTTAAAACAATCATCAAATCAATCACTAGTGTCATTATATGGTAACATCTTCATCTCAAAATAGCTCCTATACTTACCGTATCATTTATATTAATCTTCGAATTATAATCCTTGGGATATTGAAAGGAAAAAACAAAAAATTGAACATGAAAGGAGAATGTGAACTAGACAGGACAAACGGAGTCACTAACTCTTCCTTGGCCACTGAGAAAAAATCTTCCACTAGACCATGATCTTTTCAGTGTCACAGGACCGAGTACACTCTGCAAGACTCGTCTCTTATAACTAGATTTATGCATTACGTGTTTTGATGATGATGTGCCAACATCTTCAAAACCATCTTCCACTGAACTTGTGACTTCATCTTCCTGATTCATTCGTAGAATATCTGCAACTGAAACGCAGCTTTGACATGAATGATCCATTGAAACAGATCGTCTGAAATGCTCATGACCATCTTCCCTTATCTCGATTATGGTGTCCTTCGCCTCCATTCCACTGAAAACCCTCATTTGGCTGGAGTTTGACTTTTGAACATCCCCAGTATTGTGGACTGATGCTTCCTCTCCCCCAGCTGCTGATGATCTTTCTGTATCTTCTTGTGTCAGAGCTGTGTTTTGATCATTAGTTTGTTGGGTTTCTTGCAAAGATTCATTAGCTTCCGGAGACTCTGTAGCTGGAGAAGGCAATAGAGGCTGTGAAGCACTGATAAACATAATGTTAGCGCGACATAAAGGACAATTGGAGTGAGACCTGAGCCATGTGTCAATGCAGGGAACATGAAAAGCATGGCTACACTTGGGTAACAGCCTCAAGCTCTCATTTTCTGCAAATTCACTGAGACACACTGAGCAATCTGTGCCTTCAATCAGCCCGTCACCCTTCTTGAACTTATATACTGTGATGGACTTGATAAGAGCCTCATCCAACCCAGTTGTTGCAGTGTACCAAGGTTCGTGAAGAGAAGGGTTGTCGTGATTGTCCTCTAGCTCCTCAATTCCTCCATTGTTATGTCTTCTTCTTGCTGATTCATGGTTTCTACAGTATTTGGATATTAAGGCATAATAGCTTACAAGAAGGAAAGCACTTGCAAGAATGCCAATAATTGCAATGACAAGAGGGGAGAAATTTGAGTTGGAACTGTCATCGGGGAATTCAAGAGGAGGAGGAGGTGGGGAGATAATGTAACACCATTGTGGACAGTACAAGCTGCAAAATCCTTGTGAACAGTCAGTGCTGTTCATGTACGGAATCCAAGTTTTTGGGAGATCAAGTGAAGCCATTCCAGACTCGGTTACCCTTCCTTAATTAGAACAAGTTGAAAAGGATTGAGCACTCTACATGAAGAACATAGAAGCTAAAACAGTTCTACCTTGGCAACGAAGAAATGTTAAAAGAAATCGATGGGAAAGCTTCCCTATGCATGAAGAAGCTAGAAGGGAAATGAACAGAAGGAGTTTGCAGTGACAGAAACTTTCATAGAGGACCAAGAAATGGGTGTAAAAACAATAAAAGGGCTTACATAGAAAGAAAGGAAGAGTTAGAGTTGATGCGAATTCTCTTTTACTTTATCTTCTCCTCATTCTTTACGCTGTCCTTCCACTTTTGTTTATCTTTGGCGAGATATTTTATAATGTTATGTTGACTAGAGGGGTGATGAAGTTGGTTGAGGAGTTCATCAAAGTAATCAATGCTTCTTCTTTTTTTGTTCTCTCTTCCTTTTTTCTTTTATAATATATAGAAATCAATGCCTCTATTATTATTGTACAAGCCTGTTGCAGAAGAACTATTGCTAAATTGCCTATCAAGCAAGCTGAACTGCATGCCATAATTAACTTCGGGGTAAATCGTAAACAGATATCAAATTACGACAAAATTGTTGAGAATTAATTCAAAATTTTATAGTTGTTAAAATTTCTTTAGAATAGATTTTAGATTATTTTAGAATAAGTCTTAGATTATCTTTAATCTTATTTTATAAGCTGGATTTGTTGGCTGAAAAATTTATTTTAATTATTTGTATTTGTCTATATAAAGCAACCAAGTTTAATAATAAAAAAGTATGGGAGTGTTACATATTGTTTAATCTTTATCTTATCTCATCTTATTCATCTTCTTTTCTCTAAAATCCCAACACGGTATCAGAGCTTTAGATCTTTGAGGGACTGTAAGATTGAGTGAGAGAATACAAAAATATAGTTCCCATGACTTCCAACAATTCAACAATTATCTCACCCCCAAGTTTCATTGATAAAAATTATCTAGTATAGGCTGTTAAGATTAAAACTCATTTAAAAGCTCCTAGCTTGTGACAGTGGGTAGAAAATGAAAGGGAATTATCACATCTGGGAATACTCAATCAGATAAGAGCTTATGAAATGACTGAAGAATTTTTTTTTTTAATTAGTTGAGAGAAGTGTTCAATGATGGAAAGTTGGTGAGAAGTGCACTAAGATGTATTTAGAGAGACGTGCTCCAATAATTACAGGTTGATGAGAAGGGCATCAACGAGACGATGAGAAGTGCATTAATTGGTGAAGAGAAGTGCTTCACATAATATTCTGAAGATTAGGAGAGAAGTACTCCATTCTTGAAATTTTGAATTAAGAGAGAATATTGAAAATTAATTTAAAATTTTATAGTTGTTAAAATTCTTTTAGAATATGTCTTAGATTATCTTTAATTTTATCTTATAAGTTAGATTTGTTGGGTAAAAAATCTGTTTTAGTTATTTGTATTTTGTCTATATAAGGAAACTAAGTTTAATAATATGAAAGTATGGGAGTGTTATGTATTGTTTAATCTTTATCTTATTCAATCTTATTCATCTTCTTTTCTTTAAAATCCCAACAAAAATCACGATTATAGATTATCATTATAATTGCAGTTCCATGCAAATATAATTACAATAATACAAAATTATGGACACCAAGATCCTAACAAGCACCAAACTATAGAGTTTATGGGTTACCTTTTCTAAATAAATAATTTTAAGGAACTTATGCCTATTCTTATAAGACGACTACTAATAATAGACTAATTATTCAAACCTTTATGGTAATCTCTTTGCTTTCAGTTACGGAGTCAGAATAACACTATGCAAGTGTTGCAGAAATGATTAAAGGACTCTGATATGGATATGATCTTTCCTTTTTCTTTTTTTTTTAATGTTTAACTTCTTTGATTAGTTTAAATAAGTTGTATTTAGAATCAATAATGCTCAAAAGAGTCTGTCTTTTCTTTTAATCTCTCTCTCCCTCTCTCATGTCCCGTTCCTTCACAGGGATCAGTCGATAGATCGGTTGAACGATTGATCAGGTCTTTTTGTTAACCCCATTTCATTTCTCAAGTTATCAAGGAACCTTAGTTGCTTGGATCTCATCTTGCCGCTGTCGGTGTTGGCACCTAGCTCTTCCTCAGCACTGTCGCCTGGGTCTCTTCTTGCTAGATCTTTTCTCGCATAGGTTTGCTCAAGCCATATAGAGAACTATTTTGTTGTTTACTTTGATGCAAAACTCAAGTCGCTAAATAATCACTAGATACAAGAGTTTTGTTCCATTAGAGTAAACATAATCAAATCGATTGTCGCCGATTCAGATCTGGCTTACACTTGAAGTCTTTTTTCTTTCCATTTCGATCTTGTTTTCTCGCTCTCGAATCTGTTTTGATTTTTACCCAATCGATTCTCGTTTCTTGTTGTTTATGGATTTGATCCATTTTTTTGGATGTTTGCAAACATTGTGTTAACTGTGGTTAACTTGGCATCATTGGCTTAAAATTTCTCTCTAATTTCTCTTTCTTAAAAGAAGAATAACTCCAGTTTGTATTTATATGTTGTTTCGTTATCTTTATATTATGGAATTGTCATGAAATCCCTCGATCAAGAAGGGCACCTTTCTAAAAAAGTACGTACCCACCAATGAGAGAAAGAACCACCACCACTTCCTAAATAGTCCTATAGAGCTACAGTGATAGGGGAAGAGAAGGAGACTATAGCATTTGAGGACGTTGTATGGCCTGACGAAGAACCAGTAGAAATAGAAGAAGGAGATATCATGCACCTGCCTAGGGAGTTAGGGGGAGCATTACATTATCTCACAACCTTAAGACGAAACTAGATAAAAAATGGGAAAAAGTAGTCGTCGTGAAACTATTGGGTCGATGTATTGGATATCGGCTTTTAAACTCCCGGTTGAAGACGATATGAAACCCGCGAGGCCCTATGAAGATTGTTGATCTAGAAAATGACTATTTCCTTATAAAGTTCATTAAGAAAGACGACTAAGGCTTTAACAAATGTTCCATGGGTTGTTTTTGGGCAAGCACTCTCTGTTCAACGATGGATGCCAAACTTCCGACCATCGCAAGGACAAATTAACAAAGCGATGGTTTGGCTTCGGTTCCTGGAATTATCCATAACACAATACCACCTAATGATCCTAACAACTCTCGGAAACCTAGTGGGGAACACGGTTAAGATAGATGAAGCAACACTGCAGGCGCAATGTGGGAGGTTTGTGCAAGTCGTCGTTGATATTAACTTGAGTACTCCTTTACATGCAAGCGTGGGGCTCGATGGGGAGATGATACTAGTGGCTTGCGAAGGGCTGCCACAAATCTGTTATAGTTGTGGAATGGTAGGTCATGACTCTTCTGTTTGTCCATAACAACAACATACTTAATGTGAACCTCATAACCCGATCTCTGGTGAAGACGAAGGAGTGACAGGAAAGGGGAGTACGTCAAGTGTCGCAGATAAGAAGCAAACAGGCATGAACACCAACGACTATAGACCCTAGATTCAGGTGCAATGGAAGGCTCCATGAAATTCCATGAATCATCAGGAACGGATGGGAAGCAACAGGGAGGCTCATCAAATAGGGGGCTCGAGGTTTTCAATACTATCAAAGAAGGAATTCATAGGGGAAGAGTCTACAACACAGACAGAGACTCCATAGAATAGTAATTTTGCTGGATTCGGACAAAGATTTAATTTGGCAAACTTAATTGGCAAAGGAAAGCAATCTCAACAGGGAACAACGTTTATGTCTTCTGGGCCTAAATGGAATTCGAGGAATGCTTCACAAAGAAAGTTGGTAGCCACAATTAAGTAGACCCAGGGGGAACGATCCCAGGCTAGTTGTCACCAAGAAAAGGGATAAGATACTTTCCCTATACTTCAACTCCAACCCACATCAGTAGATAAACATCTAGTGGTTAAAATCAACTTTCATATTGAAATGGACTGTGATAGTCAGGTCATTGAGAACAGAGAGCAAGATGTTAAGGAGCGACTCCATTTGATGGAAGGAATCGAGGACCCTTAGGTGGTTGGTAGGGTTTAACCACACTTCCTCCCACTGAACCTCCAGATTTAGCAGGAGGATCAAGTATGCTGAAAGACACAAATCCAAAGGGACACAACGAGGAGATTGCAACACAAACATAGGGCGATGGAAACAAAAAAGCCTACGTTAGAGGTACATCTTACACTCAGTTGTAGAAGTAGACAACTCACATTTTTAATTTCCGTATGTCGATCATAATATGGATTCCATGCCATATTGCATACCTACATTCATAATTACAAAATTGGTATCTTAGTTTTGATGGAAACTCGAATTAGTAGATCTCGGGCAGACGAAGTAGTCCTTAGTTTAGGGTTTGATTATTCGTTTATAATAGAAACTGAAGGCTTTTCTGGAGGGATATGGATGTTATGGATGGATGAATTTGATATCTTTGTAGTAATAGCTCATGACCAATTTATTCATACCACCATCAAGTATGATTCTTGCTCGTTCGATTTTACAACAGTTTATGCTAGCCCATAATTCTCTTCTCAAACCATTATCTAGCCAGTTTTAAGATGGGTAGGATGTTCTATTCATAGACCCTAGCTTGTAGGAGAGGATTTTAATGCTAAAATTGAGATCTCATATAAACAGGGTGGAATAAAGTAAATGCGGGTGGTGAATAAACAATTTAAGGAATGGGTGCATGGGAGTGGACTACATGATTTGGGATTTCTTGGATCAAAGTTTACTTGGTGGAGAGGAACGATACAAACTAGGCTAGATAGAGTTTTTGGTTCGAAGTCTTGGCTACAGGATTTTTCTCAAACGTTGAATCATCATTTACCCTTTCTTGGTTCAAATCATAGACCTATGCTGATTCATTTACAAAGACCCTAACCAAGAATAAGAGGGATTCCAGTGTTTCGAGTCCAAAATGCTTGGCTAACACATGCAGGTTTTGATGATATGGTAGCAAAGCATTGGTTACCAGTAGAGGAGATGTTGAGTAAATCTTTAGCCCAATTCTCTAACCACCTTATGAGATGGAATAAGTTAGTTTTTGGCTAACACAGTTGGAAGGAATTCAGAGGGCCATAGAGGTCGGCAATTTGGATTCACTCTTAGTCTTGAAGGAAAAACTGAGTGGGGAATTGATGTAGGTACTGTGTGAGGAGGAGATTTTTTGACACTAGAGAGCCAGATGTGAATGGATTTCGAATGGTGATCGAAATACCAAATATGACCACACTATCACTCTATCAGAAAGAAAGAAAATGAAGACAGAGCATCTCATTGCTTCCAATAGGTCATTGATATATAATCCAGAGCAACTACGTCTATTAGCCAAGATGTTTTTTGTCCAACTTTATACTAACGAAGATAGGAATATGCACTGGTTTCTGATCTCATGAGTCGTTCCTTCGCTATCGGAGAAAAGAGTTCATGACTTAACCCTTCCAATCTATGAAACCGAAATCGAAATGGCGATTTTCGACATGAATCCAAATAAAGCCCATGGTATAGATGGTTTCAATGCATTATTTTTTCAAAATCAATTAGGGAAGGTAGGGCAGTTTCAATAAGGTAGTTTTTGACATGAATCCAAATAAAGCCCCTGGTGTCAATGGTTTCAATGCATTGTTTTTTCAAAATCAATTGGGAAGGTAGGGCCAAAAATGGTGACGTATATATCCAGGAAGTCTTTTGACTGGAATGATGGGTAAAGGATTTGAATCAAACCATTATGGTATTGATCCCCAAAATCTCCTCTCCGAATAATATCTCTCAATTTCGACCAATTAGCCTCTGTACTATGCTTTACAAGATTATTTCTAAAGTTATTGTGAATCGATTGAAAAACCATTTGGATCATCTAGTGGAGGCGAATCAATGCAGTTTTATACCTGGAAGGAAAATAACCGATAATATTATCATCGCCCAGGAGGTCATTCATTCGATGCGAAAGAAAAAGGGAAAGGCAACGTACTTTGCTATCAAGGTAGATTTGGAAAAGCATACGACTGGCTTTGCTGGGATTTTATACAAAACACTTTAACGGACATTAGGATACCTGAAAATTTAATCAGTTTCATTATGAAGTATGTGACGACTGTGTCTATGCAAGTTGCTTGGCAGGGCACCTTTACTTATCTCTTCAGTCCCTCAAGGGGTATTCGGCAAGGTGATTAGATCTTGCCTTATCCTTTTGTGCTATATATGGAAAGACTAGGTCACCTTATTTCAAAGGAGGTAGGATACGAAATTTGGAAACCAATAAACCTAAGTCCTACAGGACCTCACATCTCCCATCTTTTCTTTGCAGATGACCTTGTTTTGTTTACTGAAGCTACGGGATCACAGACGCAAGTGATAGCAATGACTTTGGAGGTATTTTGTAAAGCTTCAGGAGAAAAAGTTAATACTGCTAAAGTTTGGATTTTTTCTCCAAGAATGTTTCTCGAGAAAATGCACATGCAGGATGGCATGCAAGGATTTTGTCTCTAGCGGGGCGAGTAACTTTAAACTAATCAGTAATTTTGTCCCTCCCAATTTTTACAATGCAAATGGCGAGAATTCTGAGGCAACTTTGCGATGATTTGGAGAGAATCATGAGGGATTTTATATAGGGTTCAACAGACGAGCATAGGAAAATGCATTTAGTTAAATGGGCGACAGTGTAATAGCCCAAAAAAGCAAGGAGCCTAAACATTAAACGCATTCCCATTAAACACATTCGTTCTTCTAATGATGCACTACTGACAAAGTTAGGTTGGGCTTTGATTACCCAACCCACAGCTTTATGGGTCCAGATCCTAAGGGCAAAATATCGAATAGATACATATCATATCCCTCACACGCTAGATAGGAAAGGGGCTTCGGTCATTTGGAAGGGGATATCTGCAACTTGGTGGTTTGTATTGTAGCGCCCCCTTACCGTAGTGTATACACCGGGACGCCCGTAGGTCATACTGATACATAACCTACGACGAGGGTACACTACGATTCGATCATTTCTATAATCCACATGGCATCAATTAAATTAAACTGCGATATCAAAATCACTAAATTTTAAAACCGAAAAACATCTCATTTCATTTCTTAAAAACCATAAGTTCACATTTCTGTCATAATTACAACTATACACATCCAAACTGAACAATAACAACTCCTATCTAAGCCATCCCCAAAAGATCCCAGCTAACCGACCTAGGAGCCATACTCCTCTCGCCGGCACACACACAGCAGGAAAAGCAAACTCTGGAGCTAGGAGTCAACTATCGATGTTCTGAAAAATAATTACAATTTTAGGTGATTTTGCGAACTCAATGAGAAACCATCATCGATGGTTCACCCAATTCATGCATTACGCAAAATTGCGTACAGATCAACACAATAACACATTCAGAGCAGCAATCATAAATTCACTAAACAATTATCACACGTATGCATTTAACCCATTTTCAAAGTAACAGCACAATCAGGTACTTATTGCATGACGTTTTCATTTTATTTCAGTGTTGTGACTGGGCATCAGTACTGTCACATTTCCGGGCACATTAAACAGTAATCTCGTTTTAGGGGTAGGAGAGTCCTCTGGGTATGCACTACTGCCCTCGCGGAATAGGGATAGGAGAACCCTTTGGGTATGCACTATTCCCTACTTGGCCTTAGGCCCTCTTTCAGTAGTCGAGCTTATAGCTCCGATTAGTGATTGCACCAGTCACAAGCGTTAATTACCAATTTCCGATCATGCCTTGCATGCTCTCACAATTGCACAATAACACATTTTACTCAACAGTATTCGTCGAAGTCAAACAGATCATTCAATTACATTCACAAATAGTTCATACAGAGCATTTAACAAATCAGAGATTGAGGAACCAACTAGGTTACTCACCTCTAAACTTCCGAACTACTGTCGGGAAGTCTCTGCTATGTCGGACGATCGACGCTCCACTTGGGCCTCTATAACCATAAGAATAAATCAACATTACTAATTGCACAATTCTGATATTCAATAATGCATATATATAGCGAATAAATTATGTACTATACATGTTCATGACATTCCCGATCCTATTCCCGAATCTTCCTAATTCAACTCTTTCATTCTAATTCATAGCGATTCCTATTACCATAATTCAATTGACCAAGTCCCGAACTCTCTAAAGTCAAATTCCAAAACATAGGAATTATCTTTAAATCAAAATCAAATTCACTATTCCATCGCCATCTGATTTCGAGAACCACCGAAATAAATTCTGAAATTCCATTCTTCCAAATTGAAAATTTTAGTCTCTAAGTCATAATCAATCAATAGCCAACTTATTAGAAATTAAAACCTCAAAAAAATCTTCAATTAAACAATTAACTTCATTTTCAGCAAAAGGGCGCATATGCTGCGGCGTATGTGAGAGCTCGCCCCGGGGCGTCTTCGCTGACGCTCGCTGCGACGTGCGTCTTCGCTCGTCTCGGCGTGCGAAGGCATTCTGCTCGTCGCAGCGTGCAGAAGGGAACTTGCTCGCCGCGGCGTGTGATGAACACGTCGTGATGTACAAACCCAGAATCACGTCCGAAACCCAGATTTCTCCTTTTGTCGAATTTCCAATCCATCTATCTCACTTCAAAACACTCTAAAGCAACAATATACATTTCATACAACTCATCCCTAACCTCAAATCCATCAAAAACCAAGTATCTCTCAATACCCAAATCAAAATCAAGAAATTTCTCATATCCCTATCATCCGAAACTTATAAATTTCTAAGTCATTAATAATTCTAATCAATGATCAAATCAAACAACTTAAAGTATAGAGGAGTAAAAACTTACTTGATTCAAGTTTTAAAACCTTCGACAATCACTAAGAAACTCCAACCCTCAAGCTTATACCATACCCACGGTTTCTCTCTACTCAACACCCAACCTCATTTTCTCCAATACCAAGCTTAGGGATAGATTGATGATGATGAATGGAGCAATTTGCAAAGAAGAAAATGGAAGGAAAGAGCAAAGATAGATCCACAAAGAGAAGAAGAAGATCAAGGAGAAATTTTTCTTTCAAAGGAGAGTGAGCTTCATGGAAGGAAATTCAAAGATAAGGGGTTTTATACTAGGGATTTAAAGCTAAGGGCATGTTTGGCAACTCATTTGCCATATGCCTAATTCTTAGGGTCTAAAAATTCAATTCTTATTCTAATTTTCTCCCAATTTTGCAATGACTATAAATATTAAATCCTACAATCATAACTCAAATTATCGCATGCCAATTGCCAATTAATTTCGGAACCGGAATCTAATTTATCATTTATTAAATCAATTTTTCGGTCCGGACATGTAACTCCAAAAATTCTAAAAAAAATCCTATAAATCCTCAAAAATATAAAACACATGACCCTATACTCCAATTTCAATTTTCAAACCTCTAGAATTCAATTTCACTCCAATTCTATATTCAAAACTTAACCTATATAATAATCACCCAATTTTTCAATTTACACTATCATACCGGAAATATGTCATACATGTACGTACATACATATGCTTGTGCAACAATAATCATTTATCAATAATTATAGAGGCTACAATGCATTTGCAAGTCAATAATATGCATGCACTCAATCCTAACCCATCCGAATTACCGATATGCCCTTCACATCGGTAACGGGATGTTACAGCGGGTGCTCGATCGCTCGCGGGCCCGCGGTCGATCGCTCGCGATCCTGACCTCCTAATTTCTAACCTTCATACCTTTTGGCTCCGAACTCCAAATTTTACAAACTTGGTACCGTTGGAAAAATAAAAGACCGATCTACGATTTTCATGAGGACTTAACAACAATTTCGGTCTCTACAAAGGTCAAAAAAGTCCCTCAAAGTGACTGATCGATCAGCTTCACACTAAACAACATCAGAACTTCCAAAACTCATAACTTTTCATCCCCTTAGCCAAAAATTTCAAATTTTATATCAATAAAAAGAGCAAAACTAATGCTACATCTTTCATGAACAACTTAGAATCTGATTCCATCTCTAACCAACTCAAATCCTCAAACAATGGTTCAGCCTACCTAATTTATTCTGAAC
>JANITW010000001.1:22981966-22999455 GCA_027564335.1 Erythroxylum williamsii | reverse complement strand
TACCCTTCAATTATCTACCTCATTATCTCCAAGCTAATCCCTTAACCCAGTGTAATAAATACAGGTGCCAATTTTTGAGTAAGTACCTCTAACTTTAGTGTGTGTATATTGCCACAATTTTAAGCAATGTATATGAAAATTTTCCTAATGTCTCCTACAAAGAAAATTAATTGACCTTTATATCCATATGTATGTACGCAATAGCATAAGAGAACTCCCCTTATGAATCTATCATCAACCCTATTTCGAGTCCTAAATATAAAATAAGCCAAACATTTATGAGTAACCCAATGTCTTTTCCATCACTATATTTTTAGTAGATCACTCAAATAAGCAAACCAGAAATCCAAGTCACAAAACCGTGGAGTCACTTTTTAAAGGGGAATTGAGTAGAAACTTTTGAAATAAACAAATATTTCACTTCAGGTTACTATAAGTAACTAAATAAATGCGCATAACTTCATCACCACCACAATATGATACTTGCACCATTACATACACCTAGATCCTAAGGAAGAGAAGTGTTTCGTACATAGTAATTTCAAAGGGCATACAATTAAAGTCACTTTATTTTCAAAGTCACTTACAAAAGAGTTCCCACAGATAAATAAACAATATTGCTAACCATACTGAAGTTAACACATCTATCATATCCACTATGCAACTAACATACCCACAAGTTATTGACAGAAAGTAAAGTGTCACTGCCACCATAGCCCACAAGCATCACAATTTCAACAGAAGCGACGTCACAAATATTCAGAGCACTCAGCTGCTATTTAGCACAAAACTCAGAGTGTGCAAGCATATCAATTAATGGTCTATCATAAAATAGGTTTAAATAGCCTTAGTCCTCCATCCTAAACAAAATTCTAATTCACTGTAGTGCACAATTTTGCTACTGTCAAGTAAAATCTTCATATCTATTATACCAGCTCGTGTAAGCAAATAAACCAAACATCACCAACAACTTTAGCCTTACATCCTAAACAAAATTCCAGTTCATTGAAATGCATCATTTTGCTACTATCAAGTAAAATCTTCATATCCATTGTACCAAATCATGTAAGCAAATAAACCATGAACGATGACCAACCAAATATTCTCATCCTTGTAGGAATGCATTTGTCGACTGCTAGTAAAATAATGTTTCCATCAAAATTAAGTGCAAATTAAAATTCCAGTTCACTAAATGTGCCATTTTGCTACTGTCCAGTAAAATCTTCACAATGCAATTGACCATAAGCAATTCCAAGTCTTGCACTGGCAGCGATAGCCAATTTCAAATCAAGTTGAAGGCCATAATAGGAATTCGAAAGCAGTAAAAACAAACGCAACAAACAACTAAACCAACTCATGCAAGTTGATTCTAACAAAAACTATCAGAATGATCGTACTCCTCGCAACAACAAAACGTTCAAAGATTTTAACAGAACAACAGAGCAGATAGGGGAAAAAAACAAAAGGAGAACGCTTCACATTAATTTCCAACCAATTAAACAAACAAATCCCACAAATCGAAGCAGAATAAGCCGTCTGGTACAGAGGCAAAGTCAGAATAAAATTCCAAAGTTATCCGGAGAGGGATTTGTCAGCAACCAAAACAGTAAGAAAGTGTAATAACAGAGACTAAAAGGAAGGAGAGGAATTGATTAGAATATAGAGAGGTTGCAAAAAGGAAAGGGGAAGGGAGTAAAACTAGGGTTTGGAGTATCGAAACTTACCTTAAATGGCCTTATACTTGAGATTAATGATTCCTCGCAAAGCGTTAGCATCAACTTAAATATCCACCATCTGGTACGAACAATCACCTTTGCACTCTGACACTTTCTAATCAACAACGAAAATAGAAACTCTGTTTTCTCATAAACAAAATTAAATACCAGAAAAATAACCTGTTTGTTGTAGATGTTGAAGTAGATATTGAGAGTACTCCCTAAGTCCGATGACTTATCACTCTCATCAGCAGTCTCCGGCACGATGGAGGCGCGAACCTCAAAGCTCTCAGCTTTCCGTTTGGAAACAACCGGAGGCAGAGGATTCCAAGCACGGAGGCGTGGGGAAGAAGAGCAAAAGGACCAGGATCGGCGAGGTGAAACGACATTGCTGAGCTCGTCGAAATCGGAGCGCTTAGCATGGGCACGAATCGGAAGCCGTAGCCAGGGTTAAGCTGGCGAGGGCGGCGACAGATGGGGAGAGAGGAAGAGGAGGGAAGAGTGAAAGCGGCGGTCTGCATTGTTGGGATGGAAGAGAGAACAGAGGCGCTTGGGTGTGCGAGAAAACGAAAGAAAAGGAGGGAAAGTGATAGAAATAACGAGGTGAGTGACCGCGTCTTAATTAATTTACTGCAGAAGCCTTCAGCGACGTTTTATTCAACGAAACGTCGCCAAAGTTATTTTATGACGTTTTAATAAAAAAATGTCACAAAAAATTAGACAATTTTATGACGTTTTAATAAAACGTCGCGAAAAATTTGAACAATTTGTGACGTTTTTAAAACGTCGCAAAAAGTCTGAATAATTAATGACGTTTTATTACAAAAACGTCACAAATTGTATGTTTTTATTGTAGTGGATATATATAGAATATGACCAATAATCATGTCACATTTTAACATTCTCTCATTTAACCTGATACTTCAAACTTTATTTTAATAATGTAAACATTAAATGCGCATAAACAAAACTCTTAGTATCTTCATAATTTATCTCAACATAACAAATCAAATAATGTAGGTTATGGCAGTCATATACTTCAACATTCCATATATATACTTCTTTCCATATATTGCACTAGTAATTTATCAAGTCAAGTAATATAAGTGATATATAAATACTATAAAGGTTCATATTAATATGTCATAGACACTTTTATTTTTTATTTAATAACAGTGAAATGTACACAATCATAATAAATAAGAAAATTATCAATAAAAAATTTTGTTAAGTTCAAAAGTGTTAAAAATTATTAAAAACAATCATCAATATAACCAAAGACCATTCTTTGAACATGTTTTTTAAATATCTTTTGATGTAGGGCTTTAGTTAAGGGATCTAAATCATAAGATCAGTCTTAATATGTTCAATACACACTCTTTATTTTTAAACATTCTCATTTTTAGTAAAATATTTCAACTTCATATATTTATCACCTTTAAAGTACTTATCATTTTCAGAAATTAAAATTGTTGCAGAATTGTTACAATAAATTTTTAGTTATTTGATAATGGTGTCAATAAACTCAAGCCCTGAAATAAAATTTGACAGCTATAAGGCATGAATTATAGCCTCAAAATAAGCTACAAAATTTACTTCTATAGTAGATGAAGTAATGATAGATTGTTTAGCATTTTTCAATGAAATTGCTCCTCTTGCTAGTAGAAACAAATAGCCAAAAGTTGATTTTCTATTATCAATGCATCCAACAAAATTTGAATTCGAATATTAAATCACTATCAATGGATTAGATCTTTAGTACATGAGCATATAGTCTTTTGTTCCTTGAAAATATCTTAAGAATTTCGTTACAGCTTTCTGGTATTTATACTATGATTACTTTGATATTTGCTTGACATTTCAACCACGAAGCTAATATCAAGTATCATTTTTATTTGTCAATACATCAAATTGTCAACAAAATAAGTATAGAATAGATTTCATTTATTTACATTCCACATCATTGTTTGTACATTGTATAAGACTAAATTTATCTCTTTTTTGTATTGGGACAATCCTTGCTAAACATTTGTTTATATTAAATCTCTCAAGAGCTCTTTCGATATAGTCTTTAAGAGATGATCCTACTTGTTAAAGTCCATATATTAATTTATTAAGTTTACACACCACGTGATCCTTTCCTTCTATCGAAAAACCTTTAGGTTGATCCATTTAAACTTTCTCATCAAGATCACTATTTAGAAAGACAATTTTCACTTTCATTTGATGTAGCTCTTCAACAAACATAACCATTAATGCCATAGTTACTATAAATGAGTTTATCTTTGAGCTAGGTGAAGGTCTCTTTATAATCAATGACATCCTTTTGACTATAACCTTTGGTAACAAGTCTAGCTTTATATCATCCAATAATATCATTCTAGTCATGTTTGGTCTTAAAGACCCATTTGCATCTAACTCACTTAGAATCTTTTGGGAAATCATCAAGTTCCCATACATTATTTTGTGCCATTGAATTTAACTCTTCTTTCATAACATCAATCTATTTATCACACTTGTCACATTTTATGGCTTATGAAGGCAAAACAATATCTTTATTAATGACGTAATCAAAATTTGACTCTTGCAAATAAACTACATGCCCATTGGGAATAGTTATTTCCTTATTCATAAAGGTTTATTTAAAGTTATTCCTCGTGGTTCATTTATGTTATCTAGTTGTAAGTTAGTTTTTTTTAAACATTGTTTCATCCAAATGTTGTCCATGATCATTTTGTTCTTCCAATATTGGGATAATATTTAGCATAGATGTAGATATTGGTAGCAATGGTAAAAATGGACTGGCCCGACCCAATCCAAAGTCAATAGTTTGACCTAATTTAATCTAACTTTAGGTCAAACTCGAGTTTTTTTTTTAATTGAGCATCCGACTAGGCAATCCAAGCTTGAGTAGGATTCAATCTGAACCTTAAGAATTTCACATAAAAATAACTTTATTTTGAGTAAAATGATATTGTTTTAATTTGTAAAATTAAAAAAAATAATTGGACCCAATCGAGCTTCCAACTGCCAAAATTTGCTTAGGCTCAGGTTTGAGCTCAAGCCTAGGGCCTTGGACTTGATCGAGCTTTAAGTTAGGCTTTGGCGTGAGCATAAAATTTTGGGTTTAGGCTAGCCCAGTCTAGCCCATTTCTACTATTAAATATTGAGACAGTTATAGCTAATAGAACATTAACCCTTATTTTATTAATGTCTACAATATATTTTTCAGCACTCCCGCTAACTTCAACATTTTCAATAAACATGGTATTAGCTATTGCCCACAATTTTTGGAGTCTTGTTTAGACAATAAAACTTATATCCTTTAAATTTCTCTAGGCGACCAATAAACTAACCACTAATTGTTTAAGAATTTAATTTCTTTTCAGGTGGATTATAAACTTGTGTTTCTGTTAAGCAACTCGAAACATGTAAGTACCTCATACTAGATTTCCTTTCAGTCTATAACTCAAAAAGAGTTATAAAGACCACCTTAATATGGATCCTATTCATAAAATACACACTAGTGTTAAGTGCATGCATCCATAAGATTTTGCGTAATAAAGAATTACTCATTGTTCCTATCTATATTCATTAATGTTCTATTATGCCTTTATGTCACACCATTTTATTGATGTATGCCTGGCGTAGTATATTTTGCACATATGCCATATTTCTCGAGAAACTTTACAAATAGACCTGGACATTATCTTAATTCATCATATTTTGAATAATATTCATCATCTTTATCAAATCTTGCAATTTTCACTTTTTAATCTAATTGTCATTCAACCTCTTACAAACACCTCAAGGGTGTTTACATTTTGAGATTTTTTATTAACCAAATAGGCATATCCATAACATGAGAAATCATCTATAAAGGTGATAAAAATACTTTTCTCCACTGAAGGATGGATTGTTAAAAGGTCTACATAGATCGATGTGGACAATTATAAGGAGTTGAGTACGTTTTGTAGCTCCTTTCTTACTATGTATGATTTACTGTCCCTCAAAGCAATCCGCATATATATCGAGATTGATAAAATTTAAATTATAAGAATTTCATTCTTTATCAATCTTTATATTCTTTCTTTTGATATATGACCTAAATGTTTATGTTATAAGTAAGAAAAATTATCATTCATTATGCTTCTAGTTCCAATGGTATTATAAATAGAAAATAGGAATTCAAATAAATTAATAATAAGTTTTAATTTATATAAATCAACCCTAATATTTTTTAAACCAATAATGAAATTTTGTTTAAATAATTGAAACAACCATCATAAAATCTTAAAAGTAAACATGCTTTTCATTAAGTTTAGGAATACAAATTAGGTTTCTAGAAATTGAAGATATATAGAGAGTTTGTATTAAATCCAAGTAATAAATAAAATCTAATATTAAAGGATAAGTCCCTACATTTTCAATCAGGACCTTCTTATAATTTCTTATGAATAGAAAGTTCTTAGTTAAGTTTATGGTTTAGCTTGTGAGCATCTCTAACATTAGAAACATGAATAGTAACATAAGAATCGAGCCACCAAGTAATAAAAGGAACTTTATTTAAGTTTAGTTCAAAATATACAAAAAGGTTACATGTAACTTTCTTTTCACACTAAGATCAAACTAAACTTTACATTACAAACAATCTTTCTAGTAGTTTCCTATTTTCTTACAGAAATGACACTTATCTGTCTTTTCTTCCTTCTTATAGATATTATTAGCAACATGTGTCACTTTAGCAGGCATTTTCTTCTCAATATCCTTGGCCTTTGGCTTATGAATCTTGCTAGCTCCTTGACCTACATGATTAATTGAATGAACTCTTTGACTCTTTACCCTTGTTTCCTCTTGAATGAGCATATTGGACAACTCATTAACATTCTACTTATCCTATATAGTATTGTAGTTAATTTGAAAATATTCAAACTTATGTGGAAGGTGTCATTATCGTAGAGAGATCAAGTTTATCTCTCTCAACTCTTTTTCTACTATGAAAAAACTTAATAAAATTATATATAATATATAGATAGATAGATAGATACAAGAAGATACCACTCAAGCTTAGTAGTAAATTTTATTGTTTAGCTATTAAGTTGATTATACTTTATGGGATAGAGTATTGATCCATCAAACAAGTACATAGTCATAAGCTAATGGTTGTAAAGATGAGGATGCTCTATTGGATGTGTAAACTTATTAGAAAAAAAAAAAGAAAAGTTCAGGAATGTAATGGTAACATAGAAATTAAAAGTGGCTAATTTAATGAAAAATTAAGAGAGATAAGACTTGGAAGGTTTGAACATGTTAAGAGGAAACAGCCAAATATTTTAGTGAGAAGTTGTAAGAAGATTGTACTTAGAAACTATAAAAGGAAAAAAGGAAGGCCTGATAAGAATTTTAAAAAGATGATTAAAAATGATATGACTCTGCTGGAAATTACCAAAGATATAACTCTCAATAGAAAACTTTAGTGTACTAAGATGTAGATAAAGGATCTCACATAAAGAGATCCTTGTTGTTCTCATAGACCTTTCAAACATTTTTCATCTTGTATTTAGTCTAAACATTTAAATATTTAGTACTTCCCTCTTAGTTATTTAGCCTAAACATTCCTTACTCAGCCTAAATATTTTTCTTGTGATGACTTGTTTAATTTATTTATTTATTTATTCGCCTTCTTTCTTATGTGTGTATTTGTTTACTTTTTTATTTTGTATTTTTACTCTTTATCTTGTTTTATTTTTATTGTAATATTTATTTTATTACTTATTTTATATTTTTATTTATTACGTATTTATTTTTATTTTTGTTATTTTTATGTCTATTTTTATTTTATTTTATTTTATTTTAATATGTATACCATATTTAGATTTTCTTTTCTTTTCTTTTCTTCATGTGGGTCTATCGGAAATAGTTTCTCTACCAATTAAGAGAAAGGTTGTATACTACTAGACCTCCCCAGACCTCACGTATCAGTGGGACTTTCACTTGGTTGTTGTTGTTGTTATATTTTTTTTAATATGATGTGTTTATAAGATAAACTGTTGAGATTTATTTCAATATTAAATAAAAATATAAACCAAACAAAGCTTGTTAATTATATTAATACTATTGTTAATACAAATGAAATATAACCACTAGTCGAGCCATCCATTAGGAAATGAATATCAACTAGAAAGAGTTATTAATATTTATAATTTACTATATACATACATATATAGATATGTATATTCCCTTTAAACTCTTGCTCACTATTTAATCGGTCATCAAGAACCTAAACTCAAAATTAAAAAAAGAATGAAAGATCAATTAGTATAGAAGTGATTCTATCCCTGTTCTATATAGTGGGAGGCCTTTTAACTGCCTACGTTGAATTAAGACGTATTATTATATGTATAGTATAAACTACAATATAAGGGACTTTTATCGACAAAAAGAATCATCGCTAATAGTCATTAAGTATTTTTTATATTCATTGCCAAAAACGTTGTCAAATCCCTATAGCAAAAAATTATAGGCGACATTTTCCCCTAATCACTGCTAATAGTTTTCCCTACATTTTATTTTAGTAATGAAAAACTATAGGTTACATTTTGACAAATTGTCGCCAATGTGTTTTGGCTACGCTTTGTTTTTGCAGCTAACTACATTTCTAAAAATGCAACCAAAAGACCAAATATTTTTAGCTATGCTTTGTAAAATGTAGTCAATTTTTTTAATATACATTTTAACTAAATGTTATAGCATGTTAATTATAATTAATTATGAAATTTTTAATCTATATTATTGTATAACATTTAGATTTTTTGTTGATAATTTATTATAAAAATTGAAATTTTGAAGCTTTGTATATAAAAGAATAAAATATCACTAAATTTAATTATGCACAAGATTTTAATTATAACTTAAAAAATACTTATATACAAAATAAAAAATACAAAGAGTAGTTTAATCACGTATACTTTTTTTCATCTTCCCTATTTACATAATATAGGCCAAGTAATTTTCTTAGGTAGTTTTTATGTTTGGCCAACTTTTCTTTGATGACTTGTTTTCCTCTTCAAGACATTGAATATATGTTGGTTTTGATGAGGATGAAGCAATTGGCTTTGGATCAAACACAAGACCTTAGATGTATCTAGATTATGTAACAAACACCTTAATGCAAATTTCTTCTACATTCGACTTACTCTAAAATTTAAAATAAAAAATCAATATTTAAGTCAAATATTATTAGTTAGTAGTATATAAATAAATAAAATTTAAATTTAAATAAAATTTTATGTTTACATAGTTATTGTGCGCTTCTTTAGATGTCCACCCTTGACCTTCCTTATAGTAAGTGAGTTTGTAGAATGTGATCATATCATACTCTTCTTCATGTAGTTCCTTCTCACTCTATTTTATAATAAAAATAATGTATATTAAATAATATGGTGTTTGTTGATAATTATAACTTGTAAACAAAGAACTTACGTATTCATTTCACATGACAACAAATGATTTGGAGCCTTGATGGTGAGGGTTTTTCATTTTTTCCTTTGTTCACCTTGGCCTTCTCACACTTTTCCTAAATAAAGAAACAAAATAGTCATTAAATCGTGTAACAAGATTTATGGAAGCAAATGTAAAGGTAAAGAAAACAAACCTGAATGTTGGGGGAGGCCCAATAATCAAACAACAATTTTCTAGAGACATTCGTTCTAAAACATATCTCCTTGCCTCCATATCCAAAGGAAAATATTTATAATACTGATGCATTCGATAACAAAAATTTGGTACTTTATTTCAACAGTGAAGTGACACAGTTTGAAACATCAAGATTATCGATATTGAGAATATTTAATTTCATATGTGAACAATAATTAAAAATGTAATTAATCTTAAAATAAGTGAAACAATATTGCATATAATAAAATAAAATAAAAATTTATTGAAACTTTATCCAAAGCATTCTCTGGCAAATTGTCTTCCTTCAATTACTTGGCATACTTTAGACAGGGTAATTCGATTTTGGAAATTACCCCCAACTCACTAGACAATTTTGTTAATTAAATCTTGTCTAAAGGATGACCTTATAAAGTATTAATTAAATAAAATGAAAATTTATTGAAACTTTATCCAAAGTGTTCTCTAGCAAATTGTCTTCCTTCAATTACTTGACATACTTTAGGCAGGGTAATTCGATTATGGAAATTACCCCCAACTCACTAGACAATTTTGCTTATCAAATCTTGTCTAAAGGATGACCTTTTAAAGTACCAATATGTACTGAGAACTTGTTGCTTATTGCAACATTCATTCATTGCAACCCAAAACCTTTAGTTATACCTCTACCTCTTTTTTCTAATGTTGATATTGGAACCTGATAAAAAAATGAATAATGTTAAGAAAATACACATTAAACAAGTAAATATATATTTGAGCATCAGTCTATTTATAGGTGTTGAAGATTAACAAACCTATAGACCCTCTGTACTAGTTAAGGCAAATGGAGGTTGTTGCTGACTTGCTTCATTGGAGAATGAGGTCGATTGTTGTTGTTAGCTAGGATTTGATTGATCTGGTTATTATTGGGTAGGAACAATTTCGATACTTACCACCACCTTCTTCCCTTTGTTTCTATCAGGTGTTATTATATTGGATATCTATAATTCAAACATCAACATTCCATATTAGCATAACTTAAACATCAATAATCCGCATTAATGTAACCCAAACATTAACAATCTGCATTAACATAACCCAATCATCAATAATTTACATTAATATAACTCAATTATCAATAATCCGTATTAACATAACTTAATCATCAACAATTCGCATAAACATAACTCAAACATCAACAATACGTATTAACATAACTCAAACATCAATAATACTTATTAATATAAATGTTACGAACATTACATTTCAAACAATATAAAGAACACTTTTATTACCTTCAATTATCATGATCAAGATCTAGAAAAGTATCTTCACTAATTGCATTATAATTCAACTCTTCATCACTATTATAATCGGCTAAAGTATCATCATTGTCATATAATTCATCCTCAATATAATCTTCATCTCTTTCTATGACAAGATTATCTTATACTTTATTTTCTTACAGTATATTGGGATCAACATCTCTCCTATGGAATGATAATATCACTACATCTTTTATTTGTAGGGTTGTATTATTCAGCTTCGATTCAATATCTTGATATACTTCATCACTATCTTCCCTCATTAGACCATTTTTCCTTTCAAAAAATCAAAGAGATTTCGATGTTGAAACTTTTGAACAAATTTTCAATTGTTTCCTAATACGGTGTCGTTAAGGTAGAATACTTGCTTCACTTGACTTGCAAGTACAAAAGGCATTACCATACCGTGTGTTACTAATGTTAATGTTAGTAACATTGCCATTCACTTTTATGTCACTAAGATTAAATCATTTGCACTTAAATAGAACAACCTTTTTATCCTTGATGTAATACAGCTCTATTATTTCTTAGATGACTCCGCAGAAATTAATAAAATTGTCATCATGTTGTCCCTTAATAACAACCCAACAATTTTGGCTTCTAAGTCAACTGTCTCGATCTTTTATGTGAAATTTAACTCTATTAACAATGCAACTTGTATATTTCTTACCATCCATATGAAGCCCACATGCCAAAGCATATAATGTTATCGTCATCTCTTGCAATTTATGGTTATCTAATCATATCATCTATAGGACAAAATATAATTTGAAGTTAATCTTACATACAAATTGCCATAAGTTCAAAATATTTCATCAATAACTTATTCAAGTCCTAAACCATAATGGGAACTTAATTTTATGTCTTACTTCAACATTAACAATCCCTTTACTTCGAATCTCATCTTTGTGCCTTCCATTTAAAAAAGTAAATAAATGTCAAGAAATACAGATTGAACCAAAAAATTTAAATATGAAATAATGAATGAGAAAACAATGATTTCATGTTTAATATAATACACTTGTTCAATGTTAATATGAATATATACTAACGTTATTTGAACCTATAAGAATTGGGCATACACTAACGTTACTATATTTGTTAACCAGTATGAACATAAAACTATTAATAGAAATGTTACTACTGGATCATTTTTCAAAACATCAAAGGGTTATAAATTAAATACTGGTAGGGATATAAACTTAATATAAGTAAGAAAAAGAATTGAAGAATCTATATTTAGAAGAGAGTAAACAAAAAAAAGTTAGATAATAATAACAAAAAGAAAATAAAAAACTATTGTTTATCATTCAATATAACTAACAATTTAAATATGTTTAACATGAGCGACAAAAATAAAAGAAGACAAGAGCTTGGTGGAGAGCTAACTGTTTCGAAACATATAGAAGGAAAAAATAAATTGAAAATAATTGTACTAAAAGTTAAGATTTTTTTGTATACTAAGGGTCGTAATTTACGTTTTATATTAGCATTTTAATATCTTCATATTTTTGGAGAAAATGTTCCATAAACATATTGATTTTAAGATTTTTTTAATAGGCAAAGAATTGATATACCATTTTTAAGATTAATTGGTTAGTAAACACTAATGTAAAGTGAACTTTTAACATGATAAACTTAAATCTTCATCTAAAGTACATATCATGATTTGTTTACAAGGCCAAATTTATTAATAGAAACATTACGATCGCATCATTTTGAAGCTCATGTATTAAGAAGCTCTTATGTAAGCATAAACAAGCAAACATGTTAAGAAGCAATTCCATAACGGCTCTAAATACCCATCAGATCCTAACAAAATTATCCAAGAAATATGGACCTATGATGCATCTTTGGCTTGGCAAAGTTACCACCATTGTTATTTCTTCTGCAAAACTTGCAAAAGAAGTCATGAAGAGTCATGACTCCATCTTCGCAACAAGGCCTAATATATTTTCTATGAGTATTTTAATTTATCATTATAATAGACATAATATATATTCAATTCAAATCCAATAACATACTACTGATTTGTCATAAACAATTCAAACAAAAGTTTAACAGAACCTTCATCGAACGTGTTATGGTTAGTACTCAAACAAGCTTCCTAATCCATATTTAGCTTCAATCAACTCATTTTGGACGATTACCCATTTGACCATCTTCATTATTATCACAACACACATTCACCATCAACCAAACCACAACATACAAGCAGAGAACACAAAACCCAATAGAAAACAACACCTAAATATAGTAATGTCACAATTACCAGAAAAACTAAAGTGCAAAGGATGGATCACTTACCTCAACCAACAATTAAACGGAGATGACAACGAAGACGAAGAAATGAAAAAGATGACAATGATGATGAAAGAAGAAAAATACATCATTTTCGTGTTATTTTTTTAAATGTTTCAACGTTTGGCTACGATTTTAGAAAACATCACCAAATGTTAAACAAAAATCATTGCCAATATAGATCTCTCGTCGCTAAAGGTACATTTTTGTGATGAATTAATAAAATCATCACCAAATTGTTGTCCTTTGGCAACATTTTCTTAGAAGCGTTGCCAAAGAAAGTTAAATCGTCACCAATTCTTTTCAAAAACATATTTTTATATATTTAGAAAAATTTTTATAATATGATTTCTATAAAATAGTATAGAATTTATATATAATAAATAAAGTTTTGTAAAACCACATAAAATTGTCAAATCATATATTTTAAAAGAGGTTAATATCATCATCATCACACCCAGTCTGAAGTCCCGCAGTGAAGTGAGATCTGGGGAGGTCTGATAGTACGCAGCCTTACTCCAAAGAGATTAATAAAAAGTATAAATTTGTGTAATATAAATTAATTTTATGTTTTTAGTTTTATAAATTTTTTAACTGGCATTGATTTTAACTAAATTTATTTTTAGACTTACAATCATTGTCAATAATATTAAATTTTATTTTTAAGAATATGATAATAATATTTAATATTGATTTCTATTTTTTACTATATTATCATTATTTTTAATTATATTGCAGTAAATATATTAATATATGGTAATTAATATAATGTTATATGAATGTATAGATAATAATTGTAATTAGTATAATGATTTATGAATGTATAGATAATAGATAAATTTTCTCATATTTTACTTACATAATATAGTAGTCCATTTAATCATAATTCTTTATTTATTATATATAAATTTGGTACTGTTATATAAAATATATTTATATATTATATATAATTTCATCATCAAAGGTTAAGCCAAATGGTAATGGACCACCACTTGGTGACAGTTTTCTAAATCATCGCTAAATGGTATATTTCCTTCGAATTGTCAAAAACGATGTCATTTTCATTACTTATTAATACCAAAATGAAGCTCTCTTTATTTTCGTGTTAGCCATTGTATTTCCTCTTGGTTCACTATCGGAGACATGTCATCTCCTCTATTGTGGTTGTCACTGTCAAAGAAGCATCAACTCCTGTGTTAGTATTGTTCTTCTTTTTTTGTTTTCAAGAACCCTCCTTATTATGTTCTATTTTTCTGCTATGTTTTGGAGTTTATGAGGATTTTGTGTTATGCTTATGATATATGGGTTTTTTATTTATGTTTTTATTTAGAAGATGGTGAATTGTGTTTCTATGTTGGTTGTGTATATACGGTTTGACATTTTTTCCACCTTCCATGCCTGTTTAAAGAAATCCTACTAACTCTTTAATAAAAGGTCTATGAAAGTATTTAACTTCTATAAGGGATGTTTACATACTTCATTTTGTTTTGAATTCCATCACAGTAGCTCTCTCTGTATTTGAGGATAGGCTCGAGAGACCCAACTATTTTTATCATAATAGTGAATTTAGAAGAAAGGACATTTAATTATTCATCCCCTAAAAATAGTGCATGCACACTACATTCTCAACCTTATCATATGAAGTACTCCAAGTTAATAGATCTTAAAATTAATATTGCTAGAATGTTGGAACATTCAAATAAAAAGTCTTCTATTGACTTTTCACAATAAAACTATTTATATAAATTCATCATAGAATGTCAACAGAGTAACTAATTTTTTGGAAAATTCTCCCTGATGAAGAACATATCGATGGACAATAAATCTGCTCATCAAAATCTAATCATCCCTTGCCTTCAATGGTCGATCTTCTTCTTCAAAGTTTTTAGTATTATCCGAATTAGCTCTCTTTCTTTATTATCTATGACTCATTTTTTGGTAGGAATTAATTAGATGAACGTTTGATTATATATATTATGTGTTGTATAAAGCTTCCTTAAGTCTTCAAGAGAACATAAATGAAAATGGAGGCAGTAACAATGTCCCGATGGTCTGTATAAGATTAGAGAAATTGGTTGTTTTGAAACAATCGTCGTTTTCAAAAACTATGTCTATTCAATCAGGTATACATATATTCGAATTTGGGTTCCTTATACTGTTTAAATTAGCTACTTAAGTTCTATACTATTTGTTTCTTAGCTGAAACGTATCGTACGTGCGGTTCATCTAATTTTAGTAATTCATACTATATCTAGGGAATCATTTATTGTATCTTCCGCTAGTTTATTTAAAGCCAGGAAGTTGTTGGAAGAGGGTGTCAATAAACCAACATCTAAGGGAAGGTCTTTGACTATTTCAATTGGGGCCTTCGAACATTCAATGAGCCTTTTTAGGAATTCAAACATAGGGAACTCCTTTACCTTTTCTACCGAGTTGTCACTTAGAATCTAAAAAATAATTATTTATTTTCCTTTCAATGGAATAGGCGTGAAACTTTATTTATTATTTTGTCTATAAGAGTTATTAAACTTCTAATTAAAATCTTGTATTAATTACCATATATTATTATATTATATTACTTACCATATCTCAATATTTATTGTTTTTTTGTAAGAAACATATATGATCATTATATTACAAACTTCATATTAAAACTATTTGAAAATTTTGTGACACTATAAAAAATTTCAAATCATATAATTTAAAAAATAAAAATATAAAATATAAATCTATGAAATATTAATTAATTTTGAGTCTATAGTTTCATATTGATTTTACAATTTTGGTAGCTAAATTATTTTTGCACTTATAATTATTGTCAATAATATTAAATTTGATCTTGTTGTTAGAACTTTTGACGATGATTTAAAAAATTTGTCACCAAAAGTCCAACTTTTTGAGACGATTCACAAAGTCGTGACCAAAGACTCGACCTTTGGCAACAAAATACTAAATTGTTGCAAAAGGATGAGTATTTTGCAATGATTCCCATAAATCATCACCAAAGAAATGCATTTAGCGACAATTCTATTAAACATCATAGAAAGATAAAATTTTGGCACTGATATTAAAAAACATCACCAAAAGTTGAGTTGTCCATGCAGCTAAAAGTCAATTTTGTTGTTGTGATACTATTAAAAAAAAATCTTTAGATCAACTTTAGCTTTTTGCAAATGAAGCTGGATTCTTTACAAAGGGGACCAATAAACATGTAATTTGTTGTTTTTATTTCTGTTTAATCGATGCTTGATTTCTTATTAACAATTCAGGAAAGAAGCTACACGTGACTTTAATAAAGGTGCACATTGAGGATATTAGGATGTTTGGCCATAACGTATGTATTAAAATATGCTTAATATGCCTGATCAATTACAAATTTTGGCACAATAACCTAACAAAAAATCTGAAGCAGAACAATAGTTACAGAATGGCACATCATAAAAGCTGTGAAAAAAATGTAAACCTTTTGATTTGATACTCAGATAATTATATTAAATTTGCACATATTTTAAATGAAACTTTAAGAATTAGATAAAGATCTTTTATCATCTCTTGATTTTATATTTAGATACCATTTTTATAAGCATTTCAATTTTCAATGTCATATATCATTTTAGATTGTACATAAATATGTGAAGATTAGGGAAATTTTCTCAAATTCATTTATTTCTTTTCATTTTTATTCTTAGATCATTTTAAAGCCATATTAAAATATGGTACGTGTGTAAATTAATTTTCATTACTGTCTTAATAAAAAAATATATATGTATAACATCTATTTCTTTTACGGCCAATTAGTTGGACCCGAAAGTTTAATTAGTTTAGGGTTGTTTATCCTCAACCCTAGCTAGTATATGGTTTGCTGGAAATAAGATGATGTGTCTTAAATTTAATTGGTAAATGGTGATTAGGGTGAAGTATGCAACAGAAACTTGTTAATATACATAAGCTAATAAGTTAAAACATTTTTCCTTAACAGAAGTAATTATTTTTTGCTAATAGCGGATTAGTCCTTTTCATACTCCCATTGCCAACCATAGAATCTAGTCGGGATATCTTTTTGTTCAACATTCTCCGCGTAGTCAATAACAGAAACCCTCCATTTCCAAGCATCTTGCTCAAATGAATGAATAGTTAATTTCAGGAATATGGAAATGAGAAACAGCTATATACATATTGTACTTCCAATTGAATCTACTTCTGTAGTTATGCTACTCTGCCGCATAGATATACTCCATCAAGCCAGATTGTGTTCATCAATCAATTTCTACTCTCTTGCATTCCTCTTTGACGCAAATATAAGGAATGGCCTATTTCAGAGCTGCCTTTTGCTCTTTTCTTCTTTGGATAGCAATGTTGAGATTGGCTTCTTTGTTATCCCATATTGGTTGGGGATAACAAGTGAGGCAAGACTCTTACCTATATAAGGAGGTGGCTACCTCCTTGTTTAGTGCACCAAACAAAGACAAAGATTTGTAGTACAAATTTGACTCTT
>JANITW010000001.1:22959357-22970386 GCA_027564335.1 Erythroxylum williamsii | reverse complement strand
AAACGGTTAATCAGTTGAGTTCTGTAACTAACCCGAACTGACTCTTGCGTCTGCTTCTCAATTCTTCTTCTGCGTCTATTTTTCTATTCGCGTCTTCGTCTGTTTTACTATTTGCGTCTACGTCTGTTTTTATTTTTCTTTTGCGTCTGCGTCTGCGTCTGTTTTTCTGTTTGCGTCTGCGTCTATTCTGCGTCTGTTTTGCACCGTCTGTGTTGCTTCATCTGTATTGTTTCGTCTGTGTTGCTTTGTTTGTATTGTTTCGTCTGTGTTGCTTCATCTGTATTGTTTTGTCTGTGTTGCTTCTCTTTTTGTTCTCTTTGTTATACATCAAAATTATATCTAAGAAAAGTTATTTTGACTTAACAATCATCACAGACGATACATCTCTATAGACGATACATCTTCACAGACAATATGACATCATCACAGACGATATGATGTCATCACAGACGACTTGTCTCTATAGATGATATGACATCATCATAGACGATGTGACGTCATCATAGACGTTATGGTTTTATAGATGATACATCTTTACAGACGATACATCTTCACAGACGATATGATATCATCATAGACAATATAATGTCATCATAGATGATATGATGTCATCATAGATGATACGTCTTTACAGACGATATGATGTCATCATAGACGATGTGACGTCATCACAGATGATACGTCTTTAAAGACGATACATCTTTACAGATGATGCATCTATAATCCTAAGCATCTCGCCTTATAAGGACCATAACTTTCAACTCCAATGGAAAAAATTACATACTTTATACTGTTGGAAAGATAAAAGGAATACCTACAACTTTATAGAAGACAAATTTCTCTAATTCATCCTACATCAATCCAAAATTTTCCTCGAATTTAAAACATGAATTTTACATTCATCCACCAATGTACTGCACCTAGTTCTCAATTTTATGACAAATTTTGAAATTCTTAAAGACAGAATTTAAATTTGACATCTTTATAGGAAATGTAGCCATATATCTCTAGTTTAATTCAAATTAATAATCATCTCGTTTGGATAACTAGAGAAATAGTTGTGGCTAAAAGACTAAAGCATACTCAGTGAACATTTTTCAGATCAACTACCAATTTTGTTTCCAAATCTTTCCTTAACACAACTCATACCAATATCACCTTTTTTTAACTTCATTTACTCCTCATTCTCAACTCAATATCATCCATAAATAAATTATAATCCATGATTAATCATGAACATCAATAACAGAACATACACATATATACATATCTTTCATCAACTTACTACACATATTCAACTTCGTTTTTGCTTTCATTTTAGTTCTAACTTTCACTTTAATTTTTCCCATTTCATAACCTCTCATCTACCAAAAACACCAAAGCAAAACATGAATATATTCACACTTCTCATTTACTACTTTAATCTTGTCTATCATTTCTAATTTAAGAATTTTCATCATTTGTTCTTTACTCATGACTAATCACCAAAATTTCTCATTTAATAGTTCTAGTCTTCTAAGAAAAGTTCGGGGTCCAACAGTTATAACTAGTGAATTTAGTTTTTTTGTTTCTCATAAGTTAAATATGCAACTTCATAAATAACATATTTGCAACTTGTACTAATCCTTCAAGACAATTACAGATCATTAAATTCATGGATAACTATAGAATAATCATCATTAAATTATTTTGTTAGATCACTAAATATTAATTATTTATGAAATATCATAACATAAAACAAGGAATGCTTGAATTAAAACAAAAATCTAAGTTTAGAAGAAAAAAAACCTTGCAAGGTTACAATTGTAGTTTTAAATCCCTTTGAATCAAAATATGTGAATTTAGTCACATATATTTTGTGTTTCAACATCAAATATAGGAGAAAAGATGAGAGATTGAGAGAAAACTACAAACAAACTAAATAGAATGAAACCTAACCTCCTTCTATCTTGCAAAGATTTCTATCTAAAATAAATCAAAATCCCTAAATAATAGGGATGGAAATAAGTTTCCTAATTAAATTTGGACTCTTGAGGTAAATCTAACATTAGGTATGATCTTGCCTTATCCACTGTAATAATCTATCCACTTTTTCAAAATTTTTGATTTTGTCTAATAATGCTTCAATTTCATTCATTCTCTATTTCTTATGTCTTAAAACAAATATTAATTTTCCTATTAAAGCACCAAAATATAGTCAAAATAAAAGAGACAATTCCAAGTAATACAACCAAATAACATCTTATCAAATTCTCCCACACTGGACTCTTGCTTATCCTCAAGTATACTTCAATTCAATATATTAATCGTCCTTATAACATCCTCTCATATTTTTTCATGTTATCTAAAAATATCCTAAAAGTTAATACACATTAAAAGTTTAGGATAAAATACTCATAAGACTCATTTTTAGAATTAAAACATGGTATCTCATCAATTCCATCAAAATCAAATGAAATAAGACTTGACACCTTACAGATTTCACTCTTTGCGTTCAAAGTGTTTAAGGTTTATTAAGCTCTCAAATCAAAGCATAGTGAGTTATTTCTGTAAGCTTGCTTATGAATCATATCTCCGCCACTAACAAAAATGAAACTAATGTGTATTTAAAAGGATAATGGCTTAGATAAGGTATGACAAAAAGAAGTTTGTAGGTTAAATAAATTGAAGGAAATCATACAAACTTATTTACACAAGTTTGATACAATCCTTTCAATTTAGAAGGTCAAAATTATTAAAGACATCAATAAGAAGAAGGGTAAAAGTGGTTTATAACAAGGTCAGCATTTAAGAAAAGAAATAGTAAGGGTTAAATTGGTTTTCTAAGGGGTCAAAATTAAGATACGCTTGTCTAGGCCAAAAAAAATGGTTATCCTAAGTGTCCTTATCATCTTTACGCACAAATTCATCAAAAATATAGTCTCAACATGTATTCAAAAGCAAGCTCTAGCATAAATAAGCTATGGTTGATAATACATAACAAAAAAATGTGTGAGCATAAATATGATAGATGCTCTGAGGCTCAAAGCTCACATAGGTGTCAAAATATATCAAGTCTTGCATACTCTCATTCAATAAAACCAATGTGATACTTAAAGTAATTTAGTGAAAAATACTAATCATGCTTGGCTCTCTTGTATGTTAATTCTTAACCAAACATGTATCCTAAATAAGAGATTATTTCTAAACAGTAATCAGAAAATTATGAGGCTATCATGTTGGAATAATCAATATATGAATCATAGTATTCATAAGTTCATGCACAATTCACATAGTTTATTATAATAGATACTCTCGCTCCCCCAAACCTAAATTATATATTATCCTAATATATGTACAATATGCTTATATACCATAAAATAATCAACAAAAATAAAGTACATAGTAGATGACTCTGTTGAGTTGTGATCATTTAAAATGAGATGTATTATGAAGTCAGTGGACGTAGAGGTATCAATCCCAAGAATTGAAGCAAAGCATCCAAATTCTTCTTTAATTTAGAAATTTTATGTTTTAACCTCTCTAACTAAAAGTGATGCTCATGTTGGATTGGCGGAACCAGAAGAAAAAGAGACAATCCTCTTATTGTGATAATGATGAACCTTTATAAGGGGGTTACATGGTACAAAACAAAATGCTCTATTTTGTTGCTCGATTAGCCTCATCCTACTTAAACAAACCTTGCCTAATGTTCCATCTCTTAGGTCATATGTATATTAGTGTCATTCATATAAAGAAATTGAGATTATTAGCCAGATGAATAATAAGGGAACCAAGACATAAATTCTTATTAGATAATAGTGTGAAACTACACAACTAAACACATAAATTAAAGTACCATACACCAAATAAAAGATAACTTAGCTTTAGTGCAAGTACACGTCATGACCTTTCTTCCAAAATAATTTAAAGCCAAGAAACATTGTATATTAATCCATTCAAGCTCATTAAGATCACTAACCTTAGATTTACTTTGATGATAAACCAACAGGTCAAAAGACAGTGATTTCCACACTCTAGAAGAATTAAAATCACTATAGTCCACTACCGATTCTTTGTACTGAGTCAAATTAGCATATTCCTCATCTATCAATCTTAAGGCCAAATTATATTCAGTGATGCTCTATTTAAATTCAATACATCTATATGGTACCACATTGGGAAATCATAAAACAAAATTATCTGGTTTATCAAAATTGAAGGTATTATAAAACTTTCTAGTTAATTCAGTAAATACCAAACAATAAATCAACACAAAATATCTCCAAATCATGTCAATAAGCAAATTATCAAAATTTTCTTTGATATGCAATTCTTCTAAGGAATGATAATGCACACATTTACCTGGATTAATATGTCAAGTTTGAGAGCAATGTACCATTGCTTTCTTTCTTTAAAGTTGAAAGTCATATATCCACAAAGGTCAAACTCAGATGGTAAGAAGATAGATGTATTTTTAGCTATATAAGCATACTTCTTACAAGTACTTATGGTAGGACCAGTGTCAAATTTATTTTGTGTAGTTGAATTCACCTTAGACTTCCCTTTTTGTTATCTGATTTCAACATCCCGTAATTAAGACAATTATAAACAAGAAACTAATTCTAAAAATAACTAAAACAATCTAAGAATAACTCAAATTAAAATTAAAGCAGTCAAAATTATGTAATAAAAATGATTCAAATAAAACTTGAAAAGAAATGAGACTTTATTATGACACTATAGAGAGATAGGTTGCTTTTAGAGTTGTAGTTGATGGTGTTTGCATTGGTAGGTCTATTTCTAGGATGTTGTGGTGCTAAGTGTTATAGCTGGGTGACTACAATGCTAGGTATAGGGCTATAACGACTTAGTTTTGTGTGGTGCATTGTGTTTAGAAGGCTATGCACATTAGGGCGTATTGGTGCGTTGGAGCTAGTGCGAAGTTGGCTAGATGTGGTGTGCCTATAGCTGGTGTGACATTGTGTTAATGCAGCTAGCATTATTATGTGTTGCTGATAAAGAAACAAAAGAAATTAGGGTTTTTCTTGTTTTGCTTTTTAAAATTATTTTTAAAGACATTAATATCTATTTTATTTTTATTTTTATTATCATTTATTTAATTTTCACTTATTAAAAATTTACAATTATCTTTAAAACTAAGCAGACTATAAGGTGTGATCATACCTTATGAATGTTAATATTCTAGAATTTTAGGGGTTCCATTTCATAAAGCTAAATCTCGTAAGGCGTGATCTCACCTTATGAGTTTTAGTATTCTAAAATTTTGAATATTTGATCTTGACAGTTAAATTACATAAGGTGTGATATGATCTTATAAATTTTAGTATTTTTGAATTTCAAGACCTAATTCCTCTTAAGCTAATAAACTTGCTTCTTAAAGACAAATAAATGAAAATTATATATAATTAAAACAAAACTAATATAAATTATCATGTTTTAGGTTGCCTTCTAAACAGGGCAATTGTTTGACATTGTTATACTCGATAGGGTTTTTTTCTTCTTAAACTTCTACATATTGGGGAACTACCAAATTAATATCCACCACATTTAAAATTGTCATCTCCTCATAAGATGGTTTCAATCTATGTCTGTTCACTTAAAAGATCTTCCTAGTATCTAAACTTTTTATTTCTACCATACTACGAGGAAAATATTAGTGATAACAAAAGGGCCAAGTCATCCAGAATGTAAGTTACTTGGCATAAGCGTTAATTAAGAATTATACAATAACACTTTATGTCCTACCTCAAATTGCTATATTATCATGGAACAATTTTTTTTTCTCTTTATAGATTCTCAAATTCTCATAAGCATCCAACCCTAGTTCCTTTAGCTCTTGTAATTGCAATTTCCTTTTCTCCCTAGATTTTGTCAAATAATGTTGTAATGTTGCATTGCCCAACAAATTTTATGTTTAATCTCCGTCAATAAATGACAAGCTTTACCAAAAACTAGTTGATAAGGAGACATTCTTATGGATGTTTTGTAGGTTATACAGTATGCCCAAAGAGCATCATCTAGATGCAAACTCCAATCCTTTCGTCTTAGATTTACCTTCTTTTCCAAAATAAATTTTACTTCTCTATTCAATGATTTTATTTGTTCATTCGTTTATGGATGGTAATGGTGGCTCCTCAATGATATACGCCATACTTTTTAAACAAAGCTACCATAATTCTGTTACAAAAATGGCTTCTTTGATCATTAATAATGGTTCATGAAACTTTAGATGTACTTTATAAAACCTACAATAGCTGCAAAATCATCAATCTTAGTGACTTTTGCTACCACCCACTTTGAAACAACAGCCAAAAGTATATTAAAAAAATCATGGTATATTAAAAAAAACTATGAGATGAAGGAAAAAATGGCTCATAAGATCAATACCTCATACATCAAATATCTCAACTGTAAGAATTGGGGTTTGAGGCATTTCATTTTTAGAAGATAATGTACATGTATTTTAGCATTTGTCACAACTTTTACCAAACACATAAGTATCTCTAAATCAAGTCTCTCAATACAACCCACTATCTAAAACTTTTCTGGCAATTCGTTTGGGTCTAAAGTGACCATAATATACATAATTTTGACAAAAAGCTAAAACAAAATGATGTTCATGCTCTGGCTCACAACGCTTAATAATTTGATCAAATTAGAACATCCACAATTATGGTTCATCCAAAACATAATATTTTGCCTCATTCCTTATCTTTTCATTCTTAAACTTACTAAAGTAATTATGTAAAGTTCCAACAACTAAATAATTAACAAAATTTATGTGCCATAGAACCATACCTTTCATTTGGAAGAATTGCTCATTAGAAAAGTATTCAAAAATAGGTAAAATATCTTCATCTCCTACTAACCAACTCAAATGGTATACCATTGAATTGTTTGCTCCTTTTCAATCCCTTATTATCAAATCAAAGTCCTGAAGTAGCAAAATACATTGTATCAAACTCAATTTGGACTCCTTCTTCACCAAAAGGTATTTCAATGTTGCACGGATGGAATACATAGTAACTTTAGAGCCAAGAAAATAAGATCTAAATTTAAATAAAGAAAAAATAATTGCTAAAAGCTCCTTCTCTATTGTAGAATAATTTCACTGTTCAACACCCAATATTCTTGAAGCATAATAAATAACATAACTTTGTTTCCAAATCCTTTGGCCTATAATAGCTCCCACTACATAATTTCTAGCATCACACATGATATTGAATGGTAGATCCCAATTCGGTGGTTGAATAATAGCTATACTTGTCAATAATGCCTTAAGTATGTTAAAAGCTTCCTTATAATCCTTTTCAAATTCAAACGGAATGTTTTTTTGCTGCAACTCTGATAATGGTATTACTATCTTGGAAAAATCTTTAATAAACTTGCAATAAAATCCTGCATATCTAAAAAAAGATCAAACTTCCCTAACATTGTAAGGTAATGTTAATTCATAATTAAATCCACTTTTGCTTTATCAACTTTTATACCCTTGGATGAAATCACACATACTAACGTGATGCCTTGATCAATAATAAAATGAAAAATTTCATAATTCAACACTAAATTCATTTAAATGCTTCTTTTAAGAACCTTAAATAAATGATTTAAACAATCATCAAATGAATCCTCATAAATAATAAAATCATCCATGAGTACTTCAATGTAGTTCTTAATATACTTAGAAAAATACTCATCATGCATCTTTGAAATGTACTTATGTGATTACAAAAATCAAAAGGCATTCACTTGAAGGCATACGTTCCAAAAGGGCATATAAAGGTAGTATTTTCTTGATCTTCTTGAGTAATTGCTATTTGGTAGAAACCTGAAAAACTATCTAAAAACCAAAAACATGATTTACTCATAAGCCTTTTTAACATTTGATCTACAAAGGGGTAATGGGAAATGGTCATTTCTAGTTACTAAGTTAAGCTTCCTAAAGTCTATATACATTTGTCACCCATTATATACCCTCATTAGTGCCAACTCATCATTCTAGTTTCGTATCACTATCATCCTAATTTTTTTGTCAAAACATGCACTAGACTCACTCATTCACAATCTGAGATTGAATATATTATAACTGTATCCAAAATTTTTAGAATCTCTTTCATTATCACATCTTTCATTGTTGGATTGAATATAGGTTGAGGTTCCCTTGTTGTCTTAACATTTTCTTCCAAAATAATCTTATAAATGAAAATTGTTGTACTCTTTTAGAAGTGTTACTAGCCCTTCCTTTTACCCTGTAGTCATCTTTTTTTAGATGATCGCTGGTAATGACTCTCTTACTCCTAAATAGACATAGTTGAGATGATCAAGTAAGGTCTTTAATTCTATCTTTAGAGCTTGCAAAATAGAAGGTAACATTTTCTTATGAGTTATAATAATTTTAGCATTTAAAGTTTTGAAATCTATTAGCATCACTGATAATGATTCTACAATTTCATAAGTTTTATTAACTTGCACGTTCACTTCTAATTTGACATTAAAATCCTACTCATCATCGACACTTTCTTCTTTAAAAATACCTTCTCAATTGAATCTATGAATCCATCTGAAAAATAGAGTGAAAATTATTAAGGTGCTTTATTAACTCAAAAATATTAAACTTCACTATTTCTCTATCAAACTCAACAGAAAGAGTTCCCTCATCTACATAAATTTTTTTCTTAGCCATCTTAAAAAATAACCTTCCTAATTCGAAACAGAATTTTTAACATTATCTCCATCCATTTTCGATATGTAAAAGTCCACTGAAAATACCAAACTGTTAACTTGGACTAAATCATCTTCTATAACACCAATAGGACACATATAAGAATCATCAGCTGGATGAATAATCATATTAGTTTCTTACAAAGAATTTAGATTTAAAGCTCGGTAAATTGAGTATGACATGAAATTAACAAATGTGCTTAAGTTTAGCATGATACACTCAATTTTCTTATCACCAATGACATACGAAAGTGTAAACATATATGGATCTTTGCATTTTTTAATAACTTCCTATTTATCACAGTTGATACGTACTTACTTAAAATTATTCTCTTATTATCCTTCAACCGCCTTTTATTTGCACGTATTTCTTTCACGAACTTTGCATATTTCGAATTCGCTTGATGGATTATAGAATTGATATATTGATTTCTACCTTTTTGAAGGTCTTTAAGATCTTTCTTTCATATGCTTCTTTTTTTGATTTAGCTGACTTGCAAGGAAAAGGAGATACACATGCATTAGTTGATATTAGTGAAGATAAATAATCTTTTACCTTTATTGGAGGTTCATGTTTGTTTTTATCCTTTGTCATGTTTTTCTAACTCCATTGCAATGAAAGATCCAGATTAAATTTTCTTACCACTTTTCAACATCATTGCACCCTCATTCTCCTTTAGATTTACCATCTTTTATAAAGGTAATTTCCTAAGGCTTGCGCTTCTAATTTACTAACTGAGGTAGTTAATTGAGTGATCTGATTTCCTAAGTTCTAAAGGCTTGCTTTTATTTCCTATTGAAATTGTTGAATATTAGTAGTAAGTGCCTTAACAATTTCTTCAAAGATATACATGAATTTGAAGATTGAGATTGAGCATATGTAGGTGTTTAAGGTTGTCTATTGAAATTGTGAAGTTGATATATTTGTTGCCCTCCTTGATTTCGATAGCTAAAGTTCGGATGATCACGCTATCTTGGATTATAATGATTGGAATAAGGTCATATTTTAATTGAGGTTAACTCGAAAATCTCCTTATTATGTTAGCTTTTTAAAGAGAGTCTTATTGCAATATAAGGCACATATCCTAAGATATCCAGAGAATAAGGATATGCTGCACACTCATGCTGATTGCAATTGACTTATAGCCATTTGAAGAACTAAGCAATTAAATCCAAAATTTTATCCTTAACGTTCATATTACATTCCTCGTTCATGTGCTTAATAGCTCTATCCATTCTTGTCTCAACCTGTTGAGAATTTTTAGCCATATTTGATATCAATTACCTAGCTGTTTTTAGTATTTTATTTACTAAAGCTCCTCTACTAACTGCATCTACCATACTCCTACTCATTGGTAATAGTCCATAAAAGAACTGAATCAAAAGTTGCTCGAGAATCTGATGGTGTGACATAACTTGTTAAACCTATCCTAATATTCATACAATGCCTTTCCTAATATTCATACAACGTTTCTCTGGTGAATTATCATATCCCACATATCTCTTTTTTAATATTGACTGCTCGTGATGTAGGAAAGAAGTTTTCTATTAACAACCTTTTCATCTCATTCTATATGTTAGTAGTGTGCTCTAGGTCAATGGACATATGTGACTTTTGTACTGACATTATGACTTATTAATAATATATTATGAGGTATTCTTTTATATATACATGTAGGTCGTTTAGGTAATGTGATTTACGTTCCATGAATAGTATTAGGCTTATTTCATTAAGTATGTGACTTGATAGTAAAACCATAAGCATTATAATACTATTCTAAATCGTCCATGATTGATCGTTATTGGTGGAACAATAATCAATTAAGGCTAGTATGTGTTCTGATTGATTATCACGTTTTTTTTATCATGGATATGAGTTATTAAATCATAAACATAGATATATGTTAGAGAACATATATTGGACCGACTCACAGAGAGAACACTACACGGTTTCATGTCATTAATAATTCTAATATGGTTTGACTTTAGTCCTCTAACCTGAACTCATCATGGTTCCCTACATGAGAAATTCAGTGTTTTGACATTAGACTAAGTTATCTTTAACCGAATAACAAGTAGTCTTATATTGGACATTAAATGAATCATGCCGAGGGATGCGAATGATGTAGATGGGATTTGTACTTCTCTTAAATGAGAGAGATATCATTTGGGCCTTTTGACAAGTATGACTGAAGAAATACATGATCGTGTTCAAATGAATTGATGAGGAGTCATCAATGTCATTTGTTATAATCAGTCAACTTGGAGATCAAGAAACTATGATTAATCAAAGGTTGACATGTAC
>JANITW010000001.1:22928430-22947632 GCA_027564335.1 Erythroxylum williamsii | reverse complement strand
CGGAAATACCGGATCGTTTTGCTTCGTTTTACGGTTGGCTACTAGAGTCACCGATTAATTCACGCTCCAAACTCAAATCTTTTGATAGTGTGATTCACGTGAATCGAGAAGAATAAAGAAGAATATCTAAAGAAGAATATCTATCTTCTTAGAGAGAGAGAAAAGATCACCGAAAATCTTTCTGTTTGTAATGTTTTAGTTGTCTTCCGAAAGATGCTCTTTCACAAGCCAACTTCCCCTTTTATGTTGGAGAAAAACAAACTGTCGGGGATTTACATATGTGGCTGTTCATTTATATATGTGTCCGTTCATATAAAAGCCAACAAAAATAAATCCTGATCAATGTAAGTGGGAAATGCATTTGGCCTGTAATAGGGAGACTTGATATCAATGTTATATATATAAGGTTAAGGTCTCCTGCAACTGCTTAAGCAAATCATGAATATTCGGATTTTCTAATCTATCAAAAAGTTCACATGACAAGAAAATTGTTGAAAGACATTAACGACATCCCAGTGATCGATATTCGTAAAGTTTGTTACAAAAAACAAGCTCGTTTTGGCTTCGACAAGTTTATTTAAGATTATGGAAGCGAAAATGGGTATTTCTTATGTTTTCTTCAATCATTCACTTTCACATTAGATCCTGGATACATAACCGAGGCTTGTGTTAATTTTAAATTTAATTTATTTTGACTACGAATACATGAAATTAAAAGACTTGTTATTTTATTGATTTATCATATTTTCCTATCATTACTTATTTTAAAACTACAGTAGTATTTAATATATAATTTTAATTATTTTATTGATAAATAATGAATATCATCATCAATTATTATCATCATCATCATCATCATCATCATCATAGTAATAATAGTAAAACTAAAATTTTTATTTAATTTATTGTAAAATAATATCAATAAATAAGATAATTAGTCATCACTCTTTATATATAATTTATATTTTTAAATAATTAATAATTTATACATTTATTTTATATTTAATAATTAATGATTACGCAAATTTTCTTTTCTTATTTGAATGCCAAAGTTGATTTTGCTTATTAGGAGTTGGTGTCAATCTTAGTTGAATTTCATATCTTATTAGTCCGTTGAACTATATATCAATATTGATTAATTATATTTGTTATTTATTATATATAAATTATGAATTATAAACAAAAATAGAAATTTAGTGTTATGACGAGTAATTATAATTTTTTATAATTAATTAATTAAAAATAAAAATTAATTATATTTATTATTTATTATATAAAAATTATGAATTATAAACAAAATGAGAAATTAATTTCTATTGTTAGTATTTTTATACAATATATACAAATTTATCATAAAACTTAATTTGTTGTTATATTAAACTAATAAATGTATCATTAATCATTAATAAAATATGATAAGTGTACATATTATTAATTGCTAATTGCTAATAAAATGAACTATATTATAAATTAATTTTTATAATAAAATAATAAAATTTTTATAATTATATTTGATAAAGTAAATATTACCTTATTTTAGTATAGTAGATCCAGTTAATTATAATTTTTATAAAATATATGATCCTAGAAAACTTAATGCATTAAGATACGAATAAAGGATCTCACATAAAGAGGTCTTTCTCATTCTTAAAGGTCTTTTAAACATTTCCTTCGAGTTTTATGTTTTATATTTAGCCTAAACATTTAATATGTAGCACTTCCATTTTAGTTATTTAGCTTAAATATTTTCTTGTAACAGTTTGTTTGATTTATTTATTTACTTATTTTTTCTTGTTTATGTATTGAATTATTTTATCTTTTATTTTTATTCTTTATCATGTTCTATATTTATTGCATTATTTTTATTATTTATTTATATATATACACACATACACACCCATATATATGCGCTTATTAGTTAGAGATAAGATTGCATAATTTTGGACGTCTCCAAATCTCACGTTAGTGGATTATTGTTGTTCTTATTATTGTTGACGCAAGCCAACTTATGTTTGCTAATTCCTTTTATAGTTCCCAAGTCGGCCAACAAAAGACATGATTGTCTATACATATAAAATTTTCTAGTGAGTCACCCTGTTAAGATTTTTAAGAATTAAATTAACTCAAAGTGATATCTGTATGTTATATAAGCACAAGGTTTAGAATTTGAAAATAAAGATATTTTTATACTATTTGAACGCCCCTTCACAAGGTTTATTGTGCCTAAAATAGCAAAGCTACTAAGGTAGACTTCTTCCTGTCGGGTACTCCTCTCCCTCTCCCTCTCCTTGATCCTTTATGACCATGGAATTCGCTTGCTCCTTACTTGTCGTCCGTCTTGGGCATTCTTGAGCAAAGTGTGACATGTTAAGGTAGACTCCTTCCGTCAAGTTCTTCTCCCCCTCTCTCTTTACCTCTTAGTCGGGTTTGTCCGTGCTTTTGTTTGAACACTTCTTCACAAGGCCCATTGCACCCATCACAACAAAATTGTTAAGGTAGACTTTTTCCATCGAGCCATCCTCCCCTCCTCCTTAATCCATCGCTACCATAATATTTACTTGCTCCTCACCTACCTTCCGTCTTGGGCATTTTCAAGCAAAATGCAACCCTTAACAAATGAAACAAGCAATATCCCACTTTGATTGTTTCTTACCTTGAGAAGATTCACCTACCTTCTCCTTGACTTTTTCCAAGCAATTTCGCATCCCACCATTCTTTTTGCCCTCGTAGCTAGTTCGAATCGATGGTGGCATTTAGAGATCCACCGAGGCATCCGCAATCGCTATCGGGCATGGGAGGTCCTTCACGTTTTGCCTCTGAAGCTCTATTCGTGCCCAACCTTGCAACCCACTTATGAAGTTGAACAAATTGTCCTCCTTCGACATGTTCCACACGTCCAACATAAAAGTTGTGAATTTTATCGCATACTCCCGTACCAAGTCGTCTTGCTTTAACCTCTTCAAGGCTTCCCTCACGAGCCATGAAGCATTGTTAGGGAGGAATTGATCCGTTATTTCATTCTTCATCTTCTCCCAAGTGTCGATGGGAGGCCAACCCATACTGATATCGTTAGAAGTTCTCATTCTCCATCACAGCTTTGCATCATTCACTAAATACATCATTGTGATCGACACCTTCTCTAAGTCAGTCAACTTTGCCACTACAAAGTATTGGTCCATATCCTAAAAGAAGTTTTCGAGCTTCTTGACACTTTGCTTGCCGTCCAAAACTTGTGGCTCTCACACCTTCACCAAAATTCTTTCCACTCGTCCAATATCCTATGTTGCAATGATATGCCTTAAGATCGCCACCTTAAACCTAGACTCCTCTTATGCTTTCATCAACTCCATTATTTGATGTTGCAACTGTTGGATTTATGTCTCCAGTATCTCGAATCAAGTATTGTAAGAAGTGACCTCCTCCTCCCCTTGAGGAATCGACCCAATGTGTCCCTTCACTCGGTTGACACATTTTGTCAAATTGCTACCTCCCACCATCTCAAAATTTGGCTCTGATACTGGTTTGTTACAAAGATTTTCTTTCAAGCATGAACTTGTTCCACATGATGCGCCAACCCCTTTGCACGACAATCTCACTTAGCTCCGTCAAAGTAAGATTTAGCCTTGTCTCGTAATCGTCGACCAACCTACTTGTTCTCGAATATCTCACTACCCTTGTAGTGTTTCACTCTCACACCCTTGCAACAAAACTACGAAAGAACTAAATAATCATAGCAAGAATAAGAATACGAGAAAAAGATATAGCTAAAAGTCAACTTTTATTACTTCCCTCAAAGTATACAGAGAAATACTCACAATCCCTAAGTGTCTCCCACACTCGTTTCTCATGAGAAAAGCAAGACTCGAATGAGTTATTTATTTATAGGCACTTCTAAATGACTAATTTAGAATCCTAATAGAACTCTACTAGCTAAGATCACAATTTTATCCTATCTTATCCTTATAGATTACATCAAACTAACCAATAGATGATATTCTCATCTAATTAGGACTATATTTAATAAGATTAAGCTACATCCCAACAAGAAGATAAAAGATTACACTATCTAGGAATGATTATCCATATCCACAAAAATTTCCTCTATCTTCAGATGATCCTTTCACATGATCTTTTTCTCATAGAGCTGATATTCATCCACTGTGATCTTATCAGCCACATCATCTAAGATCTCCTCATCTATATCTGTTGATGATGAGTCATCTAAGTCAATAACACACTGGTCCGATCTAATGCTTACCTATGCCAACTCCATTAGCCATGGTCTATCCACTTGAGCATACACTAAGTTCTTAGTCCATCAAGAACTTAGTCATAGCCAAGTCAGCTCGTATACGGTACAAAATCCTACCAAAACTCATACCATGCTTGATCTACTTGTTAAGTTACCTTAGAACTTTCGCATATTCCCGTCATACTTGTGATCCAACTAACCTTCCGCTTGATATTTATCTCAAGCCTTCTTTTAGTTTCATATTCGAATCTAGCATCTTGTAGAAGATTTCCGTCAATGTGCGCTGATGCATACTAACACTTAACTTGCATGTTTCCGTCTTTGCCTTGTTTATAATACATGTGATGCAACTGCCCATATTTTTGTATTAGAATAGAAGAGCAGGAAACGGTAAACATTGACGGAGAAATAACAGAAAATCCCCTGAATAACCGACTCTCTCTGCATTGCTCCCCTTTTTCTTCTTCTTGTCTTCAAATCTTTTATGCCAATATAGGTTTAAATAATCCCAATAAAATGAGTAAAAGTGGTAATTTAAGGGTGTTCATCGAGAAACGCTCGCATTCCTACCGTAAGCTACCAAAGCAGCTACTCAGTCTCTCTGTCCTCAAGCTCGACGGTTCACATTTTGGTACTTTTTATTTATTTTCCAGTTTGTTTCCCGAGAAAGTGTTGGATTTTCATATGCGTGGTTTCATGGGATACTATTGATTTTTCTATATATTCCATCTATAATCGGAGTCAGAAATTCAAATAGGGAGAAATGCGACGGTGTCAGAACTAAGGCAGGCGGTGGAAGAGATCTTCACTTCATCTCCCAAGGAAGGTGAACCGGGCGTCTTGTGGTAAAAGCATCTCCTAACCCCGAGTCTATTATTTAAACTCGTGTCTGCCCCTTGCATCGATAGCGACTTACTGTTTAGACCATCTGTTTTGTTTTTATGATGTGAGGTGATTTGGTTTTAGTTCTCTTGGACTAAGAAGAGGTCGTTTATTAAGCTTAATCGCTTCAGAGTTTTGATGCACTCAGGGATCACGTTTGGAGGCACTTTTGCTTGTGCTATCAAGGTCAGAAGCTTATCAATGACAAGGCTTGCATTAAAAACTTTGGCATCAAAGATGGTGATCAGGTTTGTTTTTGGGATCTTGTTTTGGTAGATTAGTTCACTGCTTGCTAAATGCCTCTCAATGATAGGTTTTGTCGTATTTATTTGTGCAGCTTCAGTTCATCAGGCACTTGACCATCAATTATTCACCTTCAAGGAAACAGCTGAAGAATCAAGGAGTTGCTTACAAACCATACTCACCAGGAGAACATGTGGATGAAAAGAAAGAACAGAAGCCTAGTGTGGACAATATTGAAAAGAAGGAAGAGCTAGATAACAACACCAAAAACACTCCTCAGGAAGAGATTCATATTTCAGAGTTCAAGTTAGCCAGCTTCTTGAAAGGATGGCTATCATACTCTAGATTGACAGGAGTTGCACGAAAGGGACCGGAAAGTGTTAACCGGCCATCAAGATTTGGCTTGCAATGCTTAGGAGGGAGACCCAGGATGATCCAACTTCAAGGATAAGAGTTTTGCTCAACAAAACTGAGATGGAGATGACTGCTCGCTCAAGCTCCAACTCTGCCCTTCTGCTTACATTTTCATTTGATATCTCCCCTGATATACAAATTTCAACAACACGGAAATTCCACGAATAACGTTCTCTCTGTCTGACTCTCTTTTCTCTGAGATGTTATCATGAGTTTTTTTTTTTTTTTTTTTGAGAATGTTAGTTTTGTCATCATGAGAAAGTACTTAAGACAATGCCGATGAAGGTTGACACTTGACAGGGGTAGTGGTTCTATATGCAAAACTGAGCATCACCTTAAACCAGCAAAGCAAATTTTCGGAAGAGGAGATAATGTAATAAGAGTGCAGCTTTGTTTTTGACAGATAATGAATCTTGACATGATGAATAGTCCCATAGCCATAATAGTTAAAAGGTAGCTCACCGCTTTAATCTCTCATAGATAACATTCAAAACCCAGCTCCGTCAAGCCTCAAGCCAAAGCCAGCATTCAAAACCCAGCTCCGTCAAACCTCATCCAATTCCAACCCCCAATACTCTCTTCACCGGAAAATCATGACGACGGCGATTTGCGGTAGCAAGAGATCGTATTTATTCGAGGCTGACGCGTGGTCTCCTGTCTCCAAAAAGCTTCGGTGTCGCTCCTCCTCAGCTCCCCCACCTCATTCCTCTGCTCCTTCCTATCCCCTGCACCTCAAGATCGCTTTCCCTACTGCCAAACCCGACGTCCTTGTTTCTTAATGCGTAATGGGGTTGCATTGTAACTTTCTATTGTTTAAAGTTATTCTATACTCTTATTTAAAGAAAAATTTTTGCTTTGCCCATGTTGGTGTTTCTGAATTGGGTTCAATTGTGATGCCGTCTTCACGTACAGCAACCCTTTGTTTGTAAAAAATCCCCATCTAATGTGTGCTTCTGCAACATAGACCTACTGTTGGATAGGAAGGCTCTAATCTGTGTGGGTTTGATGGTCTTGGTTAGTTTTGTTGTTTTAAGGCTGGGAGTAACTTTCATTATTTTGAGACATGGGATTGCAGCTTCTCGAGAGAACGCTGGGAGAATGTGGCAAGGATTTGGACTCTGCAATCAAGAGAGTGCATAAGAATTTTGAAGAACTGCTTCATTCAGCTTCTTCTGAAGATTTGGCTGCAAATGTGGAGCAAGGCATGTAATTCTACTGTATGAATATTGAAAAGGAGATCTACAAGTGAAGTTTATCTATCCTGGTATGTTCTTTTAAGATGTAGACCTTCTGTTTAACATGTGGTTTAAGTTTTTGCTGTTATGTCCTGAAAATGTTGGATGATTAGTGAAGACCAAACTGGTTACTATAGTAGTGAATTTTCAATTCAGTATTATTGTGCTTGTTGATTGTAGAAACTAATTTTCTTAAGGAAAATGATTTAAACATATTATTCTGCATTGGATCGCACTATGACTGAGCTTGATTGATTCACATCCTTTATAATTGTTTCCATTAGCAAGCAGCTTTGGTTTAGATATCATTTGTTAATGAAAGAGTGTTACAAATTCCGAGCAAGATTGAAAGGTGAACTGATTATTGGTACAGATATTGCTGTTGCTGCTGCACATCAACACTAAGCTACCTTCCTATCAATGGTGCTGAATGGGTGAAATTGTTTGTGAATGAAATGAATGGTGCTATGAGCATATTGATGATTCCAAAGCCCGTGCCTCAAATTTGCTGGATAGTTTGGAGAAATCCATTAATGTGTATGCTACCGAAGTGGCAAAATTGTCGGAAGGTATTAACAGTTAGTTCATAGGTGAAAACTCCTCTGTAGACTACTGTTATACAGCACACATATCTCTTGTTTAAAGTTATTTAATTGTTTCCATTATTTAATCAAGAACGTTTCCAAGTTTTAAGTTACTGTTTCAAGTTGTGATACTGGAAAATATGATCCACTCCTGTTCTAGAAAATTTTACGAACCAGCATAAATTATCGTTGATTGTAATGTAGAGGCGTTGCATGGCCTCTGTAACTTGGATGTTTTATGAGAAATGACAGATATAGTTACCTTTTGTTTGTCCGGGTCTATCATCGAGATTAAAGATATGATCTTCAACGTAGGAGGAAACGGTCAAAGAAAACAGTCACTTTCTCTTCCCACAAAGAGCACCACGCAAGGGTAGCATTAAAATTGAGAAAGGAAAGAGTGATTTATCCTTTTATAGTGCTTCTTGATTATTTGTTTTAATATTATTTAGAGGTAAATATTTTTTAAATGATTTTATATGTTTTAAAATTTATATCATAAATTTTGGTTCCAAAAGTCAATTTATTATTAAAATTTGTAACTCTTTGGTAAGAGTACTTTTTCTAACAGACAGTAACGACAAGTTAACAATAAGATAATTTTATGTTGTTATAAAGAGGTCAAAGTAAGTAATCAAAACCAATTCGAAAAGCCTTATTTGTATATACCTTATTTTACAATCATCAATGAAAACCGGAAAAGATAACTTTACTCTCTATTGTTTGCTACTAATAAATTTTCTATTTTATACCAAATTTTACCAAAAAATTAAAGTTAATAGGAGAATATTATTAACTATTACAACAATTATTACATTTGAAATGATGCAAGATCCCTTTAGCTCATAAATGGAGGCATATAAGGATTTATACGATGATTTTAGAATATCCATTGCAGTTTGTTAAAGAGATAAACTTAATACGTGTATATATTTTTTTCACTTTTGTTACTTGTTTGAAACTGATCATTATTTTAATTTGTTTATAAAGTTACTTTTATTTTCTTATAGTGCTCAGTGGACTAATTCAAAAGTGATATTCTAAAATTACAAAGGCTTAAATTTTGAATTTTGAATTCATGTATGAGTGCAACTGAGTTTAAAAAGAATTAGAGTACATTTGAGTTCAAATGTAAAAAAATTAGATTATAACACAAAAAATTAAACTAGTTAGTCTTTATTAAATACAACTTAAATCTTCAAAAAAGATAAGTTAATTATCATTATTAAGTCAATTATAATTTCTTATAATTTATTAACAATTTAATTCTATTTTTTACTATGACTTTTAATATAATAAGTAGATTTATATATCTAATTTGTCTTAACATTTTGATCTTTTAACAGATCGAGACTCCTCTCAGTGATGGGAATTTTGAATCAAATAAAAATTGAAGTCAATATAATTTGAGCGGATATGGCACTGAATGAAGTTAGGTCTTTTTTTTCTTTTATTTTAATTTCACTTATATTTAATTCATATGTTGAATTTTATATATGCAATATAAATATAAAACTTTTAATTATAAATATTTTATTTTTAATTTTTAATTTGCTATGTTATTTGATATAAACTCTTGTTGTAATGTTCATGGAATCATAGACTTAAATTATTCTTACTATATGCTATTTTGATGTAATTATTTTATTATATGATATAAATTGTAGTATTTTAAATAGTTTATATTATTCTGTGTTATGTCCATATGATAATTAAACAATTTTTTTAGATTACTTATAGTTATTGTTTATATGTGAAAAGTTAATAATAAAAATAAAGAGATAGCTATTATTTTAAATTTATATTATTATAATTTTTTGAGACAGAGTTGGTGTAAAATTAAAAATTATATAATAAATACATTGAGAGATTATTTTGAAATTTTAAAAATTCAATAACATTTTTATAAATTTTAAAAATTTATCTAACACAGTACCTAATAGTAACCGATACCAATACCAATGCCAATACCACATTATACTAAAACTAAATCCATTAATGAGGATGGTATAATATTCACAACATTGATTACTTGTATTAAAGATATTTCATATACAATTTGAATATTTTCTTGTGTTAATTATATAAAAAAAATCAAACTTTGCTTAATTTTGTACTACTAGCATGAATTTTAAAAACAACAACATTATGTAAAAATATTGCTAATATGTGGGGTCTAAAAAGATCTAGTAGCATACAACCTTACTATTAATTAGTAGAAAGGTTGTTTTTAAATAACTAAGTAGTATTAAAATAATCAAAATTTTAATTTGTTAAAAAATAACTCAACATTAAATTTCTTATTAGTGCAAAGATTTGAGTTTCGTACCCTATTACCCAAAAAATAATATGAAATCAATGTTTTTGATAGCGGTTGTGGTTACCAATAAGTACCAAAATTTTCGTCTGCTACTAATCCGTATTTGAAATACTGAACAATATAGTAAAGTTGGACTAAATTGCTAAAAAACAACCCGCCGCAGGATCCACACCAAAGAACTCACCATAAGCTCCACGCCATTTTCATCTTTCTCCTCTCTACCCATTTTCAACATTCTCGCTCCCTCTAGCGTTCACTGTCATTGGCTACTCACTGCCACCACGTTGCTGCATCACTGCCCGCAACTACCACCATTACACCATGCCATTGCGTCACCGTCGAAATTGCCAATGAAATAAGGAAAGAGGTGTTGTTGCCTGCCCAGTGCCTAAGATCATCTATCTCATAATGTGTTGTTGCTTGCCCAGTGCCTAACTACACAAGCCTCCACTTCTGGTCCTCTGGTCTTTTGACCGGTGGCCACGATTGTCTTACATTTCTAGGCCTCTAGTCGCTGCAATCTCCAATCCAGTTGCTCGCCTGGGCAGATCAGATCAGGATTTTGAATTTTGTAAATCCTGATTTAAACCCAACCTAACATGAACCAACTCACCTATAAGCTAACCTGCACCAATCCAAGGATTTACCTCAATGAAGGTTGCACAAATTGCAACAAATTTTGTTAAATTGTGAAGTTGTTAATTTGTGGAATTGTTAATTTGTGAAATTATGAAGTTGATATGGAATTTTAGAATTGTAGTGTGTTGATCACTTGATCAGTTGATTGTTAATTTGAATATTGAATTGTGTTTTTGTGACTTTGTGTTGTGTAGTAATTCTACATGTTGAATTGTTGGTTATTGGTTAATTATGTTGGATTAAATTGAATTTTGTAGTATATTGTGTATGTTGACTATGGAGTTAAATTGAGTAAAAAACTAAGAATATTGATTAAATTGGAGAATGAAAGATTGTTAAATTAAAATTTTGATTTAGAATTTCAGTACAATGTTGATTAAAATTAGTGAAGAAAAAAATATTGATAAGCATTACAAATTGAATTGTATAAGCCAACAAAATAAATTAATTTATCGTTGAATTATGTGGTTACATAAAATAGGTTGTAAACTTATATTTGAGAGTTATGATTAAAATTGATAGGCTAGTTATAAGGGTATGTCTTTAGTTTATGATTGAAAAATATAATCATACAATACAAGTTATATTATATAAGATGTATATTAGTATTGTATAATTATGTATGTTGAATACTTGAATTGTTAGTTTTTGACTTATTGGTGAATTGTGTTGAATGAAATTAAATTATGTAGTGTATGCTTACTCTTCATTATAGAGTTAACTTGAGTATGAAATTAAGAATATTGATTAAAATTGGTGAATGAAAATTGTTAAATTAAAGTTGAAAATTAGGATTTTAGTAACAATGTTGATTAAAATTAGTTAAGAAAACAAAATAATTATAAGCATTACAAATTAAATTGTATAGGTAAACAAAATATATTAGTTTATAGTTGAATTATGTGATTACATAAAGTTGTAAACTTGTAGTTGTGAGTTATAGTTGAAGTTGAATATGTTATAGTTGTGAGTATATGTCTTTAGTTTATGGTTGAATTATGTAATCATACAAAGTAAGTTATATTATATAAGATGCATATATGTATTGTATAATTGTATATGTTGAGTACTTGAATTGTTAGTTTTTGACTTATTGTTGAATTGTGTTGGGTAAAATTGAATTGTGTATGATGTTCCGTTTTTGACGTTTTATAGGCCATGAACAAATTAAACAAAGAACCCCAATAAATCGATAGTATATAAATATGTAAATTTTAAAGCATATTTTTATTACTAAGGAGGCTACCTTAAGTCCCTCATTATGACAATTGAAGAATCCAATGGGCTTCATTAATTCTTAACATTAAGATCAAGAGAACAACTAAAAAAAATCAAATGAAAAAAATATGTAAAGAAAATAAAGAAAGCTAAGAAGATTTGTCTCATTTTGTTCTTTATGAGTGTCAAGAGTGAACTATGGCCTTTTTTTCACCTCATTTCACTCTTCCAGAGTGGGCCCTATTTTGCCTCATTTTATTTTTTTATGAAAGAGAGTCATTTGAACAACCTCTTTACTAGTTATGATAAAGCTGCGTACTATTAGACCTTCCCAGATCCCACGGTATAACGAGATTCATATTGGTTGTTGTTGTTCTGTATGAAGGTCAAAAGTGAGCTTTTTTTTTATAAGAGTGGACTCTGGGCAAGTGCCTTTCCTAACCTTTCCCGGGGTCAGGCCTGGATGTAATAATACAAAATGTCTTAGATTATATAAGATGTATATGTGTATTGCTTAATTGTGTATGTTGAATAATTAAATTTTTAGTTTTTGACTTATTGGTGAATTATGTTGGATGAAATTGAATTTTATATCACACAAAATGAGTTATATTTTATAATATGTAATTGTGTATATTGTAATTGTGCATAATATGTATGTGTTTTTATGTTAGTTTGGACTTTTGAGATTAAAAATACATATTTTTTGGTAGTAGTTGATGATAAAATTATGTTTTCTTTATTTTGATATGAAGTTGTTAATTTTGATATATGTCTTCATTTATTTTTACAGATAAATGGAAAAAATTCAATTACTCCCGAAAATTCAACCACTTTAGGAAGATATAATGATTCAGCTTAGGCTCAAGCTAGATTGGTCCTCGAAATGAAGAACCATACCATTTGCTTGTTTTGTAACAAGCATTTGAAACGTGGAGGAATCATCAGATTAAATAAACATTTAGCTAAGGTCAAAGGTAATGTTGAACTTTGTAAAAAAAATGAGTCATGATATGAAATGATAAATAAAGGCTTTGCTTGAATAGTATCATTACGAAATTGGTAGTGAAAGTTCGTTTGATGGTGTTCAAGATGATAGTAAAAATGTTAAAGGTGGTAGTAATCCTACCTAATAAGAAGTGAATATTACACTTGATGTTAGGAAAAGAAGAAGTAAATGTATAATTTTTTTCACCATTAACAACTCCTGAAGATCAACCTTCAATTCATAGTGCCTTACAATGAAGAAAAGCAGCTCATAATGTAGACTTGACAATAGCTAGATGGTGGTATGATTAAGATATATCATTTAATGCTTCTTACTCTTATTATTATCAGCCTATGGTAGATGTTATTGCCTCCTAGGATCCATGATATAAAGCTTCTTCAATTGATGACCACAAAGGTAAACTTTTAAGTAGTTATATTTATGAAATTAAAAGTTATTTGGATGAAAGAAGAATGACTTAGATTACTTTTAAGTGTTCAATCATGTGTGATAGTTGGATAAATAGTAGGCATGAGCCTATTATTAATTTTTTGGTTTATTCTGTAAAGGGCTTAATGTTTTTGAAGTATATTAATGCATCTAGCCTTGTTAGGAACGCTAACACTCTATTTGAAATATTCGATGAAGTTGTGAATAAAGTTGGGTCAGAAAATATTATTTAGTTCATTTGTGACAATGATTCTATTTGTAAAGCAGATAGAAGAATTGCGAGGCAAGTATAATTCTTTTTATTGGATATCTTGTACTGCACGTTGCATTAACTTGATGTTGGAAAATATAGGAGGTGCTAGTTATTTTTCTATTATTGATGAGACTCTACATAAAGCAAAAAAGGTGACCAAGTTCATCTACAATCATACATGTGTCATCCTGCTATTACAAGATTTGAAAAAAATTCTTATCTCTTCAATGTTTTATTATAATGAAGAAAGAGTTGGGAAAAAGGTTTACAAGTGATAAGTGGGGTCTAATGTTGAATTTTGAAAAGATTTCTAGAATTATACTTGAAGATACTAAATTTTGTTCCTTTTCATCAGAGTTTGTAAGCCTTTGGTATGGTTACTTCATGTAGTTGATAGTAATGAAAAGGTAACAATAGTTTATTTTTATGATGCCATAGAGAAGGTGAAGGAAGGAATCAAAGCCAATCTAAAAATTTGTACACATCTTATCATGCAGTCAGCAATGAGAGATAGGAAAGCTAAGTGTACTCTTTTGTAATTACAGCTAGGGTATTTTTGAATCCTAGTATTTATTTCAGACCAAGTTTTATGGCGAAAGAGAAAGTTAATAGGGGAATACTATTAACTATTACCGCAGTTGTTGCCCATGAGATGATGCAAGATCTCCTAAACTCACAAATGGAAATTTATAAGGAGGATTCTATTGATTTTGTAATGCTAATTATTATTTGTCAAAGAGATAAACTTAAGTATATTTATTTTACTCCTTTTACTTGTTAAAAATTAATCATCACTTAGGTAGGACTGTTGGGCAAGTTTTATATCTAATAATAAAACTCTCAATACCAGCAAGTATACGGATCGTATCTTATAATATAAGAGGTTATAATTCCCACGAGAATTATGCAATAGCTAACAATTTGAACCTAACTTTGTCCAAAGTATTCAGAAATTTATTTTAATAAATTTAAAGAATAGAAATTGAAATAAATAAATAAGACAAAACAAGTAATCAAATGATAAATGAGCTGCCAATTAAAATTAAGGTTTGATCAAGATTAAATACTTAGGAACTATTCTTTCTTTATTTTGTTTCCTTTACTATTATTGATTCAATTTATGTGTTTGATACTAGATTTTCTGAAGTGTTGATTACTCTCTCTCAAGATCTAATCAATTAATCCTAATTGAATTCAAAATTTTCAAATTTCTGATCCCTCAATTCATAAAACTATTCCTAATGTCTTCTCAATTAGATTTGAAGCTATCTAATAGGTAATTAATTTCACAACCAAGATCTCTCTTCTATTAATTGTTAATTTGATAATTGTAGGTCTATTAAACTGCAAACTCTTGTTGTACAATCTAAAACTAATGACTTTTGACTCACTCTCTCAATTTGTTCTCAAGTTTATATATGAACAATTATCACAAACAATTAGAAACATATTGAATTCAACAATGAATAAAGTCACAAAATAAATCTAAGTAATTCCTAATTTAAGTTTAGAACTCCATGAACATGTTTAACATCAAGAAAGTCGTATTACACATTAATGATAATGAAAGAAATAAGGGAAAAAGAATAAAAACTCTAATTGCTTCTTGATTTGGAGACTTGGAATTTTTGGATGTTCTTCTTGATCTCTCCACTTGTGATTCACTTTGATGCAATAATTGCTATGTTTTTTTATATTGTATTTCACATTCTTATATAGTGCTTTAGGGTCTTAGGATCATGTATAGGGGATTTCCACTCTGTTCGGTTTCAAAAATAGTCCCTAAAATAAATGAAAAAAATTTACACATTGAAACCCTCTAGCATGAACCTGTTTTTTCATTCTGCACGATCATGTCACCTTCAAGCTTCCTCCATCTTCTTCATTCTTCAATATCCTGATTTCAAATACTCACAAACATATCAAACATCCAATGAAGTATAAAATTAAGATCCAATTATTGCTCTGAACTAAACACACATAGAGAAAACATACAAAAATCTAACAATAACATAATTCTAAGCCTATACACAAAAAAACCATCTAAGAAATACTTAAAAATACACTTAAATATCTAGTAAAACATATTATAATTTACATCTATCAAGGACAAATTTGGAAGTAGTGCTCCAAAATTGTAAAAGTTTATAATTTAAATTCTAAATTAATGTGTGAGTGTAACAAGTGTGAAAAAGAATTGAAGCATATTTAAATTCATCCATTCCAAGAAAAGGAATATATTGAAGTACAAAAAATTAAATGACTTGATTTTTATTCGAAACAATTTAAAACTTTAGGAAATGTATAAATTATAATCGTTAGAGAGTCAAATATTTATTATTCCTTTTATGTTATGTTTTTATTCTTAATTTTATATAAGTATGATGATTAAATGATTTTTTATATTAATTATGATGATGTGAAATATGTGAAAATTATATTAATAAAAATAAATTATTTTAATTTTAAATATCTATTATTCTGATTTTTAAAGACATTGTTAATGTAAAATTATAACTTACACGATACTAAAATATTATTTACAATTTTAAAAAAATTAAGCACTATTTAATAAAATTAAAAAATTATCTGTATACAATATGTCAATATTTACTAATGCTGGTGAACTATACCGGAATAACAGTAAAAGGCAAAATGGAAAGGCAGCTTCCCAAAAGTACTTTTAATTTCGTTTTGAACCAGAAACCAAAGTGTCCTCTATAATCTCAGAATCAATCAAAACCCTAGAAATCGACAGACTGAGGAAAGAGCAAATCGAAGAAGATGGTGTTGGCACAGTTAGGCGGGAGTATCTCCCGAGCAATTCAGCAGATGAGCAATGCCACCATCATCGACGAGAAAGTCCTCAACGACTGCCTCAACGAGATCACCCGCGCTCTTCTCCAAGCTGACGTTCAGTTCAAGCTCGTCCGCGACATGCAATCTAACATCAAGAAGATCGTCAATCTTGACGACCTCGCCGCCGGCCACAACAAACGCAAGATCATCCAACAAGTACAAAATTTTAGTTTTGTTTTGTCGGATTTAGGAAATTGATTCCTTTTTTTGTTGTTTTATTTTCTTAAAAAAAAAAGAAATGATCTTCATCATATTTGGGCTTAATTTGATGTTAGTTTGTGTTTTTCAGGCAATATTTAACGAGCTATGCAAAATGCTGGATCCTGGAAAGCCTTCATTCACTCCGAAGAAGGGAAAGGCTAGTGTTGTCATGTTTGTTGGTCTACAAGGTGGAGAGGTTTTTACAGTGAATATGGTTTGTATTGGCTACTTTATTTGCTCTATGCTACTATAATTGATATGGACATGCTTCTCTGCTTCTGAAAATTCCAGGGTCTGGGAAGACCACAACATGCACAAAATATGCACATTATCATCAGAGAAAAGGTTGGAAGCCTGCTTTAGTGTGTGCAGATACATTCAGAGCTGGTGCTTTCGATCAGCTGAAACAGAATGCCACTAAAGCTAAAATTCCTTTCTATGGAAGGTAACTTGTGAGGAATAAATGCATAATAACTGAACATTAGTTTAGTAGAACAATGCATAAGTGTTACCGTGTAGTTCGTTGAATCACATAGTTTTTTTTTGCAACTTTTTGTCCTACAGTTACATGGAGTCAGATCCTGTTAAAATTGCCGTTGAAGGTGTGGAAAGATTCAAGCAGGAAAACTGTGATCTAATAATTGTTGATACCAGTGGGCGTCATAAACAGGAAGCTGCTCTTTTCGAGGAGATGCGTCAAGTTTCTGAAGCAACGGTATCATCTTGTATTATATCTTCTCATGACATTCTAATCTATTGGATTTAACTTCCATAAATTTAGCCACCTTCCCTTCTCTCTTTCTTTCCCCCCTATATATTTCTCTAGAAACCAGATCTTGTTATCTTCGTCATGGATAGTAGCATTGGTCAAGCAGCATTTGATCAAGCTCAAGCGTTTAAGCAAAGTGTTTCAGTTGGAGCCGTGATTGTTACCAAAATGGATGGCCATGCAAAGGGTGGTGGTGCTCTTAGTGCGTAAGTATTGCGGCGATTGTAGCTTTCTTGGTTTAGATTAACTGTATAATTTTCCAACTTTCCTCTTAATGGATTTCTCAATTTAAATTCTGAAATATGTTTTTGTTTGACTTTCTTTCTAACTATTGTTAAGTTGGGATGGACTTAAACTTTCTGCTCTTTATCCTTTTGAGCATATTTCCTTGCTCTTTTCCTTTGTTTCTAATCTATTTATCCATTGGGGAAGGGAACATTCTCTTTTGCTGCAATATGATTTTAAGCATTAAATTTTTTCTTGCTCTTATTTGAGCGTTGAAACTGATATGCCATTTATTTTCCATTTGCAGTGTTGCAGCTACAAAAAGTCCCGTCATATTTATTGGCACAGGAGAGCATATGGATGAATTTGAGGTCTTTGATGTTAAACCTTTTGTTAGTCGTCTTTTAGGTATCTCACTTTCCTGTTTTCTTTGTCTTTTTTTCCTGAGGATGTTCTTGTGACCTCAATTCTGTAAATATTATTTTCGACTAGGCATGGGTGATTGGTCTGGATTCATGGACAAAATTCACGACGTTGTTCCAATGGATCAGCAACCTGAACTTCTTCAGAAACTTACAGAAGGGACCTTTACCCTGAGGATAATGTATGACCAATTTCAGAACATACTCAATATGGGACCTATTGGCCAGGTTTTTATCTTCCTAGCCTTTTTTCAGTTGGGTAAATGGCATTAACTTCTTTTGTGGTTTTACCAATTTCACTACAACTTTTTGTGTTTCAAAAATCTTAGCGACGCCAAACTCCTGCAAATCTTTTTCTGTTAACTTTCTCCAATAGAATACACAAATTTATCATACCTAGATATTCACATACGGTAAACCACGAGGAAGAATGTGTCAAACAGGTAGATTTTTTGTTGCAAATATCATTATTCATATTAAACTTATAACATTATTAATCTGTCATATTTCATTAATAGTTAATGATATCTCAATCAATTTAAAATGATAGTTTTCATTAAAGTTTGATCTTGTATAATAATAATAATAATAATGATAATAATAATAATAATAATAAGAATAAGAATAAGGATAAGAATAAGATGATCAATATGTTATTATAATTTTATAATTTTGTTTATCTATTCCTATTGTTATATAATTATGTAATAATAATATTTAATTTATTTGTAGTCATTTTTATTTATAAATTTTTTATTTTATATAATTGTAAAAATATATATTTATAAATAATTTATTTATAGTAATAATTATTTAGAATTAATATTTAGTGCAACAGACCAATGGAACAAAAAAATTATTTAGTATTGACATTGAATTTGGCGAGTCAACATGATAAAAAAAATAATTAGTATTGGTACTAAGTCCAGTAGACTTGGCTTGTATGACAAGAAAAATTAATTGATATTTATTGATTAACAATAAAAATCAGCCTGTCAATTTTTACATATTTAAAAATATTGATTATAGTAAAATATAAGAAATTGATCGCATTTACTTAGTAATATTATTGCATAATAAAGTGAAAATTCAATGAAAGACTTAATCTACTATCTTGTTAAATTGATTGAAATATTAATAATTATTGATAAAACATTATAAATAAATTTATTATTAATCATCAATTAAATAAAATTATAATTATATATTGAATAATTTATGTTTTTGTATAAATAATGAGATGTATAT
>JANITW010000001.1:22898467-22924746 GCA_027564335.1 Erythroxylum williamsii | reverse complement strand
CGATATTGGCACTACTGTACTATACTAAAATAAAATTTAAAAATAATATCCCAAATTTCAAAAATAGACGAACTTAAATATTATAATAAACATTGTCCTAAAAATTAAATTTGATTTTTAGGACAATGTTCATTACAATATTTAAGATCGTCTATTTTTTAAACTTGAGATATTACTTTTGTTAGGGTGCAAATGATTTCATGAATTAAAGTAAAATAAATAGTGGAAAGAGAAAATGGTGAGTCAAGTTGGGAAGATTGGCATCAGATTCAGCCTTTGCTCTAATCTGAAGTTCGCAGAATTAACTATCAAAGGCAAAGCCAGCTACGACAAAACATCTCATATTGTCGCCATTAGTAAATGGTCCCCAGTGCTTCCACAGCTTTTCCCAACTTGATACTAAGTAGAGATGATTTCCCATTGCCAGTTTAGCTAAGACCACAGATTCTCGATACATAATTATCTAGACTCTCAAGGAACAACCCACAGCCACAGCAAAAGAAAAGAATTTTGTGCTTTTACATAGGAAAAAGCGAGAGAGAGATAGGTTGATCTTTGGGCTTCGCTCCACAGTATAGTTGATATAGTCAGTAAGCACTTCGCATACGCTTGTTAGTGTTGTGTCTTTTTCTTCTACAATCAATACGGACTTGGACAAAAGTTGATCATAGACCAATTAACGAGAATGAATTGGAAACAATGTCAGGATCTTCAAATTATAAAGCCAAGTCTGTATGATCTTGTGACTAAACGATTGTTGTTTATACATCAAAAACATGAGGAAAATACTATATTTGCTCCGAACTCCTACCTTTCTCAAACCTTGTGAAAACTAACCTTCCAGCCGAAATGGATCTCCTCATCGCCAGAGGACTTCTAGCCAAATTCAAGATCCCACCTCTGTACTTCTCTGAATCTCTTACTTGACAGTCATCACTATCATCTTCTTCACTTACACGCAATATATCAGCAATAGAAGTTTGGCTTTGACACGCAGAAAAATTCAATGAGACTGACCTTCTTATCATCTGGTTTGTATGATCTTGTCCAACCTCAATGTCAATAGGTTCCGTACCCTCGACACATTCAACATCTTGAGTTGAATTCTTTGGTACTTCATCATCAACAACAAGAGTAAGAAGAAACTCTTCACGAAAATTTCCCGACTGCGAATCTTGAACAACCGAAACAGCATCATTAGTTCGATGTTGGAATTGAAGTGAGAGTGCGTTAGAACTATGAGTAGGAATTTCTTGGTTTGGTTGTGGCGGCAAAATGTTGGCCGACACAATACTGGCGCGACAAAGTGGGCAACTAGCGTGAGACCTTAGCCATGTGTCGATACAAGGAACATGAAATGCATGGCTGCACTTTGGCAACAACCTTAAACTCTCGTTTTCCTGGAACTCAGTTAGACAAACAGAACAATCCGTACCTTCGAAGAAGCCATCTCCTCTCCTGTACTTAAACAAAGTAATGGACTTTATGAGTGCCTCGTCCAAGCCAATTGCGGTACCCTGCCAAGCCTCGCTAGTAATTTGATCGCGATTTTCGCTCAATTCCAATCTACCGTCTCCTTGGCCTCGCCTCCAACAGTACTTAGAAATGATGGTATAATAGCTAATCAATATGAAAGCACTTGCTAGGATGCCAATGAGAGCTATAATGAGAGGGGAAAAGTCGGTGCCAGAGCCATCATCTTCAATGTTAAAAGGTGGCGGAGGCGGGAAAATGATATAACACCACTGGGGGCAGTATACGCTGCAAATCGCTTGCGAGCAATCTCTATATGCATCGTATGGTGGCCATGGATTTTGGCTGGTAACAGAAGTCATGATAGCTCTGCTCAACTCTGAATCAGAACTTCTGATACACTGCTAATGTTTCCACCACCATCTCAGGGAGACAAGAAGGAGAGAGAAAGTAAAGTGGGAGGGGAAAAAAGGAAAAGAAAGTAGGAAAAGAGGGGGAGAGCTTAGATGGGAAGATAAGCAAAGCAGAGGAGATGGAAGGTTGATGTGTCACACTGTCACTCTCTTTTCTATTCCTTCTTTATTCTCCTTTAGTCTTCTTTTTTTTTTTTCTAATTGTACCATTGTATGTGTTGTCTTTGCTTTTTTTTGTTTTTCTGGTTCAAGGCATGTTTGGTTGACTAAACTTGTTGGATTGCGGATTTTCTTTCACATCATTGAGTGATTATTCATCGAAGTTGGTGATGTAGTACCGTCCAAGCTTAGTTAGTTGGTAAAGTATTGGTCACTGCCCCTCTTTGCATTTCCTGTGGAAGTCACCCTATTTTCAACCACCCGCAGCGATAGCCGATAGGAATAGGATTGTGCCAAGTTCAAAGAATTGAGAGGAAATGGTCACGTGAGTCGATCTGAAATCTTATTGGTCCAGAAGTTCTCCGTAGTCCGTTCGTGTACTTGTGCACAGAATTGTGTAGTTCCCAAGGAACGGATTAGAATAGACTTGCGTCTATTGTACATTGGTCGTTCCAAGTACTACCCGATGATAAACATAGAAAGCATAATACTGTGTTGCGCGCTACTAATAGAAGAAAATTGGGTCTTTTGCCCCTCTTTAACATATTAGTAGAAAGACCTTAGTCATGCAAAACACATCACTGTAGTATTTAGGATGAAGTTTTACAGCCTAATGCACGGTTGTGTCCTATTTCAGCCGCATGCAACCTAACCTGTGCATTTTCTGCATTTTGCTACAGGTCCAGCTTTACTCATAGGACTCGAGAACCGCCTAATGAATTGGTAATTATTCCCCAGATGACCCAGATCAACCATCATCGCAGTCGATTTTCTGATAGTTTGTCTGATCAAAAGACGTCACTCGTCATAAATTATTATTACTAGCGATTTGTTACCAAACATCAGCTAGTTAGTCATTGGGTGGACCATAACTTGTAATAGGTGTACCAAGATGGACAATTACCATTTAGATAAGATTTTTGTGGCACAGGCAAGAATGATCTTACATTCACAATTTCAATTCCTAGTCACTCAGAATTTATTACGTGTCTCCTTGCGGTTATATAGGGTTCAGTGTGTCCTTGCGGTTATATAGGGTTCAGTTCACGTAACAAAAAGTTTTTTGAAGACTTACGGTTACTCTTCCCTGTACTCAATAATGATGATGATGATTGACAAAAGAATACCTTCACTAACTAGCGGATGAATCCAAAGAAATATCCCCAAGCCTGTTCAGAGGAAATTACCCATTCATGGAACATAAACAAAATGAGATAAACTCCTTTATTCTTCAGAAATCTGTTAAACAAAATTTCACTGGGACTTACAATGAGACAACGTTGTCAGAAACTACAAATGCTACAGAGATTTATAATATAACATTGTAAAATCCACCATGAAAAGTCTCCAATAGGTATGTATGTATATATGTATGTATGTATGTATGTATATAAATGACACCACAAGATACACTGAAGAAAACTACTTAAAACGTCGTTCCTATAGTCGATGAAGTAGGGAGTCGGACGTTTGCACATGTTTATTCTCTTCTCAACTTCTACAAGAAAGAATAGTGGCTGAAGTCACTGTAATAAATTATTTGACAGTTTCTTGGTTCCAGGCTTTATCTTTTTTTTTTTTTTTGTTGCCCACGAGGTGTCCTAGGAGGGTCCCAACTATGGGAAGGTACCTTTAAGCCATCCACTAAGAGGTGTTCTAGGCTTTATCTTTTCTTCTTTCATCCAAGGCCTGTTTGGTACAACACACACAGGGACAATCAAAACAATGTAACTCTTAAACAAAAAAAGCAAACCACCACCAACCTCCAAACAGAAAAATAAGTTGACATATTACATAAAAACAAATATTCTTCTTTGCACACTGACTGATACCTATAAGTGCTCAGCTGTCCAAACTGGGAAGGAATACACTTGGATATCTTACGCAAAGTTTTACCAGTATTATGATTCTGGTTAAATCTACTACAGCATCTACTGTTTCAATTGTCAATTTATGAATGCCGAATAGTATATCTACCCAGTATATTGAATACAACTGCTTTTTCACCATATAGTGTTTTAAAAGGTAGACGATTATTGACTAGACCATGAAATCCACGATGATTAATATGGAAGATTAACCTAACAATAGAAAACATAAGTTCCAAAGGAAAACAGAGAAATATATAGCTTTTGTTACAGAAATTGCACATTTTATTTAAAAAACACGTGTTTTCATTTCGTTAACAATTGCTACTTTACAACACCATGGACAAACATCACACTTGCATTGAAGTCCATTTTAATACTAGTGTTGCTGTTAACTTGTGACCCTAAATTTTCCTATAGAAGTGGAAAATCTACAGATATTGTTCAATTACTGCTTAAAAAGTTGATTTACAAAGGAAGCAGCAGCATTGAATAACTGTCTAATCTAATGTTAGGATTCCTCCTAGTGCTTAGCCTGTTAGTGTTAGTATAAAGCCCACTAAGCCCATCTAGACCTACATCTGTAGGGGTAAGATGGGGAAGGAGGCAGAGGCCACATAGGCAGCATGTTAGGAGTTAGTTATGGAGAGAGAAATTGTGAAGGTAATGGAGGGATATAGAGGAATCGGATAGAGAGGGGAGGATCATCATTTTTCATATTGTGAAAATACAGATATTGTATTGGCCTGGAGCTATTTTCCAGGAGGGGTTCTACTACTGAACTTATTGAATACATAAATAATACCAACTTCAACTCATATTCCTATCAATTGGTGCTTTCATTGAGAGACCAAGGGGTAGAGATTATATGCCAACTAGAATGGAGGCTAGAGTATCGGCATTAGAGGCGTCTCTTAGGAGGCAAGAATCATCCCTCTCAGCATAAGAGGGAATGATTAAATCGCATGACACCACTTTGAAGGATCTTCAATCGCAGCTATGATCTTTGATGGCTAGCGTGGAGACGCTGGCCAAATTGCAACATCTGCTACAATCGGAGATGAGGGATGGGTTTCAATCTTTGAAGGGAGGTAGGAACTTCGAAGTGCTACATGTTTGCTGTAGTTAGTATGTATGGGTCAAAAGGAAGAAGAGAATGTATGCCTAATTCAGCTATAGACTCACTTTCTGCCTTACTTGATTACATCCAATTGATATTTTTTATATTTAAAAATTAAAGTCTTAACAATCAGAATTGGAACATCAGTCAGCTCATTGAATCACCTATCTCCTGCCTCTCGTTTCAAGCAATACAAGTCCATGGTACCATCCAAGTCTAACTACCATAACAAATCAAAACCACAGAGAACAGAAGTTACCTCTATTTCTATCTTTTCTTTCATTATGCGGCTAAGCTCCTGTTTCAGTTCCAACTGAGAACCTCTAAGAGATTTTACTTCCTTCACAAGAAGCTTTATATCAGCTTTTGATTTTAATTCCAATTCTTCATGATTTTTGTGCAAGTTTTCGAGCTCTTCTCTTGCAACATCCAACTCATGCAGTAACAGTTCATTCTCTTGAATCAGTGCAGCTTTTGTAGACTCCACATGTGATTTTTCATCCTGAAATTTACTTGCATGCAATTGACTAAGCCTACTTCATAAATAAAATGGAAAACAGTAAAAATATCAGAAGTTACAATATAAACCTGTTCATATTTCAACTTTATCTCCAGCTCCAAACACTGTCTACGAAGCTCTTCCACATCCCATTGCATTTGATTAAATCTTTCCCTTTCTGTGAAAACAGCTTGCTGCATATTGTCTTTACAATTGGTCCTGGTAGTTTCAAGATCCATTTCTAAATCTTTCACCTTCAAAAGGAAAGAGATAAGTTAATTTTCATTCATGCCCTAACTGCTATTAGTACATTCATGCCCTAACTGCTATTAGCCTTGAGCTCAATTCCAAAAATCTACAATTTTTTTATACAACACCTACCACTATCAATGGAGCACTAGTGCTTTTAATTAGTTTCAAAATTCGTACTAGAACAATTCATACTTGCACAGATTCAGAATAACAAGAGCAATAAACACTTGAATCCAACAAGTCCCTCCATTGTCATCTTGGGATGTGCAACAACCAGTTAACCATGCATAAGTTTTTGAGTTCAACACTACCATTCAAATCATAATTTTCAAGCAAGCATATGACATTGTCAAAGACAATATGTTATTGTTATTAGCTTGTCTATGGAGGAACTGGCAATAAGCAAGACCAATCATGGTGATGTAATATACAATCATAAGTATACTAAACCAAAAAAGGAATACCATTGCCTATCATCATATGATTAGCTTGGTAAGATGTAGTCTGCTATATCTATTAATACCACAACCTATCATACTAAGGACACCAAATATGCAAAACCCTGACTTATTTGAGATATAATCTAACCACTAAAATATTTCTACACGCTAAATGGTATAGATGAGATTTGCCTATATAGATTCTTGGGGAATGACTTAAGCAGCTCTTACAAAGAAAAAGGAAGAGGATATGGGCATAAGAATCTTGAAAGCAACTTGCTGTTAGCAATGAAAATGAGATAAATTTGCAGTAAACAACAAGAACTGAATATTCATGTAATATGAGAGAAACCACTTCTTAAAAAGCACTCTATATAATAATTCTTTCAAATTCATTGCTAGAGCTTTGGAAACATTAGATTATTTCATTTTGATTCCAAAATAAGAAACCAAACAATAGCAATCTAGTAAGCATAAATATGCATGCCTTAGTTGTCAAGAATTGCCTCAGAGCAACTTCTTGATTTACTCGTGCTAGAAGATCCTCCATGTCCGTTTTTGCTGTAGTTAGTCTCCGTTGCACAGTATCAAGAACCCTGTTCAGCTTAGTGCGCTCATATGCTGGAAGAACAACTAGTGCATCCCTTGGCAAATGTAAGTTTGAGCTTGCGTGAACATCACTCCCAGAAGTTTCAGCACCTTCAGGAAAATCAAGGGAATCATCACCAAAAAATTCATTCAGCCCCAAATTTGATACTTCACTAGCTCTCATTGAGGTCAAGTCACTCCCAATGCTTTCTGATGACAGTCTTCGGAGATGGCCGTCCAACCCCTGATACTCCTCCAGTTCAGGAAAAGTTTGTGGTCCGTCACTATGGAAAGGCAGAGCCTTAGACACGGTCTCAACAGGTTTACTTTTTCCTATTTCTCTTCCATGAAGAACTTTTCTCCATGAGAATCCTTGCAGGTTTTGCAGACTCCTGTTCAATATGCTATCTTTAGCATTTGCTGCCAGATGATCATCTATGTTTGATTCACAGGTTGAACTTTTAACGTCAAGGTCAAAATTATAATCTTCTTCATAGCCTGGATTCCCAAGTTCTGATATCTCGTCACGGGAATAATTACCATGATCAGATGTAATCAGTGAACTACCAGCAAGCAGTGAAATGTCCGAGTTGGCTTGGAGCAGGGGTGTGGTAACCATGCCACTAAAAGAAGATTTTGCATCTGGAAGTTGCTGATACACATCATCAAAAACTGAAAAGAATATGAATTTAGAATATCCGTACCAACTGTTTTGTTCACTACTCTCATAAAGTAGCCACAACTAATTACCAAGTTCCAACTAAATTATAAAATTTCTTAAAGGCGCATCAAGAAACACCTACATAACCTTGCTGCAGCTTCTAACTCGAGAAATGTTCCTATTGAAGCACTTCTAGATACTTCAATGTCTGACAATAGCTTCTCCATCCAATCCTCCAGAGCACATCTCCGCTGAGCAAACAAAAAACTTTGATAAATAGTTCTATAATTATGTTAAACACTGTACAAGTCATAGAATCTAAAGATATGTTACAAACTAATCAAGCAAAAAAAAGACATTTTTGTGAAAAGCCCCTCTCCTATTCTATAAATAGAGGGATTTGCTGAAAACAGAACAAGAAAAGATCAAACAACAACCACCACCCAGTAAAAGTCCCGCTGTGATAGTACCAAGAAAGTAAAATTAGAAAGATCAAGGGAAAAAAAAGTACAAATTACCTCTTCTAGTAGTCTTCTGCTTTTTAACCTCAATACCTTTTTCGGAGGAGGCGGAGGCAAAGTTTTGAGAGGAAATGCCTTTCTAAGCTACAACAAGCAAAAAAATATATACATCAGCCAATGAAATCCCTAGCAAAGGAAGGAACTCAACTTCTTACTCACGTCAGAAAGAAGCTGTAAGAAATCACTGAACCTCCGTAGTATTCCTCTTGTGATGGTAACCCCTTCTGGTGACTGAATACCAATTTGAACTCTGTAAAACTGTCCTTAATGAATGTTAGAGCATAAAACTACAGAAAATATATCAAGAATCTTAGATGAAAAAAGAAAAAATTTCAGAATAGCACAGAGCAATAATGCACGTAGCTCAAATTAATAACGAACTAGATTTTAATTTCAAATGTTATAACTTAGAACTGCTGCCTTTAAAATTAGAGAATCCTTGAAGAGAAGAAACTCGAGAAGAGCTGATATTATCTGATTGATATACTGAAATAATTTATACCGTGACAACATTTGAGCCTCTCGAGTTCGGCAGAAGCATCCAAGAAGGAACTGTTACACAATAACTCCATCCTGTATGGGGATCATGTGGCCAAATAGAATCCCTTCCATCCTGCAGTGAAAGATCAGGCTACAACATGAGAAGACATATTAGATAAAACCTCCAATTACTGCATACATTTTTATCACAGCTCAAATTCTTAATCACCAATTAACCGATATAATAGAACCATATCAAAATAGTTATATTTGTATCTCAATATCACTCATCAACCGATGGTTTCTCTGGTGGATCTCCATTTAAACTAAATCATCATACTCTATGGATCGTGGTTTTCGGTAGTCCACTTTAAGGATTGATTCCTTTCGTAACTTGAGACATAGTTGGGATGAACATTAGATAAATAGAACCTATATTTTTGGAAAACTAACGCTCGAATGAATATCTCTTAAATGCCAAAACAGAGTCAGAGTGGGGCAGTTTTAAGCATTAGTTTGCAAAGAACATATTTGCAATCAATAGAGGCACAATGAAATTTAATACCTTTTCCAGCAGTCAAATTCAGATATTCCAAGATTTGGACGAACAAATTATTGATAATGAAGTCGTAAAAAATGACAATTTCCATCAACATAACTCCAAAGTTTATATCTTCACACCAGAGAACAACAAAAGCTTACCAAATAAGCTTTCAAGTCAACAAATCACCAACGCACAAAGAAAACCAACGGATGATTAAAAACTAAAATATACCCATTTACGAGGAGGGAGGCTCCAGTCCATTCCCAAAGGCAGCGGCGAAGTGCCATCGTGACGGTGCCTTGGTGGGCTCTCTGGCTTCGAAATCACCGCCTTGCCATCGCCGGGATTGCTACTGGGCCCATCAGCTTTGTGATGATCATGGAGGCGCGTGGTTGAAGAACTTGAGACTAAATAAGAACGATGGTGATGGTGGGAAAGAGAAATAGGGTCGATAATTGGATCGGATAAGCCAGTGAAGTCGAAGAGAGAAAGGTCGTGCGTGTACAGATTCATTTTTTTCTTTTTTAAATATCTGCGTTTGTTTGTTTTATTTTGAGTGTCTTGGTGGCCTATTGGGTGAATATACGGCAAAAGATGCCCTTAGGCCTTAGCGTAGTGACGGACCAGTAGACCACTTTACTAGAAGGCAAAAAGTTATATTTGTTAATAGCTTAGAAGATGGACATGGTCATGGTCATGGTCATGGACAGCTTTTTATATGCTGAGTATCTCTCAACTCTTGCTTTATGCAACTTTTAGTCTCTCACGAAACTCATAACAACCTTTCAACTAAGTACTGTTTTTCATGTGTCAAGAAAATGATCTCAACGGCGGCCCACTTACATTCACCTACACACCTCTCCTCCCTGGATAAACCACATCTCTCCCTCATCGAGAGCTGCAAATCAATGGGCCAACTCAAGCAATTCCATTCCCAAACAATCATAACAGGCACAATAGCGAGTCCTGTTGTTCAAAACAAGATCATTTCTTTGTGTTGTAATAGTGAGTTTGGTGACGTGGATTATGCCCGCCGACTGTTTGACACAATTCGTCAACCAAGCGTCTTCTGTTGGAACACGATGTTCAAAGGGTACTCAAGGATTAATTGTCCCGGGACTGGACTTTCAATGTACATAGAAATGTTGAAGAGAGACGTTCCACCCGATTGCTACACGTATCCGTTCTTGTTTAAGGGCTTTACAAAGGCCGTTGCTTTGGAGTTTGGGAGGAAGTTGCATTGCCATGTGGTGAAATACGGGTTTCATGGGAATGTCTTTGTTCAAAATGCGTTGATTAACATGTATTCTTCATGTGGGTTGATTGAAATGGCTCGTGTGATGTTTGATATGAGTTGTAAGAGTGACGTGGTTACTTGGAATGTAATGCTTTCTGGGTACAATAGAATAAAGCGGTATCGTGAAACTAGGAAGCTGTTTTATGAGATGGAGAAGAAGGGAGTGGTACCCACTTCAGTTACTCTGGTTTCAATACTGTCAGCTTGCTCTGAGTTGAGAGATTTTGAATGTGGCAAACATGCTCACAATTACATTACAGATGGAGTTGTTGAGCAAAATTTGATAGTGTCAAATGCTTTGATTGATATGTTTTCAGCTTGTGATCAAATGAATCATGCACTTGGAATTTTTGAGAATATGACGAATCGAGATGTGGTTTCATGGACTGCAATTGTCACTGGTTTCTTGAACACAGGCCAACTTAATTTGGCAAGGAAGTATTTTGATCAGATGCCAGAAAGAGACTATGTCTCATGGACCGCTATGATAGATGGGTACCTTAGAGCAAACTGCTTCAAAGAAGCCTTGATACTCTTCCGTGAGATGCAAGCTTCAAATATAAAACCCGATGAGTTCACTATGGTCAGCATGCTTACAGCGTGCGCACAACTTGGGGCACTGGAGCTTGGAGAGTGGATTGAGACATACATGTACAAGAATAAGGTCAAGATTGACCCCTGTGTGGGGAATGCCTTGATAGACATGTACTTCAAATGTGGGAATGTTGAGAAGGCACATGTCGTTTTTAACACTTTGCCTAATCGTGACAAATTTACATGGACAACCATGATTGTTGGCCTTGCAGTGAATGGATATGGCGTAGAAGCTCTTGATATGTTTTCCTTAATGCTGAAAGCTTCAATCATTCCAGATGAAGTAACCTATATTGGTGTACTCTGTGCTTGCACTCACACTGGAATGGTTGATAAAGGACGAAAATTATTTGCTAGCATGACCACCCGTTATGGAATTGAGCCAAATGTAGCTCATTTTGGGTGCATGGTTGATCTTCTTGGCCGAGCAGGATATCTCACAGAAGCTCTTGAACTTATAAAGAACATGCCTATTAAACCAAATTCAATTGTTTGGGGAGCTCTTCTTGGTGCTTGCAGAATTCATAAAGATTCAAAATTAGCAGCAATGGCAGCTGAACAGATACTTGAGTTAGAGCCAGATAATGGGGCTGTTTATGTTCTGCTTTGTAACATATATGCAGCTTGCAAGAAATGGAAGAATTTGAGGGAGTTAAGACAAGTAATGATGGATAAAGGAATCAAGAAAATTCCAGGTTGTAGCTTGATAGAGATGAATGGTATTGTCCACGAATTTGTGGCTGGCGACCAATCACATCCTCAAACAGAAGAAATATATATGAAGTTGGAGGAAATGACAGCTGACTTGAAACTGGTAGGTTATTCGCCGGATACTTCAGAAGTGTATCTAGATATAGGAGAAGAGGATAAGGAGAGTGCACTATACCGACACAGTGAGAAGTTAGCCATTGCATTTGGGCTCATCAATTCAGGACCTGGCGTCACAATTAGAGTTGTGAAGAATCTCAGAATGTGTATAGATTGTCACAGAGTGGCAAAATTGGTGTCTAAGATGTACGATAGGGAAGTAATTGTCAGAGATCGAACTCGATTTCACCATTTCAGGCATGGTTCATGTTCCTGTAAGGATTATTGGTAATAATTGAAATAACCTTATTTGTGACCCTTTTTCCTGTGCTTGGGTCACCAATTTTCCTACAATTATACGATTAGGAAATGAATTTAGGAGTTTTTTTTCCAGTGAAATGCCTATTTAATAAATTAGCAGTATGCATATGTGATGCACTGAAATTGAGTTTTTGGTCAGAACAAACGGTAAAACATTATGTATTACATACTTCTCCTACCAATGAATTTTCAACGAAGCCAATTTACTCAGATGTGTGCCAAAAACACCAAGTAATTGCGATTTTTAAGAAAGAAAATAATGCTTCACAAAACTGCGCCATTCCACAACTTTCATGGCAATAAACAGCTCAAGGAATTTTGTGGCGCAGTCACTCAAAATTGCGCCACAAAATTGTGATTATAGAAAGAAGAACAAACACTGAAGTATATTCTAATGTGAGTAAGTATTGCTTGCCCGTTAATTGATATTCATAACATTGTTCAAGGCAATTAAACACACATCCAAAAAGGGGATAGGAGAACACGAATAGAGAATACAAAATTCTAATGCTGCAAATTTGTCCATCTATACTTGGCTTTTAAACAGTCACATCTTGAAGAAGTTTCCATAACAGCAATTTGGCAAGACAGATGTATTATCAAACTTCCCACAGTAATAAAAAGTTATCAATTTGATCCTGGATCAAGCACTGGAAGCCTGCACTGTAAACTGATGGACTTATCTGCCTGTCGAGTTCCAAGAATGAAGAACCGAAAAATCACTGTCAAGCAAGCACCCTGAGGAGCAATCCCACAGAAAGTACAGTCTGGTTTTGCCAGGTGGCACTGAAGGACTCTCGGAGAAATGTCTAACACTTACTTGCACTGACAGAGCACCTCCACGCAGTCTCTGCATTTGGAGTTTCGTCCTCCGGTTGCTACTAAGCTTTATCTCCAATAACCAAAATTTTACGGAATTCGGCATTCAGTGTGATCAAAGTTGTGGAAATCTGAAGATGCAGATTCCCGTAGTTGCTTATGGACACATTTAGCAAACCTCCAACATGCTTCATTCTGTCCACAAAGTTCTGCAATTAAATTAAATCTGGAACTTGAACAAGAGTCTGAGGCAGGTCTTGAGCCATATCAAGAGCAGCTTGAAGTTCCAGAAGTTGAACATGAGACAATGGTTTTGAAATCGGAACATCTTGAATAACTGCAGACTTTTCACCCTTAGTTTCAAAAGTCAGACAAGGCATTGGTTTTGGGAGGTAGCTTTTTCACCAATTATAAGGTGATTTGCAGGTGCCCCACCACTTCCAAGTTCACTACAGATGTCGACAATAGTTACGAACAACACGGTGAAAAACGGAAACATCAATAACAAAGGCAATTTTATCTTCGTAATGGCTAGAAATACCCCTTAGATCCTCGGTCTCACTTCCTCTGTACCAACTCTATCCCATTTAGTCTTTATTATGTAAGTCCCATATAAATAAATGATTGAGATTAAATAGGTCAAGATTGGTACAAAAGAAATGGGATAAAGGATCACGTCCCCTAAAAATACGATAGTCATTGTTATAAATAACTACTACAAACGGTAATATATTTATAGGGGTTATACAATTAATGTAAATAACATATTCATAGGAACTTTAGCATAATCATAGGGATTACTTTCCTAGTTTAGCCTATGTACTCTTTTATAAATACCTTTATCATTCTAATAGAAAATAAGAAGATCATTCTTCTCATTTCCTCTATTTTTTTAGCATATTAGAGCTTAGTTGAGTTGGTTTCTCTCTTGAATTTTTTTTTTCTCATCTTCTGCCCTATAATGAGACAGTGCATGGGTGACACAATTTTGAAGAATTTTTTTCTCACCCCATTCTTCACAAGGCTCTATGAGTGTCGGTCGAAGTGAAACATCAATAACAAAAGCAATTTTATCTTCGTAATGACTAGAAATACGATAGTCATTGTTACAAAATATTGCAGCCGTAAATAACCGTTACAAACTGCAACATATTCATAGGATTATACAGTTAATATAAATAACATACTAAGAGGAATTTTAGCATAATCATAAGGATTACTTTCCTAGTTTAGCCTACGTACTCTTTTATAAATACCTTTATCATTGTAATAGAAATAAGAAGATCATTCTTCTCATTTCCTCTACTTTCTTATGGTATTCCAGCTTGGCTGGCTTAGTTTCTCCCTTGTTTTTTTTTTCATTTTCTGCCCTATAGTGAGGTAGTACTTGGGTGACACATTTTGGAAGAATTTTTTTTCTCACCCCCTTCTTCACAAGGCTCTACAGATGTCGATCGGCCATCCTCTCAAATCCGGTCATTAGATTTCCAACCCTTAACTCACACAAGTAGTCACATTCCCAAACATCCTTCCCATGTGTTGGAGTGTGAGGGTGCACGAGCTGCCATCTGCCAAACCGATTTCTTCCTCCAGCGTCCCCTCCTCCGTCCCCGTCTAAATATTTGGTTAATTTCTTCCAAGTATTGTTGATTTGTGTTAGTATGCGTTGACAGTCATTTGCCACTCTCTTCCTTGGTGTGTGTATCTCTGAATTTATTTCAGTTTTTTGCATTGTCTCTTCCTCCTGAAGTTCTTATTATTGTGAGGTTGGCTTCTTCCTTTCCTCCTTTATTTAATTGATATTGTCATTTGAGACTAATTTAAATTGCAGAGGGTAGTGATATAGGTGGTGATAAGAAGACTATTACTAAAATTACATTGAGTTCATCTAAAATTACTAATAGAAAACTAACTAGAAGGAAAAATTATTTACAATTGAAAAGGATTGTTCATAGATTTATGACTAGTGTAGATTTAGAGGATCATTTAACTAGTAATCCCCTCCTAAGATTGATGTTGCTGCTCTAAAAAAATGGTTAATGAAGGATTATAAATTGTTTAATCAAATCCAGAATACTCTAAACTCAAATGTTGATGATGTTGTGAATCATTGTAATAGTATAAAAGAAATACAAGAATTTTTGGAATTTTTGTATGCTTGCAAACAAGATTTGTCTTATGTTCATGACTTGTTGAAGATTTCTTGAGCAAAACAAAAAGGTCGCTCCCTATTTCAGTATTATATTAAATTGAAGTAAGCCTTTGAAGAAAAACGAGATATGTTTCCTATTATGGTACAGTGTTTCTTAGCAGGGTTGGGTTATGAATATGATGTGACATGCACACAATTGTTAACTAGTGAGAAACTTCCTTCTTTTACGGAAGTATAAACCTATTTGCTTCGGGTTTGTAAAGATAGTGAGATGACTTCTATTATGGTGTCTACTGACATACTGGCATCGGTTAGTAATGTTTCAAATGCTAATCGAGGTGGCAAAGACGGAAACAGTAATGGTTATGTTGCTGGAAACAGTAGCACCCCTCGTAACTGTAATTACTGTAGAGTCGAGGGGCATATTAAGAAGAATTATTGAAAATTACATGGTAAGCCTCCCAAGTACTCAGGTCAGAAGAATACCCCGTTAGGCTAACGGGAGTATATTTGCAGGATTCAAGTGAAGGATAGAAGTCGAGATCAGTTCGCGTCTGCATTGCATGTCTTTATTTATGTCATGAAATGTATATTTTGAAATGACTCAAGTGCTGTATTTGTGAAAAGGCCAAATGGCCATATGAGAATTTTGTAAATGGCCTTGTATGATTGGAAAGGGCTTATGTCCTATTTGATTATTTGACTTCCGCATGTGTGTCTATGAAAAAGAAAAAAATATATATACCGAATTTTGATTGATCGAGTGCGTAGCACACCACCCTCGCGGGGCGCGGTCTCGGATATCACCATCGATATCGGGTTCGGGTCTTACGGGAGTGGGGTGCTACAACTTTCTCTACAGATATTGGATCAAGGTTATTCTTAGAGTGTTAGAAATATAACTTTAATATATACAATTTTTATGAAGACATAGAAATGAGATTTTGTCATCTAGAGGGTCAAAATTGAACTAGACAATACAACATGAACAGTGACCAGAAGAAGGTTATAAGTAGAACATAGAAGATATCTTGCAATTAGCATAACTTTCTGTAGAGAAATTGTATCAAGATCATTATTAGAGGATTAGAAAGAGGACTTAAATATCTAGAAATTTCATGAAGACATCAAAGTGATATTTTTTCATTTACAGGGTCAAAATTAGACCAGAAGATGTAAGATGAACAGTGCATAGAAGATATAATCTATACTCCTGAATATCTCCACTTATAAGGATCATAACTTTGATTCTGATGTCCAAAAATTTCATAATATATACCGTTAGAAAGCTAAAAGGATAAGCTACAACTTTTTAGGAGAAAACTTTGCCTAATTCAGCCTAAATTAATCTAGATTTTCTCCTTAACTTAGAATACGATTTTTTTCCTATGAAAGACTTGAAATTTTACACTAGGCAAACTTGGAATGTCTTGAACATAACCATTCAGCTACCAAATTGGCTTAATTAAACTCTCAAATCTCAACTCATCTATCTCACTTCATTCAACTACATCTGATCAATCATAATTTCTATCTTTTTTTTCATAGCATCTCACTTATGTGTATATATATATATATCCACAATTTATGTTCAAAAACTATCTGCTCAAGTTGATAATCATCTCAATATCATCCGTACACAATTCATATTTCCTTAACATCAAAAAAAAAGTTTTAAAAATCTTTAATAGCATTTTAAGCCTCAATACAGCAACATCTCAAAGTCTCAAATTACAAAGATTCTTAAACAAATAAACTTGGTATGCAACTAAAGCATTGTGCTTTCTCAAAATCAACTCAAAATACAAAATAAGCAAATTTGGAGTAATTCGCTTAAGCTCTTGATTACTTGATCTCTTAGCTATCACCTGAAGATGGGATGAAAAAGAGGGTGAGCTTGAAAGCTCGTGGGTAACAGTTTATAACGAAAGAATTAGCAAAATCTTTGAAAACATTTTACTTATCATAGAAAATTTTCATTGAGTTTATAAAACACATGTTTCTTAAGTTTTAAGCCAAAATCCACAAATTTCAAACATGAATGCATCAAACTTGTTAACATAGCATAAGCACATAAGCACATCAGAATAGTTTAGGTGGATTCAAAACAAATCGTACTACAAATTTTTCCTAAGAGTCCTATGTAGTCGTGAACAGAATGTACTAACGCAATGCCACATAATAGTTTTGCATAGCTGTGAACTTATGAGAGTCCAAGAAGGAACTCCATGCTATTAGCAGGTAAGTAGGAGAAGCCTTTTGTCAAAGTGTACTTGACTTGACTTAGGGGATCACCACAAACCTACATAATCATATATTTCACATCTTGTAAACATATTTCCCAAAATGATACTTTTTCAAATCTTGACTTTTCATAGACATGAGATATTTCGAAAACATGATTTTATAACATGATATCTTTTCAAAAATCACTTTCCAACCTTTTCATAAATCATCACACAATTCATAAAATCACATATTGAAATTTCTCAAATCATTTTAAAAGCAATAAATGCAACACTTATGATACAATTGAAATCATTAAACTTTTTTTATTCAAAGAAAACATTAATGACTTATTTACTCTATTATAAACATATGCCCACCTTGATTTTCTTGCTTAAAGACTTGCTCAAAATGTCTCTACTCTTGCCTTTCTTGATTTCCTTCTATAATAACAAAAATTTCATTCAATAGGATTTTCAATTGAAAATCCCACAAAGCACATTCACTAAAATTGGTTCTAGAATACTTAAACCCATGTATTTTCTAAACTCCATGTACTAAAATCATTCCAAAAATTCAAAAGATTTAAAATGATCTTACCTTAATTCTTCACCAAATGAAGGTATCTTTGGCTCAAATGGAAGCTCTTCTCTTCTTCTACCTTTTTCTCTTCTTGAACTACTTCAAAATTTCTCTCAAAAGCTAAGAAATGAAGAAACCCTAGCTCGATTCTTTTCTTTTATCTCAACCACTGAAATACCTCTTCTTTCTCTCTTTGATTTGTTATTTCTCTTCTTTTTTATGACGCTCTCTCTTTTTCCACTTCAATTCAGGTTTTTCCCCTTCTTAAAATAATAAGTCAACATTTCTTCTTCCATTTCTACCCTTAATGAGTCCAAAAAGTTCATTTTACCCTTCCTTATAGGCTATGTTCTTTTAACCTTAAATGTCTTGGCAAAAATATCCTTGAACATTCTTATAACCTTAACACCTTAATTCCACTTACCCATTCAATAAATCCTACTAACTTTGACATAATTAAATAATTACAAAATGATTACTATCAAAACCTCAAAATTAGTTAAATCATGTTTATTCATCAAGAAAAAAATTTGGGGGCCAACAAATGTTGTTTTGTTTAGTTTAGACAATCAGGCCTCAGGTCAGGTTCGAACTTGGTGGCCCGTTGACCATGGGCTGGGTTGAACCGGGTCTCTTTTGCCATCTCTACATCCAACTGATTAATATGATATAAGAATAAAGGTGATCGAGGTATTTCAGTTCAACTGTAATTCTAATTTGTAATTTGGCCATCCAAACCTATATATAGCTTATTTGAGCCTTACATCTCAATGCGTGTGGAGAGGAACACATTAAGATAAAGTATTCATTTGTATACTTTAGAAGAGGTAATAAATTTGTCATTGGCAACAAATTTTGTTAGTCAACAATTACATGAAAAGGCTTAATCTTAATTAAAGAGACCTAAACAAAATTGTTGTACAAAAATATTTGTACAACTTCAATATAAGTTTGGTACGTAAAAAAAAATTGTAATACAAATCGAAGTGAAGGTGCAACGATGGATTGGGGTATGTGTGCCAAGTGGTGGGTGTTTAAGGGTACCATGGATATTCTTTTGTTTGTTTTTTATGGTAAGTGGGAGTAGTGTAATGAATCTTGCATCGTACCAATTGGTACGTACCATATCGGCCGAAAAACGGTATAAAATAAAATGTTTCGATACTGGGTCCAAATACTAGCTTATATCAGCCGATATTATCAGTATTTGAAATACCGGTCGGTATATGACCAGTATTAGAAATTAAAAAAAAAACAGGAGCATTTATGCAAAAAATGAAAGTTTTTTAAATCCCACCCCCGCCGACTCTACCACCTTCTTCCACTCTTTATTTTCTCTCTCACACTCTCACTCTCACTCTCACTCTGTCCCTCCTTCACCATAATCATCTCTTTTATTATTAATAATATAATATAATATTTAAATTCATATAGTAAATAATAGTTATATTTTTTCTACAAAGAATAATTAAAGATATGTTAAAATGAAAATTAAGTGGCTTCAAGTTTTTGTATTTTTTTAAATTGTTAATATAAATATAACATTATTTTATTATTAATAACAATTACATATTAAGATAAAAATATATTTTTATTATTGAACATTAAATATTAAGATAGAAGTTATATTTTATTATTGATAATAATTATTTTTATTTGATATTATGATATAATTATTATTTATTATATGATCAAATTGTAATATTTTAAATACTGTATATTGTTATTAATTGTAGTTATTATTTATATGTGGAATATGTGAAAATAAGATTAAGAAAAATGAATAGATTATTGTTATTTTAAATTATTATTATTATTTTTAGACAAAATTGATTTAAATTATACAGTACAATATTAAAAGATTATTTTATAATTTAAAAAAAATTAAAATTATCTAAAATAACATTCGATTTTTACGAGCTATTATCATATCCGACAGTGGGAGGGTCATTATGTGGTGCATATGATCCCGCGCATGAGATTCCAATGTGGCAAAACAGGCGTGGCCATGGAAATAAAATTCAAACCAGATCATCTTGAGGCACTAGCACTCAAGACACCTTGTTCTTAAAGCACAGAAAACCGAAACTACCATAGCGAGCGAAATGGTTTGTGCCTTTCCCTCTCCGCCGCCTCCTTCCCTACTTTCACATACCAGTACCACAAAATTCAAGAACTTAAAGACCCTCGTGCCAGTTTCAGTCAGCAAAAGCAGGGCAGCAGTAGTTCTGAGAAAAGCTACTGAGGACGCAAGAAGCAGTGAGGACAACGATGTTGAAGATAAAGATTCACCAGCTTTCAGCCCCTTCGGTTTTGTGACTGACAATCCTTCGAGCCGTGGAGCCATTCAGCTCCCCGAGTCCCCTGCAGAGGATGGCAATGTTGGCCAAATGCTCTATGTAAGCTTATTGGCTTCCTGAGTTGCATCACTTATGGTCGTTGGATGTATACTCAAAAGATCTGGTCTTGAGTTAACATTGATTAGTTGGCATATAGGAGATTAAATATCTGTAATAGAAAATTAATTACCTATGCATTATAAATAATAAAAACTATGTATTATAATTACCATCCTGTTCATAGATAAAACGAATGTTTTGAAACTGCATGCAGAATTATGCCTGAAATGCATAATAACATTTCCTTTCGGGATTCAATTCGAGTACTGTCAGTTGCTTCTGTACAGGGTAGTTGTTGGTGTCTTGCATTAATATCAACCATATATGTCTTTTCTGTTTTAAGCAATTCGCATAGGTTGCGTAAGCTTTTACAGGATTAATTGCAAGAACGTAATGAATCTGCATTCTCTCCTGCTTTTTCCATGATGATCTAGAGGATTACTTAGGAGTGACGTATGATCAGTAATGTGGCTGTCTTTATTACATGGTTGTTCTTTGAGTTCCACCATTTGGCCATTTGATCAGTTCCTGAGTATAAGACATGATTCACGCCTTGCGCATAACGTCAAAGATGAAAGTGCCAGCTTTTCTCATGAATTCCAATGTCGTTGATGTCAAGAAATATTATTGTTTTAAAACTTGATTTGGGATTCAGAGCAACCAAAACTGTTTAGATGGATGTAGTTCTTTTTATCCATTTATTGTTAGTGCGTGACATTCATCATTCATCCGTTGCTTTCATTTCTTTCTCCATTTAGAAATTAACATTTAAAAATGCATGCTGTCAATTCTAGAGGATAGAAGACAAGGGGAAGGAGTATGGTTCATATATCAGATCTGGAAAGCTAGGATGGTTTGTGAGAGAAACTGGTAAACTTGTATCCACCGGAAAAATGATTTGTCATCACTTGGAAATAGTTGTCTAAGATAGAGATTTGCCTTTCCAGGGTCACCTGAAAGTCGACGTGGAATGATTATTTTTCTACATGGGGCTCCAGCACAATCTTACAGCTACCGGGTTGTCATGTCTCAGGTCATAAAGCTAGCTTGTTTCCTCCATTTTTCTTGTTGCTTGAATGCTATGGCTTATGAACTACCCAGACCTTTCGTGTTGCGAAATTATTTGGATGCTGTATTCTCTGCATTTTGAGCTTCCAAGCTGTTATATCGCTAATTGAAAGGCCCAAACAACTATACTTTGGTGTAGAAATTTGATTACGTGACTACATTACCTTGTTCTTTCTCTCTGATTTTGTTTTCTTTTTCCTTTATGGATTCATAGCAAGTCTTCCTATAGGATTTACAGCTAATAGAATAGTAACTTATGCCATAGATCCAAGATGCTTGGTTTCTGCTGCAAATTATGACTCTCATGGTGCACATGAACAAGTATCATCTTTCTTCATTTCTTGTCGTAGATGTCAGATGCTGGGTTCCACTGCTTTGCACCTGACTGGATTGGTTTTGGTTTCAGTGACAAACCACAGCCTGGCTATGGATTTGATTACACGGGTTTCTCCTCTGATATTACACTTGTTAAGAAAACAGTGAATCTTTCTTTATACACAAATTTAACATTTCTAAAATTGGATTGTCATAGAAAAGGAGTTTCATGAGGCACTTGATCAATTGCTTGATGTGCTGGGAATCGAATCTCCATTTTTTCTTGTCGTGCAGGTTTGACATAAATTTCTCAATGTTTGTGTATTATTTCATTTATGTCAATCTCATTCACTTCCTAAATGCTCACCTAGAAAGATTCTATGTAAAAATAATGCTCCCTGTCAAGTTTTAACTCGATTTTAAAATTAAGATTCCTAACATATGATTCTTATACTCCCAAAAGGGATTTCTTGTAGGTTCATATGGATTAACTTGGGCCCTGAAAAATGCAAACAAGATATTGAAGCTCACTATTTTGAATAGTCCATTGACAGTTTCCTCTCCTCTTCCTGGGCTGTTTCAACAGCTAAAGTAACTATCCAGTATATTAAGTTATAATCATTTTCCAGTTATCGTAGCCAACTATACATCATTCTTTATTCTTAGTTTCTTCAAGATGAGGCGTACCTCAAGATCTCAACCTTTTCAGCTTTCCAACCCTAATTGTGATTCTTCTTTCCTTTTTTAATGCAGGATTCCCCTCTATGGTGAATTTACCTGTCAAAATGCTGTTATGGCTGAGCGTTTTATTGAAGCAGGTAGCCCGTATGTATCCATATTTTCATTCAAATCTTCAACATCGCTTGAACCTCTGGTTCTTAGCATTGAAACATATATCCCTATAAAACTTTGGTTGGTATTTGTCATATGCAACATTGCTGTTATGGTGCGCTGGTATTTCCTTTCACCTGTGTATACATAGAATATTTCTATTCCCTGGAAAGCATACCTTCACCTCCACTGCCTGTCTGCTGTGCTTTTTTTGTCAAATGTCATCTTTAAGATTTCTTTTGCATCATGATTTGTCAATTATGTTACTGTTTTAATTGTCAACTACTTCATGTGCATGATATTAAGTACTTTTACAAAGTTCAGATGAAAGGCTACCATGAAACCTGCTGAGTGAATTACGGTATAAAATGCAACTTTCAGGAAAATTGGCATCTTGCTAGTTGCCTTCCAAATGAGACATTGACTGCTATGTACCAGTTATTATTGATTGCTGACAACAGAACTTTCGAAGGCATGAACTACTAACTTCATAATCCTGATCCTGGAATGTTGATGAGTTAATCCTTGTGATTCTGTTTAGCTTATTTCTTTCCCATCAATAACTAGGTATCTCTGCTTTTGCCCTTACAGTATTAACCAATGACTGATATGCAGTTATGTCTTGAAGCTCGAAAAGGCTGATGTCTATCGACTACCATATCTGGCAAGCAGTGGACCAGGATTTGGTTTGTGATTCTTGCTTCTTTAACTTTGATTCACGATCCAGTTCCGTACACAGCAAATGTCGAGTCTTATGAAAAGTATCTGACATGCATATGTGTGTGCATCTTGATTTATGTATGTATCTGTGTGTTTGTAAGATTACAACATTTTTAGCAACCATCAATTGGTCTCTAACAAACATCAAACAAATGTACAAAAGTATGATGGTTTCTGCTAAACTCTCAGTTTTCAGTGATAAATATGCACATCTCATTGAACATGTAGAGAAAAGAATTACTGAGCATGAGCAATTGATTCTACTACTTCCATGTTGCAGCTCTGCTTGAGGCAGCAAGAAAGATCAATTTCAGAGATATTTCGAGACAAATAGCTGATGGTTTTGCCTCTGAAAGGTACAAACTCTATTGTAACCTTTGGAATGCGCTTATGCAAAGTTTCCTACAGTTGAAATCTTTGTAAAGTTTTAGCAAACTTGCTTGACTATTTATAAACCTTAGATGGGATAAACCAATTCTTCTTGCGTGGGGAATACAAGACAAGTATTTACCACAATCTGTGGCAGAAGAGTTCCAGAATGGAAATCCCAACAAGGTGAAGCTAAAGTTGATTGAAGGTGCTGGACACATGCCACAGGAAGACTGGTAATGAGCCATATTATGGGAATTGCATTTACATTTTCATATCTTCTCTTTTCGTTTTATGTTATCTAGCTTATATCAACAGGCCCGAAAAAGTGGTTGATGCTCTAAGATCGTTCTTTTAAATGCAACACATGAGTCCACCGTTTGAAGGAGACTGGAGTAGTGCTACATGAATTGATGAGTTGCTGTTATATTTGACTGAAGGTGAGAACGCAGGACTAAATAGTGGGCAATTTGTTATTGGTATTGCACGGCATGAGTAGCTACAAGAACACTACCAACCCCTGAAGTCAGGACTTTGATTATTCTTTTTTCTCGTTGCAGATCAAGCATAACGATGAAGGATTTTGAGGAGCAATAAGAAGTCTATTTGTATCGGAACACGCTTTTTGTGAGAGAGATAAAATCGCAATTAAATAGTTTTCCTTGCATCATAATGTATTTGCTTGGGCATTCCAGGTATCCTGGAGATGAATTTAAAGCCAAAATAACCGTCAAAGAAGACTATTTATATACTACCATGCATGCCTAATGGTTCTGTAGAGGATGGGATTTAAATTAAAGCCTACGTGAAGACGTGTAATAAATATGTTTATGAAATAGTGGACGGTTAAAAACACTTGTGCTTGCAAGAGCGTGACATGCATCATGCATATATTGTGACCTTGCTTAAATTTACGTTTATTTTTATGCCATAGAATCAAATATGTAAAAGACAGCTCCTGTACCAAAGATGTGTTTGAAAACTAGGTCGAGATCTGATCTCAATTATAGCAGAATAATCACGAAATTTTTCGTAACTTTTTATTTTCTGAAAATTAAGATCGATTTAATTTTATAAAATGAATAACCAAATTATAATAAAGCAAAATTTTAATTTGTATCTCATTTCAAAACTTTATCTTTATCATCTTGTATTCCTCGAACTGCTTTTGAAATTGATCCGTCTTAGTCATCGTAATCGTACAAGTGTCTGGTCTTTAACAGTATTTACAAAATAGGTTGAGAGAATTCTGTAACTCTTATAGAGACGATTAAGCAAGAAGTGTTTGCTTTATAGAGCTTAAGTCTATTTATAATATGCTTTTAACGTTTTAGTAATTTAATTGAAATTAAATTTTAATTTCAATTAAACTTTAATAGAATTATAAATAATTCTAATTAAATATCAATTATGTCTATATAAGATTCAATATCTCATATTGATTCTTATCTATTAAATATCTCGTATTTAATTATAAAGTTTCTTAAACTTTACAATCAAGTCCAACTTGATTAAATTAACTTTGCTCTCTTCAATCTATTTCATATGTGAAGCCTATTAGGTTTCTAAATATGTTGGCAATGATTATAAAATTTAATTTTAATTTATAATTAAAATTAGATAAATTAAAACTCCTTGTAATTTATCTTTAATACTCCAATTAACAATTTATAATCATAGATCAAGATTAGCATCTAGCAACGCATCATGACCACCCAAATATTTAGAAATGTCAAAGTAGTTTTGACTAACCTTTCCGTGAATAATTTTTTCGTATAATTCAATACTTTCATCATACAATGTTCTGATTAGATATAGAACATAAAATTAATGTCTATTTTATTTTGAGTATAATTATATTAGTTATCCGCCATTAGCTATCGATTTAATTAATGACATTTGTAAACTATTTACAAAGTATCATTTCATCTTAGCCAAGGATTTCTTGAATCAATACTAATTGAGAGCAACGAAACATTCTCCCTAATTACTTTAAGGTGATGAATCATATCTTGATCATTCAACTACCTCCATATAGCTCATGCTATATTCAATGACTACTGATTAAACGACCTATGATTAAATAGATCATAAGTAATATCAAAATATAGCAATCCCCATACAAGGCAACTTTGATGATCTCAAGTTAAAGGATCACTTATATAATAATTACAATGACAATTCCATAGGCATACAAATAATGTTTCAAACGGATTTCTCATATTGGGTCTATTCAATGAACTTGTTCTCTAGAAAGTACCCACACGTTTGTTTAAGTATCTCCAGACTTTAGCCTATGAGATAAACTACTTCTTTTATAAGGAAAAACAAAACGTGTGCTAGTCTTTTTACATTCTATTAATGTCCAATATTAATATAATAATGACTACGAACATTTAGGAATAATACATAGATGTAATATGAATCTCATAATTATAATCTTATTATAATTTCATTTACAATGTACAATTATCTCATGAACTTTATCATATCATATAAACATGTACAAGATAAAGAATGCCTTTAAGTAATTTGTCACTAAACTAAAACCAAAGCGATTGGCTATAGGGCATTAATCAACAATCTCTCATTTGCACTAAGCCAATCATTTAAGTATCTCATACCATATGATCATATGACGATTATTCTACCACTATTGCAGTGGCTTAATGAGAGAGTTCTACAAGATTCTCTATAGTGAGCATTTGATTAAATCTTACAACTCTCATCTTAATTATCATCATAATTAAGAAAATTTGCC
>JANITW010000001.1:22747980-22769897 GCA_027564335.1 Erythroxylum williamsii | reverse complement strand
TTAATATTACTTTCTTTATATTAATCAAGTTGAAGTTTAGTTTTCTAATATATTAACTTATTAAATAAGTTGAAGTTTATAATCAAGTTGAAGTTTAGTTTTCTAATATATTAACTTATTAAATAAGTTGAAGTTTAGGGTGTTTGGTAAAGAGAAAATAATTATAAAAAATGACAGCTTGAATAATTTGTAATAACTTTAAAGCAGAATCTTTTTTTTGTCCCTTAATTTCTCAACTGCTAAAGCAAAACACTCCTCGTGTAAGCATTTTAAAAAACATATGATTGAGATTAAACTCTCAACCTAATCAGTTGATCACTAAATATAATTGATCATTTATCTTGAATAAAGTTGAAAGTGTAAATATATGGAGTAAAGACGTTCTGATTACGCAATATATTTTTCAATTCAATTCTACAAATATTTATATACAGAGGTTGATGAAGTTCAAAGTTGAAATTATTGTTAGTGCTGAATAATAAAAAGGCGCAGTACTGTACTGCACTGGTGCACCGGTGACAATCTTTGACTATGATTTTAAGAGAAGAGAACATGTGGGGGACATATGGAGGATCCTCGGCTCCGCTCCATTTCTCGCTGTATATTTTATTACCTGGCAGTAACAATTATTGTAACTTTTGAACTTCATCAAGCTGCCTTTTTCTCCTTCCTCCTTTCCATTTTCTACCTGGTCCCCAAAACAAAAATTTGATTGTGACCATGACCAATGATACTGTTACTACTCATGACCTTTAATGTTTTTCTTTTCTTTTTTTTTTGATTAAAAGAAAATGTCGAAGTAAATTACAAAATAATTTTAGAGAAACAGATCCCCGACTGATCTTCGAAGAGAAAATAGTGACACCTGAAAAGTGCAAGATCAAAAAAAATAACCCCAACAATAAAACGGTCCGCTTGAGAGGCCAACCGATCGACGCATCTATTACTTTCTTAGTAAACAATTAGTTGACAAGAAATGTTTGAGGTGCATATTGTTGTTGGTAAAGCGCAACTTAGACATGTATATATATATATATATATATTGGAGTTCAAGATATTTAACTTAGATAATTGAATGGTTAGCAATTAATTAAAACCTCAGCATTACTACATTAAACCTAAGTTTAGGAAACCTCCTGAAAATTAGAAGATACTGCATGATTTTCTTTCTTTACCGTTTGATCTTTCCTTAGGACCCAAGTAAGTGTTTTTTATTTATTAAAAGAGTTAAAATTTTAAAAGTTAATAAATATGTTCATTAAAAGAAGTAGAAATGAAAAAAAAATCAAGAAATGTGCTTCAAGATATTTACATATACCATTTTTTTTTACATTTTACTTTTCAGAAATTGAAAAGAAAAAATTTGTGATTGGATTTCTTATTCTAAATTTCAAGCTTTATTCAATAGAGCTAAAGAAAAGTTGCTTTTAATATCTTTATTAACAATGATATATTTGATTAATATGATAATACTTGATCCTAATTAATTTATATAATTGAAATTTAAAATTTTGACTATTTGTTAAACTCCATTTTTCAATAAAAAAAGTTTAGCTGGCTCCTCATGTAGCCTTGATGATTTATGAAGAGCAAAATTCTTAAAAAATTTTAAACTTTTAAATGAGTAAGATAAGGCCCATCTAGGATGAATTAAATTGTAATAGGCCCTATAAGTAATTAAATTAAAATAAATGTGCATTTATATAAAAGTATATACTAAAAATTGAAAAAATAGATAATTATTGTGGCATTTTTTAATATTTGAATTTTTCTTAAAAGAAAATGTACATTTATTAGCATATTGTATCTTTATCCGATGTATATAATGACTCACCACTCTTTTCTCACTTCTAGTTATTATGAATATGACAATTGATTTGTTGGAAGAATAAATTTAAACAATTAACAACATTTGAAAATATTTTTAAGTTTTTATTTAATTAAGATAAGTTGAGTTCATTGGCTAATAATGAATTAAGAGAATTTTGCATTAATTTTACGATTATATTTTCTCATGATAATGTGTCGGATATAGATTTAAATGATTTTTCTTAATTAAAAGTGGTACAAATAACTTTGTCAAATAAGTTAATGTTATCTGTTGAAATTCTTGAATTTATTAAAGTTGTTGATTATTATTCAAATATTTCAATTTCTTATCAAATTCTATTAACTTTACTTGTGATTGTCGCATAAGTTGAGAGAGAAAGTTTTTAAAAGTTAAAATTATTGAAAATTTACTTGAAATCATCAATGTTATAAAAAAGATTGAATAATTTAGTTATTTTATATATCAAAAAGAATATGTTAGACAATGTTAATCTTAATACTATTATTAATGATCTTACATGTAAAAATGTGTGGAGAAAATATTTTTCATGATCATCTGGGTGTTTGTTAGTGCAATTATCTTGGTGTTTTGCATTATAATATTGCTTTTGTTGTTGATAATACTATTTTTAATAATTTTATCGTTGTTAATATTTAAAAGATGTTATTAGCTTTTGTTATAATTATTTAGTATTTTATTAATTACGTGGACTTATAACTTGAGTTACTTCTCTATTGATATTAAATTTTAATAATAAAAATTTATTTTAAAATTATATATATATATATTGCTCATTTACCAGGTTTTTTTTTTTACTTTATCCCTAACTTATAAAATATTAGGAAGGAACCTGGTTGATTACAATAAAATAACAGTGATCGAATAGCTTTTATGCTCAATTAGAGTAGAAAATGGCGGATAATTAAAGTAATGGGTAGTCAAATATTGCACCCCCTTTCGTGATTCATGCACTTGTTGAATTCCATGGCTAGGGTACGTAAAATAAGGTAGTAGTCAAGGGCCGCCAAGAAAAACAATTGTATGGAACAAGTATGTTTTTGCCGTTTTGAATTCGATTCAGTTGACAACTCTTACCGTGTAAAATCATTCAATTTTTTGGTTGTCTGTCGGACGTCTTAAGAGGATCCTAATTATGAGAAGACATCTTTAAATCATTCACATTCAGACTAATTCTTGTTCGAATTAAATAAGTCATTTACAAAAGACAAAATTCTGATCCCAAATTTTCTACTCTCGTAGCAATAATTAGACTACCAACAAATTTTGCATGTGTCACCATTTCAAATACAAAAAGAGAGAATTAATTAATTAGAATATCCCGTGTTATTTTATACGTTAAATTGAATTATTTTACTATAAACTTACAATACATTAACTTTTATCATAGGATAACATACATACACTAACCAAAACTAATTAGACCAACGTAAGTACTCAAACCATGTAATTTCTAGTTCTTTAAGCTACTTGTTCTGGTAGAGCATTCAGATTTGAGATTAAAAGAGATGCTGTTGTGGAGGAATGAATAGAAATCGCATGCACGCCCCTAGTGAATGGGGGCAAATCGAACGCGAAGAATACAAATAATTGCAATCTTTCATTGAATATTTTCCTATTTGTGTTTCTGCGACATATTGGTCATGTAATCATCGACAGACTCAAAACTTCTTCGTTGGTATTTTCCAAAGGGAAGGAATCAAATTTCAGGTATATCTTATATATTAATAAACGATTTAAACAGTTAATTGAACAAAGAAAGAAAGGATGAGCTGTTGGTTTAAAATTACAAGAGTACAAGCACGAATCACCGTTTAAAATGTGACGAAAGAGATGATAATTTCTAGAAAAAACCAATTTACTGTAGACAGAGCAGATTCTGATTAGATCCTAACACTAAAATACCACTCAATTGCCAATTAGTAGGGAAAGCCAAAGATCCTTAATAAATAAGACATCATTTTCTTATTAATATTATAGTATCTTATTCTATTTTATAAATTTTAACCATTTATTTATACAGGTTTTATGTTTATTTATGCTGGATTTATGTAAAATTTATATAAATAAATAGCTAAAATTTATAAAATAAAATAAGACATCATAAAATTAGATAAAAGATCTGGACTTACCGTGAGTATAGCCAACAATGTACTGCTAATCTCCACCTACGCATCCAATAACAAATTGCCAAGTGTCACCACTACGCAATCACCTTCTTGTCCCTACACTTTCTTGGTCTTGTCGTAGTGCATGGTCTTATAATAAGGTCCCAGCTATCTTTCAGAATAGAAGGTAAAGATTGGAAAGGGAATCGAGCTTTTAGCATCAAGGAGAGGCTAGGATTGCTTACAAATCCACGAGAGGGTAAACCCAACTATTATCTCCTCATCTTATCTTCTTTTCGACTCAAAACTTTCATAAGATTTTCTTCTTCTTCTTCTTCTTCTCTCTCTCTCTTATGAAGCCACTCCTTTTTGTTTTCTTTTGCTCTTATTCTTCTTTCACTCCTCATTCCTGCTTCTAATACTCTTCGTTATTGTATAACCTTTTCTTATCATCGGTTTCTGAAATGGGTATCTGAAACTTTTTGTTTCCAAAAAATATGTAACCTTTTTCGTGCTTCTGATTTTTTTTTTGTAAATCAAGAGAAGAAATGGCCCCAAGGTCTAGCAAGGGCAAGTCAAATAAAACCAAGGCAGAGAAGAAAAAGAAAGAGGAGAAGGGTAAATCCTTTTCTTTTTGTTTTTCAAGTTTTCTCATCAAGTTTTGTATTAATGCCCTCATTGATTTTCTTGTCTGTGCAGTAGTCCCCGCTGTTCTTGACATCACTGTCATCACACCTTATGAATCTCAAGTCGTACTGAAGGTAGGATATACAAACCTGGGATTTGGGAGGAAAAACAAAAAATGGAGACCCTTAAGCAGTAGTAAATAGAAGAAATTTGGCTAACTTGTTGAAATGGAATGTTTTTGAAGGTTATATCCACCGACAGGATACTTGATGTGAAGAAGCTCTTGGCTGTGAATGTAGATACATGCCATCTTACAAGCTACTCTTTATCGCATGAAGTAAATATTCTGTGATTCTTCCATTTATTTATCCGGCTTTTGTTTTTAATTATTTTCAGTAGCATGTTTCTTTTTGGCCGTTTGATGGCAGAATATTGCATGAGTATGAGAAATTGATTGAGAATATACATACTTTGGGTTATCAGGTAAAAGGCAGGAGGTTGGGTGATAAAGTGGAGATAGTCACCCTGAAGCCTTGTTTGCTCAGAATGGTTGAAGGTAGGTGATTGGTGAGGCCTCAGCCAGCCACCATGTGTGGGTGTGGACATTTAATATAATATATCATTTTTGTCAAAAGGATACTTTCCTTTCTGGTTTTGGCTAGGGAATTATAATTAAAAAAAAAAAGGGTTTGGCGAATGGAGATAATAAAAAACGTAAGACGTTGAAGCTCCTGAGTATGCCATAGTAATTCAATGGGCTTAGCTTCAGAGTTTGGTTTGAAGTAGAAATTTGGCTCTTCATTCCAAGTTGATGAAGGCTAACTACCACCCTATGAAATGCATTACTTGTGGGGAGCATAGGAACGTGTATGACACGTGAAACTTTGCAGCTATTACTAGTACAGTACTATTTCATTCAAAATAACGTTTGCTGTGACAAGTAGGTACAAACAATATATGTCTGTGCTTTTGTAGCCGTCTTGAATAAGTCTAGTAAGTACAACATCTTTTGTCTGATATTAGAGTCTCTCATGAATTTTAGCTGTAAATACTTATTCTGTTTTATAAATTTTAATCATTTATTTACATAATTTTGTAAAATTTATACAGAATTTATATAAATAAATAATTAAAATTTATGAGACAGAATAAGACGTTATAAAATTAAACAAAAGATTTGAACTTAATCTACATAACTGGTCTCACTCTCACTTCGACCATGTGTTTAGATTTGAACTCGTTTATGGGACATATTATAAGACATGATACCTTTTGTAAGTTAGTGATTTCCTATTTACTTTATTTATAATAGTTTAAAATTTGAAGTCAGAGTTTTACCTTCACTTTACTAACATCTTTTTAAAACTTATAGTTAAAGTTTTGCCTCTTATAAGAAACTTATCCGGTTTAAGCAGATATTAGTCTGGATATAAATAGTTTAAATATGTCTTCTCATAATTAAAACTTTCCTAAGACATTGGTGAATTAAAAAATAGAAAGGAATTAAAAAAAAAACCCTACAGAAGCAGAACTATTTTAATTATTCCATTTTAATAGGAATAGGATTAGGTGAATTTTGGGGGTTATATTAAATAACTCCTCCTCTTTTGGTATACAGAATTCAATTGATTTATGTAAATTTCTAAATAACTATAAAATCTTATAATTTCAAATAAAATAATTCCACCCAACTTTTCAAAAATACCCAATATTTCCTAGTTATTCACATCTCTGCCACTCCCCTTGCGCAGAGGACTACGCCGACGAGTCCCAAGCCATCGCTCACGTGCGGAGGCTACTCGACATCGTCGCCTGCACCACCAGGTTCTCCAACCGACAGTCTACGTCGCCTTCCATCAGAAAGAGTAATCCCAACGTTAAGCCTCAACCGAACTCTCCGGCAACTTCAGTCAGCAATGGGCCCCGCACTCCATCATCTCCTACAACGACGAATGACGGAGTGGCGCCGCTTCCGACGGCTTCGGGTTCATCGGAGAGTTTAGACATGGTAGCGATTCATCAAACTCCAAAGCTCTCCGAATTCTACGACTTCTTCTCCTTCTCTCACCTTACTCCTCCAATCGTCTGTAAGTATCTTACTATCTCGTCTTCAAAATTTTTTGTCTTTGTTGTTTGGCTGCTGAGAATGCCTTGGAAAATGTACATTTTGGTTTTTCGAGGTAAAAAAAAAAACAGTTATGTGATCGATTATCGCCTTTAGGCTTTTCACTTTAGTAATATGTATCTCGTAGCTTATGGGAATTACTTGCGTTATTTTTTTAATATTTACTTAACATTTTAAAGGCAAATTTCGTGATGTAGATTTGAGGAGATGTGATCCTAAGGATGGGCAGCCGAGGCGTGAAGGCGAGTACTTTGAGATTCAGGTTCGTAATGGTTTCTCTTTTGCTTTTTCATGTATGTAAGTTTTGAGCTTATATATGATGTAAAGCTGTCTTTTTTCATTGAGTTCTCACTCATTGCGAATGGAGTTCAATGAAGCTGCAATGTACTTGATGTTACAGATCAAAATCTGCAACGGGAAGCAAATAAATGTGGCAGCATCAGTAAAGGGTTTTTATGCAGTGGGAAAACAGTTTTCGCAGAGCCATTCGTTGGTGGATCTTCTGCAAAATCTTAGCCGGGCTTTTGCTAATGTGGGTACTTTTGTGTTCCAGTCATTTGCATTGTTGTAATGGAGTTTGGAGTTATTGATATGGGTGATGTGTTGATGCAGGCATATGATTTACTTATGAAAGCTTTTGTGGAGCACAACAAGGTGATAAATATATTTTATTATTGTACCGAATGTTGCCAAAAAGAAAACCTTAAATTTATAGATTTTCTTTTGAGGTGAATTATGTGAGCTCACATTTATTTCTGTTTCCAGTTTGGTAATCTTCCCTATGGATTTCGTACAAATACGTGGCTCGTTCCTCCATCTGTTGGTGATTCTCCATCCAAATTCCCATCACTACCGTCAGAAGATGAAAGTTGGGGTGGTAATGGTGGAGGGCAAGGAAGAGATGGTGAATATGATCTTCGACCATGGGCTACTTATTTTGAAATATTGGCTAGCCTACCATGCAAGACAGAGGAAGACAGAGTGATTCGCGACCGGAAGGCGTTTTTGCTTCATAGTCAATTTGTTGACGTCTCCATTTTTAAAGCTGTAGGAATTATCCAGCGCTTCATTAATTCTCCTACACATGCAGTAAACTGTTCTTCGGATTCAATTTTATTTGAGGAACATGTAGGCGACCTGTCCATTGTTGTCAAACGTGATGATACTAACGTCAGTTCAAAGTCTGAGGTAAAAGTTGATGGCCATGTGTTATCTGGTGCCTCTGATAAGGAAGTTGTTAAACGGAACTTGCTTAAAGGAATAACAGCAGATGAAAGCGTTATTGTTCATGTAAGTGCGTTTTTATCTCACTTTGTCCAATATTCAAGTACCTAGTCAGTTTCAGATGCATATAGAACCGAAAGCTCTTCAGTACGGGCAAAGGTTGTGTGTCTATTAGTAGTAAATAACAGTACTTGGATGCATTACATTCATCGATGTTAGATAGTTTCCTTTTATGGATAATTTTCCTTTATACCCTAGGTTGTCCAAACCATAAGCAATCCTACCTTTCCCTTTCCTCCTCAACCTCCCTTCTAATATGCATTGAGGACCGTTTTGCAGCTGAAAATTATGTACTTCTGGAGATGATGAACACATATAATTTCAATATGTAACCTGTTTAACTCAAGTGCAGTTTTTATGTTGAAAAGGGAATAAAGGTTAGAGAAGCTCTGATAGAGTCGTTCATATTTGCATCACGAATGCTATCTAGATTGTATGGTTCTCTGAGCCCTACTTTCTGTAAATTGCATGACAGCATGAAGATTACCCAATTTAATAGCTTTGCTCTTGACTTCATTGAACATGTAGCTAGTTGCACATTATTTGCGTAGTTCTTTCAACCAAAGTGCTGAACAGTACTGCAAACTTTTCACAGGATACTGCATCATTGGGTGTTGTCATTGTAAGACACTGTGGATATACTGGGACAGTGAAAGTTGTTGGCAACTTGAAGAAGATGAAGGGTGATACAGAAGATATTAAAATTGATGATCAACCGGATGGAGGAGCTAATGCTCTTAACGTTAACAGGTCTAATCTATAATCTCCCTCTTTTCCTGTCAGAAAGATTGTATTGGGCCACAGAAGACAGCACTAGCATACTAGGAGACTATGACTAGCAATTAACAGGAAGATCTGACTGCCAATTGTGTTTTAATTGATATGGGAAAATTCTAAATGAAAGATGCTGCTGTAATTTGTAAGATAGATCTGGCTTGTTTTATACGTTGCATTCTGTGTCAGAGTTTATTTCAACATTGTCTCGTAAGAGCACTGGATATGTCTGCTTCTGTCAATTGGATCCTTCATATGGTGTTACTAGTAATGAGCTTATAACTGGAAGGGAGAGTTTTTTAAGACTAGCTCTCCATATTCTGTCTCGTACCTAGTTTTAAGATAATTTTTCAAGGGGAAAACTTTAAAATGGTTTACAATGATGGGTAAAAGCTTTAAATCCTTTATAAAATGAAAATTTCAAGAAAACATTACGGTTAAATTCAATCTTTCTATATTTGCTATTGACTTAGAAGGTTCAAATCTCAATGCAGCTTCAGGGTTCTGCTTCATAATTCTTATGATACTGAATCATCTGGGGTTCAGTCATCTATCTCCAATTTGGATGATCTTGAAGAATCTAGGCTTCTTGTTCAACAAGTTACTCAAGATAGTTTGACAAAGTTAGAGGAGAGTCCCTCTTCTTCAGAAAGGTCAGTTAGGTGGGAACTTGGTTCATGTTGGTTGCAACATCTGCAAAAGGGAGAAACTCAAACAGATTCAAGCTCTAAAAGCTTTGAAAGTGAAAATGATACTGAGCATGCTGTAAAAGGTCTGGGAAAGGAATTTAAATATTTGAAGAAGCGAGGCAAGAAACCTAAAGGAAGTTATTCACATGATGACAAGGACAATGAAACTATACTTGGCAATGAAAGGATGGGAACTGATGGGGGACATATTGGCTCTGAAGAAACCAGCTGTGGGGACGAATTGAAGAATCTAATTTCTGAAGACGCATACTTGCGGCTGAAAGAAACAGGAACTGATCTTCACATAAAGGTTTCTGAAAGGAACATTTTTTTATTCATTTGGTTCTACAGTTGTTGATTTTGTTTTTTTTTTTGGTAGGATACTCTGTGTCACCTTTTTCTCTAACCGTGTTGTTTTACCTCTTGGAGCAGTCGATTGATGAACTTATCCATATGGCACATAAGTATTATGATGAAATTGCTTTGCCAAAACTGGTAACTAGTATCTATGTCGAGTACTTCTGCCAATAAAATAATGTACTATCAGATTTATAGCTTTTGCTATCTCTCTTACATTAGGTAGCAGACTTTGGCTCACTCGAGCTTTCCCCGGTTGATGGCCGCACAATGACTGACTTCATGCATTTACGGGGACTACAGATGCGTTCTTTGGGTCGCGTGGTAAGTAATTTCTCCCCGTATCATCCCTCTCCTCTCTAGCTGTTGCTCTGAATATGCATCTGTGTGTGTGGACTTCTGTCTCTGAAAGTTGTTAAGTGCATCACTTTTTCTTTCGTCTGTTTCTTTCTCCTTGTTGCAGGTTGAACTTTCAGAGAAGCTTCCTCATATAAGATCACTTTGTATCCATGAGATGGTTACACGAGCTTTTAAGCACATACTCAATGCAGTTATTGCATCAGTTCCCAATGTAGCAGATTTAGCTTCCGCCATTGCATCATCCTTGAATTTCTTATTTGGATGTGCACGGGTGGAAGATAACGAGTATGTAAAAGATGATAGTCTGAAGTTGAAGTGGTTGCAAACTTTTCTTACTAGAAGGTTTGGATGGACATTTAATGATGAATTGCAGTGTTTAAGAAAGCTCTCAGTTCTCCGTGGACTTTGCCATAAGGTACTTTCTTGTTCTGTTTAATTTACTTTCATTATTCGTGGCTGGTTAATGTATCCTAAGAATAATTATCAATAAACAATACTGTGCAGGTTGGGCTGGAGTTGGTACCTAGAGATTACGACATGGACTGTCCTAATCCTTTTAAGAAGTCTGATATCATCAGCCTTGTTCCAGTGTGCAAGGTGCTAATTCTTTCACATCAACCTCTTCTGCTATAGGTAGGTAGCTAATAGTAAGTCAATGTGAATTACATATTTTCACTTTGCTCCACAGCATGTAGTATGCTCATCAGCAGATGGTCGAACCTTATTAGAGTCGTCCAAGATTGCTCTTGATAAAGGAAAACTAGAGGATGCTGTTAACTATGGAACCAAGGTGTTAACCCTTTCAATATCATTCAAATGCTACATGAGTTATCTATATCCAAAGAGAGTTTCTTCTAGTCTTATATTGTCTTCTGATTGTACTGAAGGCACTAGCAAAAATGATAGCTGTTTGTGGCCCCTATCACCGAACTACAGCAGGTGCTTATAGTCTTCTAGCTGTAGTTCTTTACCACACTGGAGATTTTAATCAGGTAAACCGACTTATCAGCTATATAGAAGATTGATTTATGTATTTGATATGTTTTGCTCGCATTTGTGTGTAAAAATAACATCTGTCTTCAGACAAAGATACGTACGGAATTGGATCTGTAGAATGTGTAATTTAAATTAAACAAGGACATTCTTCCTTTAAATGGTTATTCAAGAGTAGGAAACTCACAGGTTAGTGGAGTGTCAAACAGATGCTTAGAGATATATCAGATTTGGATATTCAAGCATAGAAGCTATTCGGAACAAACAAACAACATGAGTTCAGTCCCTTGACATGTATAAAACTATTGGATTACTTGATACAAGAAAGTTTTTGCTGACTAATTGGATGCAGATATGTCGGTGAATTCACTAAATATTAGTCTCCATTTCAGGCAACTATATATCAGCAGAAGGCTTTGGATATCAATGAGAGGGAACTTGGGCTTGATCATCCTGATACAATGAAAGCCTATGGGGATCTATCTGTGTTTTACTACCGTCTCCAACACATTGAGCTAGCTCTGAAGTAAGTCACTAGGCCGGTCGTTTGTTGAGCTTATCATATATTTGCCAACGGTCTATGTGCCATTCAATCTCTATTTGGCTGGATCAAGAGGGATCATGTTGGAAGTCATGGAAATTTGACGTATTATCTTAATTTATTTATATAATCTGCCAGCTATTTTCATGGAAGCTGGATTTCTAGCAATTCAGTCTCTAAGTTTGAATTGTTTCCCAACTTCTGTAGTTATTTGTTGTATCTTTTTGATGCAATTATAGTCGTGTCTGATTCAATTGTTTCCTTTATCACGTCCTTTTCAATTTAAGTTTTTTTGGCTCTTTGAGCTATATTGGCTCTCTAATCAATGATAAATAAATATTGGCAGATATGTAAACCGTGCCTTGTTCCTTCTCCATTTTACTTGTGGTTTGTCCCACCCCAATACTGCTGCTACATACATCAATGTGGCAATGATGGAGGAGGGTATAGGGAATGTTCATATTGCTCTCAGATATCTTCACGAAGCTCTTAAATGCAACCAGAAATTGTTAGGGGCCGATCACATACAGGTCTCTCTATCTCCGTCGCATTCATTACACAAGCTTAGCATTTTAAGCAAATATTTTACATATTTTTGCACATATGAAAAAACAAAAGGGATTGAGAAAATCTTGATGCAAATTTCTTCTTGTTTTTTTTTTTTCACTTGCAGACAGCAGCAAGCTACCATGCCATAGCCATAGCTCTTTCACTAATGGAAGCATATTCCTTGAGTGTTCAACATGAGCAAACTACACTCAAAATACTTCAAGCAAAACTTGGATCAGAGGACCTGCGTACTCAGGTAATCAGAAATTTCACTCTTGGACCATGTTACGTCCCTTGCTTGTTACCATAAATTGGAGATATGTCAGAATGCTAGGGTGTAAAGCCTGGGAGCATATCTATTCCCCATCCAGTAGGCCATGGATAATGTAGTTAATGCTGTACATAATATTTGGTTTTCCTTTGGATTCTTTATGCATAATGTGGGCATGGGGCTGCATTCTTTGAGCAGGATGCTTCTGCATGGCTTGAATATTTTGAATCCAAAGTTCTTGAACAGCAAGAAGCTGCAAGAAATGGAACTCCTAAACCAGATGCATCCATTGCAAGCAAAGGTCATCTTAGGTACTGATATGGTATTCTTCAAATCACTTGTATTTGGATGTGCAAATATATCTGGGAGTACCAAAGCTTGTGATCTCTATTGCAGTGTATCAGATCTACTGGATTATATTAGTCCAGGTCAAGATTGTAGAGGAGGTGATGCACATAGGAAACAACGCCGCCCAAAGGTATCAACTGTTCAACTTGCTTGTTACATTAATATGATTTTACTAGTCACTATGGGCAATTTAAAACTCAGCTTTGTAACTGGATATGACTAATACACCATGTGATAAAGCAACAGAATCTTGATAATTTGACTTTTCCTTGCCCTTTATACAAGATCAAAACGAAATAGAGAAAAGGAAAACTGAACTTTTTGGCATCAATATGGAATCAGCCTAAAACCGTGCGTTGGTGGAGTCTAAAGTTGGAGAACTTTTCAAAGTAATATACTAAATAGAATTGTTTATTCTAGTAGAGAATTTACTAGATATGGAAAATTGGAAGATAGAACTTATCCAGGTTATCCAATTGGAAAACATGTTTATTTCTTTTGTGTTTGTCGTTGTTCTTCTTAAAAAGATTAATGGATTTACTAAGAATGTATTCAAAGAAGGTATTACAATTTCACAGCATGCCAATTTTGGTTTGCATTCCACAACTCAGGGACGACCAATTGTGATTCTAATCTTCCTTGATTAAAAATTGCCAGATACTGCAGGTTAATGATAAAACTAGTCAAGCCAATCAACAGGTAATAACTGAAGATCTGATGACTCATAATGACATACGGAGTGTAACAACCATAGTAGATGACTATGCTGGCAATGTAAATGTGGGCTTGGTTCATGGTGATGGTCCTGATGTAGAAGGAGAAAGTGATGATGTTACTATATACAGATCAACAGTTTCAAGTGAAGAAGTTGAAGAGACAACTTCAGATGAAGGCTGGCAAGAGGCCAATCCAAGAGGAAGATCGAGTAATACTACTGGAAGGAAATCTGGTCTCAGGAGACCAGCTTTGACGAAGCTAAAAACAAGTGGTATCGAAGGAAATAGTTGCAGGCACGATGTGATTTCTCCTCCCAAGAAAACACCTAATGGGATCTCCAAAACTGAGTTGATGAAGCAAAAACAAACTAAGAATGTTTTGGAAGGTTCAATAAAACTGCCAACAAAAGTTTGTGACTCTAAAGTTTCATCTACCCTAGGAAATCTCGCTGCTGTTGCTTCTAAATCCCTATCTTACAAAGAAGTAGCCGTTGCTCTGCCAGGTTCAGTTTTAAAGCCATCTGCAGAGACAGTAGAAGAGTCAAGTGTGAATAAACTCGAGACCCAGTTATCCAGCAGTCCAGCTGAAACATCAAAGGAGGGAACTGCTAATTATGTTGTTGGCAATATATCAGGTGATGATAAAGTGAAGAATGGACCTGAATCAGACATGTCTGGTCTTAAGCTTGAAGAGACCCCTTCTGACCAGGAAAAGCCGATGGAAACTAATGGACGCAAGCTTTCAGCTGCTGCCAAACCATTTAAACCAGGAGCTCTTCCCATTGGTCACCCACCAAACTTGGTTGCCATGCCAAATATTTATGATGTAAATGTTAGTCAAGGTATGCTTGCAGCATCAGTGGCACCTACTATTGCTGCTAGAGTTCCCTGTGGACCTAGATCACCTCTGTACTATAGAGCCAATCAAGCTTACCGAATGAAACAGAGTTTCTTGAAACAACAATCCTCTGTGACAGTACCTCCCAGAAGCATGAACCCAAATGCATCTGAATATGTTCCGAGGAGAGCTAGTCAAATGCATTCTGTAAGTGAAGATACTGTTGTTCCACCAGAGGCAAAGCCTTTGCTTGAGACAAGCAAGGTTGAAGAAGGAAAAGTTTATAAGGAATCCAACAATGACGTGAGCTATAGTTCTTCAGAGAAAAGCAGTACACAGTCTGACAAGGACGAACTTGCAAGGCAGATTCTGCTCAGCTTCATTGTGAAATCAGTCCAGAATAAAGTTGATTCTGGAGATGAGTCCTTATCATGTGAGAAGAAGTTTGATCCTTTAGAGAATGCTTCTGATGAGATTGCAAATGATAGTGCAATAATAAAAATATTCCATGGGAATGAAGGGAAGACAAACTTTGCCAGCCAGTCCAACGGTCATGACCAGCTGAAACCAAGTGTAAATAGAAAGAAGAATGGAGATGCTGATGGATTCATAGTTGTGACAAAGCGGAGAAGAAATAGGCAGCATTTCCCAAATGGAGTACCTGGGTTGTACAATCAGCAGTCAATTTGTACTTCTGTTAGCTGAAGAAGAAATCAACATGACAGGTGCTGCCTTTCTATCTGGTTTTAATGAAACAGCCTTATCCTCTTTGACATATTAGGCCAAGATAGGAAGGGAAATTTGATTATGTAAGCAGTGTAGAAATTAATCAGAAGCATCCAACTTGGTATGTTCTGATTATATCTGTGTACAAAATGTGGTTTCACAAATTTTATTGAAACAATAAAAGGCTCATTGCCAATTTTATGGAATCTCTACTTTTCATGGCTTGTCTCCCTGGTATTATTCTCCTTAGCCTTCTCATGAGTTATTTCGAGTGGAACCCAATATCTCAGCCTCCTAGAAGATTGGAGGGTTCTTACATTTGATAAGTATTATTAATGTACACGAAAACTTGTCTCCTTGCCCCGTCATTCTGTCCGGAAAACCAAAAGCTTTTACTTTAGTTGTTCGCAGCTGATTCCCGCTCTCTATAGTATGGTATTACTGCTTAAAGAAGTCATTAATTGTGGTGGTGGTGCCTGGCATGGGACTTATTATGTTTAGACCAAAGCAAAGCCTTTCCTCCGTGAAACTAAAACTAAATGGGGCCTTATGGCCTGTGATATAACGACATAGACCACTTAACTATGGATCCTTCCCGAACGAATCATTTAACAAAATGAATTCCGTAGACAAAGATGTCGTAATCAATTACAATATAAAGCTTTTTATTTATTTATTTATATGGAAGATAAAGGGTAACAAATTACATGGTAGCTCTTGGGTGACAGACCCTCGACCCATCCTCTAAGAAGATAGGTATGCAGCTCCTAGTAGGTGCTCGAAAGTAGTGATCCTTAATGGGAATTGTTTTGCATAATTGGCAAGCCAGTTCGCACTTTGATTGCCTTCCCGATAGATATGCCGAATTACGACGACCCAGTTACAGGAGAGTAATTCATGAATTCCCAACACTAAGAGGTTTAAGGACATAGCTCGCGTCGGAGAAGAAAGCATATCGGACACTGTACTCGAATCCACTTCTAAGGCTATATGACGGTATCCCAAGGACCATACTAGATTAAGGCCTGAGAGCACATCCCAAAGTTCAGCCATTAACGAGAAACATTAGCCAATGTTCTGTGCGAATCCTCCCAATCAAGCGCCTGAACTATCACGCAGCAGGCCACCTGCTGTGGCCGAAGTGCTTGAGCTTTTGTTGGCTCCATCCGTATTTAATTTCACCCAGCCTTGAGGAGGTTTGCTCCATCCGAAGAGTAGTTCCCATTGAGTGCAATTGCTCATCCGAGTTCTTTTTTGCCAAACTGCCACCATGTGAATGTGATGTACATATTCTATAACTTGATGCTCTGGCGAAATCGGCCAGGAGAAGTGATTCTCGAAGAGGGCCCTATTTTGTCAAGACTATAGAAACCCACACGCTGTGCCAAAGATAGTAGCTCAGTCGAAGCCCCCTACCAATGGGTGTGTGTGGAGGTTCTTTAGGAGCCACTCTTTGGTATCCATGGAAAAGAACTCTGCAGTGATAACTTGCAGGGGAAACCTATTCCATAAGGTGCGGGCTTTGGCGCAGTCCCACACTATATGAAGAGAAGATTCCTCGAGGTGGCAATAGTAACAAGTTGCATCCGAAGTGAAACTTTTGTAGACCCGCTGTTGATTTGTGAGAAGCTTTTCGTGTAATAGGAGCCAAAGAAATGCTCGGATTCATTGTGGATCTTACCATTGCCAGATAGTCCTCCAGTATGCATTGGTCATAGCTTCCTCGTGGTGCAAGATCATAGAGTAAGCTGACGCTGTTGTGAAATGTTCGTTCTTTGTGCGGCCCCAAATAAGCTTATCCGGCCCTAGGAACGGCTTCAACGGAAGGATACCTGCGATAGCCAAGAAGATCGTAAAAGGGAGTAGGTGTTGAAAAGTGGCCCAATTCCAGTTACCAGTAGTGTCTGTAAAATGATGCACCCGGTGATCAATAATTCCTAGAGGGATCGGGGCCACCGCATGAGTTAAAAGAGGACCCTAGTCACCGACCCATTGATCGAGCCAGAATCTCGTTTGAGAGCTGTCCCCTATCATCCATTTCATTCCTTGTAGAACGTTATGCCAAGTCACTTTGATATTCCTCCAGATCATCGATCCACCTGTAACATCAAAGAAAAGGGGGAAATTGTTAGCATCAAATTTATACTTAGCGGATAACACTTGAACCCATAAAGATTTTGGTTTAGAAACCATCGACTAGCCGAGTTTAGCAAGTAATGCATCATTGGTTTCCCAGATTTTGCGAATTCCAAGACCCCCCATCTCCTTTGGTAGGCACACTGTGTCCCGATTGACCAATCTAATTTTCTTTTTATCTGATGTCGTGGCCCACAGGAATTGACATATGATTTTCTCCAGGTCATCACATAATTGACGCGACAGGCGGATCGTCTGCATCGTGCAAATTGGGATAACGCAATGACAGATTGAGTCAGTGTGATTCTACAAGTTGCCTGCGAGTAATAAAAGGTTAGTTGACCACCCCGAGAGACGATGTTGAACCTTGTCCAGAATATGCTGGTAGGTTCTTTTATTAACCCGCTCGTGTAAAAGGGGCATGCCGAGGTAACGACCTAGATTGTTTGTCGGTCTGAATCCCAGGGCCTCGTTGAGGGAATGAGCCAGTGTGTTCGGAATATTCCTAGAGTAAAAGCACCGAGACTTGTCATGACTGACCCGTAAACTGAAAGCAGTGCAAAAGGTGTTTAACGTATCCTATATTTCTTGTATCTAGTATAGGGAGGCTTCCGCGAACAGAATGAGATCGTCGACAAAGAATAAGTGAGACAGGGGAGGTCCGCCTCTACTTAATCTAACCGGTTTCCATCTTCTGTTAAAGATAGAATCGTTAATTAAGTCACTTAGTCTTGTCATGCAAAGAACGAAAAGGTAAGGCGATAGTGGGTCACCCTGTCGAATACCCCTGGTGGGATAGAAAGAGTCACTAAGCTCCCCATTCCAGTTCACTTGCATAGAAACCGAGGAGATACACTTCATGATCAAATTAGTCAAAGAGTCAGGAATACCAATCTTGAAAAGAGTATCTATGATAAAATCCCAGGAAAGTCGATCATAGACTTTCTCTAAGTCCACTTTTATAGCAATGATACCTTTCTTTTCGGATTTTCTTGTCATAGTGTGGAGCACTTCTTGAATGATGATGATATTGTCTGTAATTTGACTCCTGGCGACAAAGCTGAATTAGGTCTGCGCAACCAATTCATCTAAATGAGGTTTGAGTCAGGACACAATGATCTTGGTTATAGCTTTGTAAAGCACGAAACACAGCGTTATAGGTCTACATTGGGATATCGATGTTGGGCACCGTTTCTAGAACCCAACCTCGGATCATTAATGTGAACTTAAACCTATGGAAATTCCTTAAACGACACCGATTCATCTTTTTGCTTTGATACCATGAATGTTGGATCCCGCTTGAGTCCGAAATCTAACGCTTGCGAAATCATAAAACGTGATCTTCTTGATTTCTCCTTAGAATTTTTTCCACACTCTTTGAAAACATAAAACATATACGTCCTACCCTGTAGGGTTAATTCATTTAACCCTTATAAGCGGATTTCCTTATAGAGTTACTTCAAAGTACTTTCATTATCCATCATCGGTTCCTCATCATTCTCATAACATCTCAAGCCACAAAAGGGCGAACTCACACAGCGGAATCACAAGAATCACTATTACCTTCTTCAAAATGGTATGCACCTATACCAAGCTAAACGTCAACAAAAGTGTTCGTCTCACTTACTTCCGAACAGATTTTGGAATATCCCAAAAAGGAATTTCAAAAGGACTTCTTCATAATATTTGTTCCTCTTTTCATTAAGCTTCTAATGACACCAAAAACATTGGATTTGACGGAACCCAACCATCGACATAGGCATGGGGATCTTAGAAATGAGCACCATAATGGTACGATTGAGTTCAGTGTCCCAGACTTCAAGTCAAAAAATTTGCTGTATAAAAAAAGTCAGGAACGGGCCGACAGTGTGCCATTGCGATTGATAGAAGATGGCAGTAAAACCATCCAATCCTGGCACCTTGTTCGAAGCCATATCGAAGAAAGCATTCTTGATTTCCTCTGGGCTGGGTGGTTGTTGCAATTCTGTAGTAGCCTGGGGGGATAGAGGAGGGAACGTGCCAGGAAGTTGGGAAGTTCTAGGGGCCGGACTGTGTTGCTTGTAAAGATGTTCAAGAAAAGTCTGAGCTATCCGTAAAATGCTCGCCATGTCTGATCTCATGATTCCCTGCTCGTCTTTGAGGATAGTAGTCTGTGATTTTCGCTGACGGTCCGTCGTGATGGTTTGATAATACTTCGTATTCCGGTCTCCCTGAGTTATTCATTGACATCTTGAACGTTGGTGCTAGAAAAGTTCTTCTTGATATAGAACCTGTTCCAGCTTTGTTCTAAGATGATCCTCGAGATCTCAAAGGGAATGTGAGTCTTGAGTTTCCATAGATTTTTGGATTCCTTGCAGACGAGCCAGAAGCCCCTTTTTTCGATGAAAGATATTCCCGAAGGTGCTAGAATTCCATTCCTGTAAGGAATGTGAGAGATTGGATAAAGCGCCACTAATATCATTGGTACTCAGTTGCCACTTCTGTTCTATAATTTTATCAAAATCTTCATATGTCAGCCAGGCTGTTTGAAATCAGAAAGGTTTCGTGATACGATTCAACTTGATATTGCTGTGAAGGTTCACCAGAAGCGGTCGATGATCAGATTTGAGGAAAGGGAGATGCTGAACCGAAGTGTGCTTGAAGGTGGAATGCCAGGAGGTTGAACAGAGAACTCGATCTAGTCTAGCTAGTATTTGTCCTCTTTTCTAGGTGAATTTGGGACCAGAATAACCTAGATCATGAAGATGACAATGATGAACACATTCACGGAAGTGAGTGTTGACTACTGGTAGAAGTCTGGAGCCCCCTCGCTTATCATTGATGTCAAATTTAGCATTAAAATCGCCTCCCACAATCCAAGGTTTAGAAGTGATTCGAGCAATTTTCGGAGATAATCCCATAGAAAGTGCTGGAGGGAGTGATTCGGGCTAGCGTAAATAACTGTAAAGTCAAAATTATACGATCCCATTCAATATTAGTATGAATGAATTGCCAGTGAGCTAATAGAATCCGGATCGTGATATTGACTTTCCATAATAACTAAATACCTCCGGAAAACCCTGAAGCCTCTACCCTGAATGATTGCTCAAAGCCTAAGCTCCGAATAACCCTCCTTGCTCGCTCACCACTGATTCGGGGTTTGACTAGAACTATGAGAATTGGATTGTGAATCTTGAGATAATTTTTTAGGATCTATTTAAAGGATTTCCCTCCAGCCCCTTGGCAATTCCAAATGAATGTAGGCATGAATGATAATTAAAATCGAAGTAAAGACTATGAGTCTTGAGTGTTTACTGGGGGGATGTCCATTGCCCTCGAGGGGTCAGGCGTGTAGTCCATCTGATTATCTGTTGCTTGAGAGTCTGGGACAATAAGGGTCTCGCTTTCGGGACTCATGTCATCATCTAATTCTGGTGGATGGCCAGGAGACAGTAAATTAGGAGATGAGGACGATGGCATGGATGTGGTCCTACTTATGTCCTGATTAAGTTTTCTAGTTGCCTGGCAGCTCACATCCTCTTGCATGGCTTCAGTTAAGGAGGGATCATTAATAATAACAGCTGCATATGAGGAGATAGAGATTGCGGTTTGGTTGGTTGAGGGAGACGGGGTGTGATTCAGCGACGTCATTGCAATAGCTGTAGGAACATCTTCTGCGGCCTTAGACGATGACGTCGCATGATTAGCTGTGGGAATATTTTTTGCGGCCTTAGACGATGACGTCGTATGATTAGGGAGTTGGTGACATGGCCTGGACAACGACGTTGCGGAAGATGGGTCGAAAGTGTGGGCTGTCTCTTAGGTTCTGTTGGTGCTTGGATGAGACGTGGGCTTCAGAGGCATTTTAGCCTTGGACATCGAAGAGTCTGATCCATGAGTGGCCTTTCCTGTGGCCACGGTATAATTAGGACGCATATGGGTCTTTGGCGCCATTCGTCGGTGGGAGTTCTGTTGAGGGGATGTTAAATCTCCGTGAACATTGTCTCCCCCTATAGGCAAGTTTCCGTTATCCTAGTCCTGCGGCGTCAGCTCTATCAGAAGGTTGAACCTTGAGCTCCTCAACCCGTCGTGTGAAGGTAGGTTCTGCCTGTCACTTTCGAGAGCCATTGCTCGGTTAGGTTGACAACGGGGTCGGTGTTGCACTGGGACCCACGATTCGTAACTTTTCATTAGAGGGCCGGTCGCTGACTGATTGGGTAACGAGGAAGGCGACTCCTGCGCGTGGGTGGGAGAGTACCTCGATGCACTCTGCTCTAGTCGGGCTGTGGGACAGTTGGTGGCTCTATTGCCAACCAGACCACATGTGAGACATATTGAAGGTAAGCCTTCATACGCTACCTTTATGATTTCTCCGTCCAGTTCTACAAGGGGTCGAAGGGGGGAGCTAATGTCAATATTGACAGCGACCCTCGCGAACTTTCCTCGTTGTGAGTTTTGGGTATTTTCATCAATTTTCACTGTTCTTCCAATTAAGTTCCTTAATGCTTTAAGAATGGCAGGATGGTACCGAGCTACGGAGAGCTCGGGAAAATGGACCCAGGAGACTGTAGGATCGGAAAAAGAAAGCATGCTTAGTTTGGAGAAACGATAGATTTCAAAACTTTTTAAGAAATCATCTTGCAGCGG
>JANITW010000001.1:22736090-22747880 GCA_027564335.1 Erythroxylum williamsii | reverse complement strand
AAACTCTTTTGTTTTATTAATAATAAATATTTTCATTACAAAACTGTAACTGAAGAAGATAAAATTACATGTAAATACACTTGCTTTCCAGGACACTATATTTACATAACTCTAACAGAGACAACATGAGATATCTTATCGGTCGAGGGGCGGAAGGCTGGGGTCCATGGCTGTACCGATAGAAAGTGGCCAGCTATAATCCAGGGACCTTAGGTGAGTATCTTCATGTAATCGTCAACCTCAACGAATTTAATTAGGTAAAACTCGTTTTCTAGATCCATTATTTTCATGGGGCCTTGGGGATTCCACATGGATTTGATTCGGTTGTGAAATAAATTGAATCCCATTTTTCTGCCTAAGGGTTTTACCCGACTGCCTTCTCCCATTTCTTGTTAAGGTTTCCTCTGAGCTTATTAGATAGTTCTAGGCCTATCGCATATTTGCCTTGTACGTGCTTAATGTCCCCTTCTTTAATTGCTATTGTTTCTTCTTCCGGACAATCTAACTCATTGTTCGGTGTTGTATGCCCAGAGACTGCCGCGCTATAACTAGCATGGAGAGTCGGTGGGTAGGGCAATGAGGGAGGAATGTCTTCCTCCCGTTCTCGAATCCACATTTTTTTAGTTGCATGACCATCATAAGCATTAGAGGTGAGGGTATCGTTTGGATTTGAGGGATTAATTTGTTGTTTAGCTGTAAAAATCATTGTTGGTTGTGCGCTTTTTGTCTGTGTGTTAATTCATGTTAGGCACTACACAAGACAGAGGAGCGATTAACTCGCCCAACGTTGAGATGTCCTCTAAGTGTTTGAAGAAAAGGTTGAAAGAGTTTTAGAGCACTGTGAACAGTAATGAACTGACGAAGCTGATCGCTTTTTAAAAGAAGCAATTAACATTTCCCATATGTGCAAGTGAACAGAGCCAATATGACACTGGAAACAATGATGGAATGCATCCATTTTGGTTATGTCCGCTACAGTTTGGAGTTGTTGGACTAACCGATTGCTCCTCAATCTGGATTAAAACCTTACTTGGGATTAAAATTTAATCTATGAAAATCACTAACAATCACAACAAAGAGTTGCATTGTTCCAAATGTTTGTGACCTCACAACTTAGATTAAACTAATCATATGCCATAAAATTCTAACTTAACTTATAGGTTCACTTGGTCCTTCAAGATTTTTAATATTGTTCACGTGGTGTATTAATTCTGATATTATATTCGATATTAGATTATTAAATTAAATGTTTATTTAATCTAGATATAAATTTATAAAACACAATTAAACTAGTTTTGAAATACCTTTAAAAAATCAATAGTTATATATTGATATATAAGTAAGTTAAATTAAATTTGATTGCATATACAAACTCTGGCTTTAGTGTGTATTTAAATAATAATAAATCTATATCAAGTTATATTTTTACATCAATAAATGGTGTTATTTCATGGAAAAGTGTCAAACAGATACTTGTGACCTCTTCTACTATGCACATTGAATTTGTTGCATGTTATGTGATTGCTTCATAAGTAATTTTGTTGAGAAATTTAGATTTTAAATTGTTTGTGGTTGATTAAGTTGTTACACATATCTTATTATATTGTGATTATTTTTTTATAGTATTGTTTGGTAATAACAATAAGAATATTACACGATCTAAGAATTTAGATGTCAAATATTTGATCATAAAAGTACTTGTACAAAAAGGTGACATCATATTATATAATGTTTTAAGTAAATATATGTTAGTCAATCCTTTAACTAAATGACTTTGCAAGCTATTTTAATAGATATCTTTGTAATACGGGTGTCAGGAGGTTATTTGACACTCATTGGTTAGAGATCACTATATATTTGCTTTAAATACAAATTTATTCTCTTTGCATTATGATTGAATTGTATATATTGACGATCATTCATCTTTTCTCAGTCGTATATGTTATTTTTTATTGTCATAATATAAGTGAAAGTCTTAACATATGTATCAATGAGTATATTCTTAATTTAACTTTCACATGTTTATCAATGAGTATATTTGTAGTTTAACTTTGATTATATGTTTGTTATCACTTTCAAGTATATTGAGACACAATAGTTTTATAAGACATAGGGAGATATGATTTTTTTAATCACATAAAGAATTTCTTTAATGCAGCTTAGTTTATTATATAATGAGATAAATTAAATTCTTTACCGTATTTTAACATAAAATTTACAAAAATTGAGACGAACAAACATTATATGATGCTTTTTAGATCATCTATGTACTATTGTTTTTTGTCATACATTATTTACCTATTCCTATTAGTAAATTTATTAGATATTTGTAATTATGTGGAATTTATGCTGCATATGACATATGTTTATAATTTCTTTTGGTATTGAAAGTTTATAAGGCCAAATGATGGACTTGTTTTATCTTTAAACCAAATGAATTTTAAAAGTTCAACTAATATAGTGTATTTTGTTCTCTTAGCCTTTTTTTTATGTCACAAACATGATAATCAATATTTGTCTAAGAAGGAGAATGTTAAAATAATAAAATTAATATAAACAATTGATAAGATTCATATATCTACTTAAATAATATTTCACAAATATTTAGATTTTATAAACTATTAATAATTATAAGCATTAAGAAAGGAATATATTGTTTCTAACAAATTTTGTACATCTTGATCGGAAGTTTACAAACTTTCAACAATTTACTAAAACAAAAATGGAAAGAAAAACATATAAATTTTCACATACTTTTTTTTGTATAAATTTATTATTTATTCTAAATAGATCAATTAAATTGATGTTAAATTTAACGCTTACAACTTAAATTGAACTTATCATATGCAAAAGATTATAACTTGTATGATTTAGCTAATCATATACCCAAAAATTATAACTTAACTATGTTCACTCTATATTTTAGGTTGTACTTCAGGTGGTATGGTCAACATTTTAGCTCTGTAACATGTTTTAAATGGGCGTAGGTTCTTGAATTTGGAGAGTGAAAAATGAGCTTTGTCATTTAAAGAAAAAGTAGTAAGCTACTTTATATACATTAAGTTCGGTACCACTTCTGCTGATATTTATATAAACTTAACATGTTTCTAACAAACTCACTAATAGACCAACTAACTAAAAAATTAGTTATAAAAAATAAATGAGAAAGCTAGCTGAATAATGTCCTTAATTTTTCATTAGCCCTCCTCAAGCTGGTGGGTAAAAATGTTAAAAACACTAAACTTGGAAAACATTTTATTGAAAATTGGAGCTCGTAAATTGATGACGAGAAGTAATAGGCATGAAGTGAATGACACCAGATTCGACCCTTTCACTAATAGATGCATATTTGAATATAACTATAAATCCATATTTGATGTATTTTGCTTGATATTTTATATTTTTGTTATATATTTAGTACTAAACTTGCTTAAAATGCATTTATAGGTAATAATTGCCTTTATAGACTAAAATGAGACAAATTAGGATGAAATCATAGCATAAAACAAAGATTTGAAGCAAATTGGAGATATACAACTATGTATGTGGTTGTGCAAGTCTCTGCTAATGTTTAAAGTCACGATTTTAGGAGTCTTTGGAGCTACAAGGTCACCTACATGACCGTGTAAGTGACCATGTATCTCCCAATAACCCTAGTTTTCACTATAAAAAGAGGTGAATAGAGGCAAAATAGGGAGAACAAAATTTTGCAACTGTCTTGAGATGTTAAACATCTAGAGAGGTGACCATTCTGATCCAAAGTTGAAGAAAACACAAAGTTAACATTAGAAGAGAATTAATAAAAGGCTACATCAAATCCAAACTTGCAAGAAGATTCAATACAATAGAAAATAGATTTATAATTTTGAATTCTTTATTTTTATTAGTTTTTTTGCATGTTTATAATTGATTTCATTTTTTATTATGGGTAACTAAGCGATTTTTAGTGTTTATATGTGATGAACCCTAGTTTATGATACAATATGTCTTAGTATTTTATTCAATGCAATTATTTTGATGAATTTATTGTAATTCAATTATGTGTTTTATGCTTATTCTAATATATTCAAAATATTAGCGCATGATTTGATTTCATATAATTGATATTGAGAAATCCTTTGTATGAATAGATTTACTATAACTAAAAAGAGTTGATTGCAAACCTAGAGATGATCAACATAAATTCTCTAGATTAGGGTCAAACCTAATAGCATGATTCATAAATCGATAATGCAATCGTAGGGGTTTTAACTAGTAAGATTTCTAGTAATCAATCAATGGATTAGTTGATAGTAGTCTTAAGAGAGTTATTAACATAAGATAGAAATTTCTACAGTCCAATAATTAGTTAAATAACTGCATGTTAAAAGGTTAATTATTTAATGAGTTTTAGGGGGATTCATCACCTAGATAGTAATCTTTGATATTGAGTTTTCTACGTAATTTCCTTGGTCTTCTGAGTTCATTATTGTTTCCAATTTTAGATTAATTGTTAAGTTTTGTTTTTAATTAGAAACCAAACATCCAATTTGTAGGTTGGATAATAACATAACAGTAATTACTAATATTTACTGTCTTCATGGGATTGACCCTTACTTGCACGTGCTAGGTACACCTACACCATGTATTTTTAGTTAATTTAATATTGATATAAAGAAAAATATCAATAAAGTTTTTTGCACCATTGCTGGGGATTGTAATATTAGGAAAGCCTATATTCTACTAATCTAACCAATATTTATGTATTTATTTTATTGTACTTTATTGTATTCTTGGTTTATTTATTTAATTATCTTTTAAACTTCACTACTTTGAATTTGAGTTTGTGACTTATTATTAGGATCTTGAGATTTAACGTAATAGCCACAACTCAAAGTTGATGGATGGAGTAGACAACTCTTATAAGAGTTATGATATGTCATCACAACATGTAACATCACCATATTGGAAAGAGTCCTTTCCTTACATGTTTTCGAAAGCTCCATAAATTTCTAAAGTCCTATTGCGACATTTGTAGGAGTAATTATTTCAATCAATGTCAGGCACCATACTATATGTGGGAGCAACCAAGCATGTACAACTAACCTCAAGGTTCATCATACGAGAATATGTATAATTCAGAGTAGAGTAAATCTTATGCATATGGATGTAATGACTATGCTCCAACTGAATATATATTATAAGAGCAGCAATACAAAAGCATTACAAATAAACTAATAGAATACCTTACTAAGTGTGTAGCTAATTGGTGTGCATTAAGGGAGAGATTTCAAAGAACTAAGGCTTGTATACATAATACGGTAAATCGGGTTAATCAACTAGTGAAGACATTATCTGATAAACTACATGGGAGTTTGCCTAGTATTACTGAAACAAATCCTAAAGATCATAGAATGGAAATCACCTTCAGGGAAAAGAGCTTCTAGAAGAAGAAGATGAAGGAAAAAGTATTACTGATAAAATAATGAAACTACTTGCCGAAAATAAAGCTAAACGAACCCAAATTGAAGAAATATTTTCTTCACTTGAATATCTTGAGCATAACACAGAATATTATTTAGGCTTATTAATGAAACAAAGTGAATAAAAAATAAAGGTTGACTTAATGAATGAAGTCACATTCCAAAAAGGGATAAAGGAGGTAGTATAGGAAGAAGAAGAGGAAGACTTTGTCCAAAAAGAAGTATAGGAGTGGCGGAAGATAATTGAAGAAAACGAGCCAGAAATAGTTTTCTAGGAAGAAGAAGAAGAAGAAGAAGAAGAGTGGACGAAGGTGGTTGAGGAAGAACTGACAGAGGGACGAAATAAGGAAATTACTAATGAGTCATTGGTAACCACATTAAGTATGGGGGGTCCTACTTCCTCAAAGACAAACTGATTATGTCAATTGAAGATTTTAGGAGTTTTTCTATCCCTTATTTTATTAACATTTTGTCATTAAAAAGGGTATTAATGTATTAATAAATTAGGCTCTTATTATTATCCTACAGTAGGTGACTTACTTACGGGCTACAAAACTGCTATATGGAGAAATGGGCGGAAGTAAGCCATTGATCATAGATCTTGGATGATGGTAAAGTGTAGGGTAAGTCAAGCTAATGACGTTAAACAAGAGCTACATGGGAGCCAACCTATGAATTAGTTTAGGTTTTATTTTAAATTCCATATTATTTTACTTTTGTTTTGATGATTAGAATATGTTTATATGATTTTAATGTGTTTGAAGATACATAATTGAGCATCTTAACAAGATTGTGCATAATTAAGGTATTAGCATATACGTGTTAATGTGTTATAAAGCTTAGTACAAAATTTTTTTGTTTGATCATCCAATTTTAAAGTTGTACATGTTTACAAAGTGCTACACACCTTCTAGACACGCTGTTATAGACTTACACGGTTAGATACACGAATGTGTAACAAATTGTGTAAGCCCGTGAAAAGCTAAAATTTAGTGACTTATACGATCAAATACACAACCGTGTATTGATCCATTTAAGTTTGTGATATGCCTTTAAAATGGCCTAAACCCTTAATTTTTCTTATTTTCTCTCTTCCCTCTCTTACAATCATCATCACCCTCTCATTTATAGGTGATAATTGCCTTCATGGACTAAAAGAATACAAATTCGGATGAAATCGTGACTTAAAATGAAGATTTGAAGTAAATTGGAGATACACAAACATGTATATGGCCGTATAAGTTTATGCGAATGTGTAAAGTCACAATTTTATGAGTTTTTGGAGCTATAAAGTCACCTACATGGCTATGTAAGTGATCGTATATGTCCCAATAATCTTAGTTTTTACTATAAAAGAATGTGAAAGCCGACAAAATGGGGAGAGCTAAATTTTGCAGCAAAATTGAAACGTCAAACATCCAGAGAGGTGATGAATCTAGAGGTGAGGAAAACATAAAGTTAACATCAGAAGAGATTTGATAGAAGGCTACATCAAGTCTAAACTTGCAAGAAGATGCAATAGAATAGAAAGGAAGATTTAGAATTATCAACTCTTTGTTTTCTATTAGTTTTTCTATATGTTTATGTTTGATTTCGTTTTTTTTATTATGAGTAACTAAACGCTTTTTAGTGTCTAGGTGTGATGAACCCTAATTATGATACAATATATCTTAATCTTTTATTCAATGCAAATATTTTGATGGATGAATAGATTTACCATATTTGAAAGGAGTTGATTGCAAACCTAGAGCTCTAGATTAGGGTCAAATCTAATAGTAGAATTCATAAATTGATAATGCAATTCTAGGGGTTTTAACTAGAAAGATTTCTATTAATCAACTAATGGATTAGTTGGTAGTAGTCTTGAGAGAGTCAATATCATAAGATAGAAATTTTCACGCTCTAATAATCAATGAAATAATTGCATGATAAAAGGTTAATTATTTAATGATTTTTAGGGGGATTCATCACCTAAACGCTAATATTTGACCCGAGATGATTTTGATACCATTATTGAAAATTAGGAAGATATTTAACCCTGCACACAGTAGAAGAAACTAAAATCTTTATGACTTTTTGAATGTCAGGATTACATTAATCTACAACTTGATTAATTTATAAACATAATAAAACATAAATCTAAATTCTTATCTTATTATAAAGTTTGATTCCTTTTTCTACAACTCCTTTTAATCCACATGTTTGTCTAACAACCATAGTTGTATCAGTATTAGGCGTTTAATAGTGTCTACACAAATAAGTTGAGAGAACTCTACAAGTAGCGTAGAGAGGTGTAAGCAAAGAGTGTTAGTTCTTAAAGTGCTTATGCCTTTTTATAATAGAATTGAGACCTTTTGATAATTTAATTTAAGTATAATCCTTATTTTAATCAAAAATTAATTAAAATTAAAATTGATTCTAATTAATTACCAGTTGAGTCTAAATAAGATCCAATATCTAATATTGGTCCTTATTTATTAATATCTTATATTTAATCATACAGTTTCTCAAACTTTAAATTCTAACTTGATTAAATTATCTTTTTCTCTTTTAGACTGTTTTATATATGTGACCCACTAGGTTTCTAAATTTGTTAGTGATAAATATAAATTATAACCCTAAACTATAATTAGGATTAGATGAATCAAAATCCTTTAATTTATATTTAATTTTTAATTAAATAATTTATATTTATAGATTAAAATTGGCATTTAGCAACACAATATGATCATCTAAATTAGGAATATCAAAATAGTTTTGTCTAATCTCTTCATGCATAAACTTTTAATATAATTCAATTATTGTATTATATAATATTATGAGTATATATAGAGTATATAATTAATATTTACTCTATTTGAATCTAATCATATTAGTTCTCTACCATTAGTAACTGATTCTCTAAATAATACTTGAAAACTATTTTTAAAATGCCATTAAACCATGGTCAAGAATTTTTCAAATCAATAACAATCGAGAACAATAACATATTATCTCTAATTACTTTACAGTGATGATTCATATACTAAGCTCTCAACTAATTCTATATGGTTTATTCTATATCTAATGACTATTAAGTGAGCTACCTTTGGATGAGATAAGTCACAAGTAGTATCAAAATTTAATAATCCATATATGAGGTATTTTAGAGATTTCAAGTCAAACAATCACGAATACATTTATTACAATGAGATTTTTTATAGACATGCAAGGTTTTCTAAATAGAATTCTTATATTGGGTTAGTTTAGTATGCTTGTTCTCTAACAAACACCTACATGCTTGTTTAAGTATCTCCATATTTTAGTCTATGAGATTGACTATTTATAAGAAAAAGAGACAATATGTGCTAATATTTCTGTTATATTAATGCTTAGTCTTTAATAGAGAAACAACTAAGAACAATTTAAGGATAATATATAAATATAATATAAATCTGTTGGTGTTGTTCCAAAACTTGGAACATCTCTCTTTCTTGCTTTGGTTTGTGTCCCACATTAAAAGAGTAAAGGACTTTCACCTGGTTTATATACTAGAATGTTTGGTGAGATTTTAAATCAAGTCTCTTGACGAGGGTTAGATACCACACATGCACGTGCGAGCATCGCTCGGCTCGACTCAATTGTGGTATGGTGAATTTTGTGGGGGCCCATTTAGTTTAAATCATACATTTTCTGTTTGTCCGTTAAGTCTACAAGTCAAACTTGTTTTTGCTATTAAGTCATACATTTTTTAGGGCCCTTCATAATGACCATAATGTTCATATATTTATTCTTATTACCCAAACATTCCTTTTACTTAAATGCATATTAAAAGAATGCCTCTCTACTCTCTAAAAATCTCACACATCTACTTTGTTGTTGGCTACTATCCCCGTTATTGTGTTTTTTCCATTTTCTCCATACAACGCATGCATTTTTCTACCTGTAGATAGACACTTTTGCACATATATTTTCTTATCTTTTCTATTCTACATTTTTTTGTTTTTGTTAATTCTCAGAGACAGATCATACTCTACCCTTTAGAGTGCATTGAAGCTAGTAGAGGAGGCATTAACCCTAGGGTCAGATCCCATTGTCTTGTTGCACCTTAGAGGGGAAATTTCCGACCTAGGGCAGCAATTTTCACGATGCCTTGCATTTTCAGATACATTGTTCCTATTTTATTAGGTGTTATTTCATTATTTGGCTTACAATCTAAGTCAGAAATTATTGTTGTGTCACTAATATTATTGGATATTTGTTATATTTGCCTACTATTTGTCAGAATTCTATTGCATTGCTACTGTTGTCTGAAAGATTACATTCAAGCTATTGTTCGCAAATTGTTACGTTTTTTTGTTTTTTGTTAGTATAAGTCGGAACACTATGTTACTGCATGTTTATTTTGGTATAAGTCAAAAAGAGTTAGTTGAAATACCATTGTTCTTACTGCTATTTTCGAATTCGTTATGTTGTTTCTGAATAAGACCAATGTAGGTTCTACATTTACTATTCCCTACATAGGTTTTGCCCCCTAGAGGACTATACCTGATTGACTAGATTAGAGCCTTTAGATGGGAGAAATTTTAAACGATGGTTTGAAAAAATTCTATTTTACTTTTAGCAATACGAAATTGATTATATATTGTTTCAAGAAATTGCTAGTGATAATATTAGCATTAAGACAACTAAGGATAATCTTATTAGGAGAGTGCTACTCAACCATATGATAAACCCATTATTTGATATTTATTGCAAGTACAAAAATGCTAAGGAAATTTGGGATACATTAGAATTGAAACAAGAGACTGATGATGTCGTTACTAAGAAATATGTAGTTGCTAGGTGTTAAAATTTATTATTATTGATGATAATCCCATTATGGACCAATTACATAAGTATGAAAATCTAGTTGATGAAATCCTGGCTTAGGATATAAGCATGTGTGAGCTATTTCAAGTTAGTGCCCTTATTGAGAAATTTCCTGCCTCATGGAATGAGTATAAAAACCAGTTGAGGCATAAGAAGAAGGACGTGAAGCTACAAGAATTGATCAGGCATATAAAGATTGATGATGCCAACTGCATACAAGACAAGGCCAAATCGCTCACCCTTGCTCCTACTATTATGGCTAATGTTATTGAACACAAAAAATGTAGGAAACTGCTATAAAAAGGGACACAATAGGTCTTTCAATAACAACTAGTGTGGTCATTTCAAACGCAAAATGATTGATGGAGATTGTTGGTGGTGCCATAAGTTAGGCCATCTTGCTACTTTTTGCCAAGCTAGAATGAACCATAAGAAAAAGGACCAAGGATAGAAACCATGATAGTTTGGGAAAGGAAACTAGAAGGATACCAACAGGGTGAGCAGAAGAGCTTTGGTAAGCCTCAAACTAATATGGTCAAAGCTGGTGATGATGACTGTTGGACCCCGTTTCCGGAATCCAACTCAAACCAAAACCAAAACACTTACTAACCTGCTTTGATTCTGCAAATGCTAGGCCCCGCTTTCGGAACCCAACCTTGGTACAAAATACCATCATACTAAAGCGTGGTTCGTTGAAACCTTTTCTTGCTCTGCTACCAAACATTATGAGCCCCGATCTCGGAGTCCGACCATAGAACCAAAAGCGTTGGCGTACACCACAGAAATTGTGAAGCTTACAATCTCATTTCATTTCTACGTTCCTTTTTTCATAACACATCTCGTTTCGGTATATAAATATATATGCATAACCAGAATTCACAATCCAAAAATGATATCATAACCATAACTCCCTCAAGTAAAGCAAATTCTCGCTCAATCTTGTCCGTATACACAAATACGTACTTCCACTTGTTATCATCCATACATAATGCGTTAACATCAAAGGAATATAATTTTACCGCTCTAATGGCATTCCAAGCCACAATACAATAGCAATATCGAATATCTGAATATACAAAAAAATACATAACTCCCAAAATTCTCGTCAACAATCTAACTTAAAAACAATATAATATGTACACATGTAAACAAAACTTTACTTTCCTTCACCCGATCTTGTTCTCATCACCTGTGGATGGGAATGAATAGGGGTGAGCTTATAGCTCGTGGGTAACAGGTTTATAACGAAGAATAAGCAAAACCGTTGAAATATTTATTTGTTGTATAAAATCATAATGAGTTCGTAAAACGCTTTGTTCCCAAATCTTGGTCAAATCTGAAATTTTGAGTTCAAACTCATAGTTGAAAAGTGTCATTACATTCTCAAAACTCATAGTGAGAAAATGTCATCACATCAACACAACATGTCCATTCAACTATCAATGCAAACACTCAATTTATGCACATACTTGACAAT
>JANITW010000001.1:22715372-22731077 GCA_027564335.1 Erythroxylum williamsii | reverse complement strand
ATTCTGTAAAGAATTTTATTTCTAACAAACAGTTCGGAAAAGAATTATAAAAAGGGGAATACACAATTCAACCCCCCCTTCTCGTGCATTCTAATATCGTTTGTTAAGTGTTGTATTAACGTATGATTCACTTCAAACTTGAGTTTTATTTGATCTACTTCGAGAGTGTAAGCCTTTGAAGTATAAGTGGATTTTCAAAAAGAAATTGAGACCTAAAGGAACCATTGAGAGGTTCAAGGTAAGAGTTGTGATTAAAGGCTTTAAACAAAAGGAATGACTGGACTTTTTTTTTATACTTACTCTCATGTTACTAAATTTGCATCTCTAAAGATGTTGTTTGCTATTGCCTAAGTGTTTAAGCTTTATGTGCACCGAATGAATGTTAAGAAAAATTTCTTGAATGATGATCTTGATGAGAAAATTTATATGATCAAGCCCGATTGGTTTAGAGTGCCTGGTCAGGAGCAAAAGGTCTGTAAGTTGGTTAAGTCTTTGTATAGACTTAAGAAAACTCCTAAACAGTGGCATGAGAAATTTGAAAGTGAGATTTTCAAACATGGTTTCACCTCTTGTGATGCTGATTCTTGTATTTATGTGAAATATGATGTCAATGGTTGTGTGATCATAACTTCTTATGTGGATGATATGCTTTATTTTGGTACTAGTTTATTTGTCATTGATACTACTAAGAGTTTTCGGTCTTCCTTTGATATAAAAGGTCTTAGACCTGTGGACTTTATTTTGGGAGTCAAAGTTAATAAAACTGACTCTGATTTTTGGTTGAATGAAACTTATTGTGTTAAGAAAATTTTAAAGAAGTTTGGTTACTATGATGTTGAACCAGTCAAAACTCTTTATGATGTCAGTGTTGCTTTAAATAAAAATCTTGGAAACATTGTAAACCAAGCTGAGTATGCTAAAATTCTTGGTAGTGTGATGTTTTTTATGAACTATTCTCTTCCTAATATTACATACTGTGTGAGTAGACTTAGTAGGTGTACTCGTAATCCTAGTCAAGAGCATTGGAATGCATTGATTCATTTGTTGAGATATTTGAAAGGTATGATGTATTATGGATATCTTTTGGTGTTCATCCTCTTGTTTTGGAGGGGTATTCTAATGCTAACTTGCTTACGGAAAGTGATGATACACACTCTACTAGTGGTTATATTTTTACTTAGGCAGAAGCTGTAGTGTCTTGGAAATTATCCAAGCAAACATGTATTGCTAGATCAATAATGGACTATGAGTTTATAGCTTTAGAGCTTGCAAGACAGGAAGCTAAGCGGCTAAGGAATCTTTTAGCAGATATCCCATTTTGGGAAAAACCAATTCCTTATATGTTCCTTCATTGTGATTCACAGGTTGCCGTTCATGTTGCTAAGAACAAGGCATATAATGGTAAAAGTAGACATGTCAGATTGAGACATAAAATTATCCATATTTTAATTAGACATGGTACAATCTCTGTAGACTATGTCAAGTTAGAGAGAAACTTAGCAGATCCGTTTACAAAAACTTTAAGTAAGAAACTAGTTTCAGAGCATGCTAAAAAGATGGGGTTGAGCTCAGTTGTGTAGTAACCTCGTGATACACACCCGTCTTAGAAAACCAAGTTCAATTGGTCAAACGAAGTTATGTGGTGACTACTTGTATTGTTTGTGGAATAATATTGATACACATTCAGTTGTTAAATTGCGTCCCTTAACACGATTTTACTGCGTTTGATGAGGTTGGATGGTTTAATCCTTAATGAGTTCCATAGGCCAAGTTTGAATGGTGTAAGTAGTACACACTTAATGGACTCAACTACGTGATTGTTAGGAGCTAGCCACCCTCCTATGAGAGCATTTGGGCTATCTCTCTAGAGTAATCATGAGACTAAGGCATTTTGAGATTGCTTATTTCTCCAGCATGTTTTGTCTCCGATTTTCTTGGATACTAAGTTCAAGATTTAGTTTACCTAGTTATTTGCTATCTCTAATAAATTGTTACAGTTTGTTTCTTAATTTTTGGCGCAAGTTGAGGATTGTTGGTGTTATTCAAAACTTGAAACATCTCTCTTTCTTACTTTGGTTTGTGTCCCACATTGAAAGAGTATGGAACTTTCACCTAGTTTATATACTAGATTGTTTTGTGTCTTTGAGTCAAGTCTCTTGAGGAGGGTATGAATTCCACACTCGTGTGCTTATGCACCGCCCAGTCCGGCTAGGTTGCGATGTGACGCAACACGCATGTGAACTGAATTTTTTGAGGGCCCACTTGCTTTAAGTCATATGTTTTCTACTATTAAGTCATACATTTTTTAGGGCCCTTTATAATGACCATATGTTTATATATTTATTCTTATTACCTAAATGTTCCTTTTACTTTCATACACAATAAAAGAATGCCGCTATGCTTTCTATAAATGTCATGCATCTGCTTTGTTATTGGCTGCTATCTCCGCTGTCGTCCTTTGCCATTTTCTCTATACAACTCACGCATTTTTCCCACAGACAGATACTTTTGCACACAAATGTTCTCATCTTTTGTATTCTATGTTTTTTTTTTTGTTTTTGCTAATTCTCAAAGACAGATCTTACTCTGTCCTTTAGAGTGCACTGAAGCTGTGAATGAGGTGTTAACCTTAGGGTCAGATCTCATTGTGCTGCTGCACCGTAGAGAGGACATTTTCAACTTAAAATAGCGATTTACACGACGCCTTGTACGTTTAGATAAACTATTCCTATTTTATTTGCTACTATTTCATTATTTCGCTTACAAAATCTTATAATTATGATCTTATCATAATTTTACTTACAAAATTATATTTATTCTGTATACTTCATCTTATACATTAGTTAATTAAATAAACGTGCATAAGATAAAGAATGTTTTTATTTAATTATATTTAAAAAGTTACAACAAACCAATTGATTATAGGATTAAGATGAATCTTGAACATTGTAGGAATCAAATCTACGTAGACTTTGTATATGAATTCGGATATTCCACGTATCCAACAATGGCAGTCAAGAAGAGTTGGTGAATCCTGGGTGTACATAGACAGTAACACAAATCAAACACTCAGTATTATTCTTCCAACTCCTATGTATAGTCTGTCTTCGGTCGTTTCAGAGGGATGTAGGCCCAATTATGTAATTATAATATAACAATTAACAATAAATAGTTTAAACAACATTAACCCATTGTAAAAACTATTAAAATAACATTTTGTAATTTAGAGGAAGACTTCATAAAACGTGTCTGCGGATAAGAAAATGACATAAAGTTAAAATGCCTTCGAAGAAAAATTTCTCTTGAATTCTTCCACCTTTCTTTGGGAACCCTATGAACCTCCAGACTTTGACACTCCAACAAAAGAATAGAATCTAACCGTCCTGTCAGCCTGTCAATACTGCAGAACATTGAAAACTTTGCATGCCTCTAGTTTGCGGAAGTCAACCCTTCCACTGGATAGCAGTAACGTTACCAGCCGTTGATCTGCAATTTCACGGCTGAGATTCTTTTTTACAACTTCGAAATTACACATCAGACAGTAGTACAATGCGCTTATATTCACTTTGCAATAATGTCACTGCCCTGACACGTAAAAAATGTAACATTAAATACTTAGAGACAGATCCTAGCCCCTGCTTTGTTCGACAATCATTACTGTTGTCATTAAAATCCAACGCCTTCCAGCTTTTTACTGGATCATTGTTTTGGCTTTGAACTATGCGATAGAAAAGGAAATAAGAATCCAACTTCAACATCAAAAGGAACTTAAATTTTCGTTACACAACATAACTAGATTGTTTGTTGTTGGAACTTGGAAGAATTCAACATTTTTCTTCCATAAATTGTTGTAGACAATGTTTAGATAGATTTCAGGTTCAAACGGAAGGAATTAACGAATACTATATCTACAACTGAACTGACAGTGTGTTAGATGTAGTTGTTTGCACATGCAAAATGGATTACACGAGAGTTCTGATAGGATAAAATGTACAACCTTTTTCTGACCGATCACCATGTTCCTACCAACCTAATCTGTAACTAAGGTTAAAGAACCATATTCATATGCATGGACACATATTTTTATTTCGGCTATAATCTGCTTGCAGACTTTCTCACTGGCTACATAATAAAGGCTTGAAGGAGCTGAAAAATCACAATTAGTGCTCAAATAAGCGCATACACAGAGCAAGAAAGACTATCCACAGGCCACAATTGGACTTGAACCGTCACCTGCTAGCTAGTTATCACCCACCTAATGCTAAGTTCTAACGGTAAATTAGATAACAACAACTTTTGAGAATAAGAACCTTAGCTAGGTCACATAGATACAAACCAATATCAGGCTTGCCTTGTGGTCTTCCTGTTCAAGAAAAGAAACTGGAATCGTCGTCTTGACGAATCTCTTTGTCTCTAGGAGACTGCAAAGGGAATAGAGGCAATAACTCTGGAGGGTCAGATCCTCTAGGCGTGTTTCGAGGACTTGGATGCAAATAGAACCCCTTTTCAGCAATGGCTCTCTCTTCCTCTTCTTCACACGGTGACGTAGGACTTGCACGCCCAGCAAAGAAGTCCAACGTTGACACAGGGGACACCAAGAACCCACGTTGTCGGAGATGGAAAAGACCACCATGCTCAAAAGTACTATTCTTTATTGTAGAACTGGTGATGCTGTTATTATAGAGGTTGATCTGGAGGTTCCTAGCGCTTGGTCTACGCTCTTGGAGCTTGAATGCGGGTCGTTTGGGGCCTGGAGAGTTGATGGGTCGGGTTTGGTGGGTGAGAGGCAGTTTTGGTGCTGATGGCTCGTCTGGTGCTCCGGTGAGCTTTTGGACTATGGTTCGGAACGTTGACGGGTCGGCTTGAACAAAGGTGGTGTTGGAAGAGTTTGATGGGTCGGATCCAAAGGTGGGTTGGTTTTGGTTCATGGTGGCTGAGTTAGAGGTGGAGGCCATGAGATCGGGGCATGAAATATTCAGAAATTCTATACTTTTCTGGTATGGGGTTGGTGGAAGAGGGAGAGGAGGGATGGGATTTTAAAGAAGTTTACGTAACAGCTTTTGCCTTTTGAGTTTTGGCGATGGTCTTGTGAATTTATGAGGAAATTTGTGCGTGGATGTGGAGTCCTCAATGTCAACAAATGATATGGAAAGTGAGAGAAAGAGTTGCATATAACATCAAGTCCTCTAGTCTAGAAGAGGGTTGGTTTTTCTTTGTGTACATGAATGAGTTTATGCTCTATGTGCAGTCTTTCCTCCCCCAAGTTAAAGTGTTCTATTATTTATGTTTTGTGCGCACGTTTTACTTAAAGCTCATAAAGTTTATTAAAGCAACTCTTCTAATATATTCATTCATCAATATGCTACTTTAAGAGGTCACAGGAAGAAACTAAGCTAACTTTCAAGTGATGCATCTGCAAAGTTATTTCCTGTTGGGACATAATTTTAATCTTAGCTGCTTACAATTAGAAAAATACTAAAATCACGAAATCATCCTAACACAAATATTGATATTCTTCAAACAGACAAGGTTAAGAGATAACTGGAGTTATGAAGTACTCCTGTCAAAGTCCACCAGAAATCATTAACAATTTCATGGAAAGAATGGTGTAGAAGCAAGAGTAATAGTAGTACATACAATACAAGAAAATAGAGATGGGGAGGGTGTATTTGAAATTTGAAAAGAAAGTGTGTGATATTTATAAATGAGCTGTGTGACAATGAATGATGAGTCATGCGTGATCAACGGGCTGTGTTGGCATTGAAACAAGAAACAAGGGGTGAGACTTTGCAGACTTAGAGCAGCGGAAAGCAGAGACTCTTTCTGGAGTGGTCCGAGTCCGAACCTTATCAGACCTTCTGTGACTTAATAATAATTTCTTTTCCTTTGTCTTTTGTTTCGCCTTCTGCGCATCTAAGCGGCGAATATATGTTTTGTTTGTTGTGATGGTATACTTCTTACTCTTTTCATCACTTTTGTCCTTTTTCCCAATGTTTGCGTGTGGAATTGCACTTTGACATTTCTTTCTTATCTTTTTCGGGTTGTTATGCTTTGGCCTCACCTTCACACTCAATTCTTTGTAGTTTCGTTCCACTACTTTTCTTCTTTTATTTGGCCTAACTTTTAAATATACAGTAATTTCTTAGAGATTTAGCTAAGTTTTTTCCTAGCCTTATTATTATTATTATTATTATTGCGCTACTACTATTAATACTTATTGCATATTTTATATATTAAATATTTATTTATTTATTTTTCTTTTTTATGTGGGTCATTCAAAAACAATTTCTCTAATAGTTAAGTATAATACTGAATATTATTGGGCCTCCTCAGATCTCGCATATCAGTGAAATTTTTACTAATTGTTGTTGCTATAATTTTCCTCCCTTCTCATAATTGCTTTGCTGCAACGATTTGCTTATTGGTGCTTTTTGACATTTGTAGACGCTTATGTCTTTGCTCATTCTTATCGTGCTTCTATTACTTTATTTATCTTTATCTTTTTCTTTCAATTATATCATAAATGAATTCATCTTATACTTTCAATCAATTCATGAGTTAATGATAAGCTAAAATATTAAGTGACATTTTTCTATATTTGGGTTCAATGATTGTAGAAAATTGCTTCAAATAAGTGCACGACGTAGCTATAGTTAGTACCGTCAAGTATGGATTGATCCCACGAATACTATGAATATTAGTAATTACCCTTCCTCTATTATCTAGCCTAAGGATTAATTTTGGATTTTTAATGAAAAAAAACTAAAACTAAGGTAAGTTAAATAAAAATAGGAAACGGAATTGAACTGAGAATTCAGGAAGCAAATTTAGGAAGCACTAGGAAATTATTACTATCAAATAATTAGTATCTAGATTTTGAATCTCCCTAGCCCTTAATCGATTGATCATTTGTAATGCAATTATGTTATTGATTAGTTAGATCGTGGAGATTCCTAAGGTGTGCTAGCAACTAACTTTGGGTCTACTAACAATTAATCTTAAGATTCTAAATAAATTATTCAGGTCAAAATTTATAGGATTGCATTACCGTTTTATGAATCCCTCTATTAGTTTTTACTATAATTTAAAAGATTTATGTCATCCTATCTTTATGATTGTAATTAGCTCTTTCCAATTATCGTGAATCTATTTACACTAGATTTCTTAATCTTTACGTATGAAATCAGATTATGGTATAATATTTTGGATTACTAGAATATAAATAAAAACAGATAATTGAATCGCAATAATCAATCAATCAATTGCATTAACAAAATAATCAACACATGTTAAAGTATCCAAATAGGGTTCCTTTAACTTAGATACTAATGAAACAATTACTTACACATTGCCGAATAGGAAATCAGATACACATATATAGAAACTTGAATTGAAAATAAAGAAATCATAATTCTAAATCTTCTTGATTGTTCTCTTTGATTATTCTCATGATATAGATGCCTGATCTTATAATTTGGTGGATTTGTTGATAAAATCTTTGCTTCTCCCACTCTTCTAGCTCAAATCGCCTCTTAACCTTTGAGAACGATGCCAACCATTTCCTCTTTTGATTTGCCTCTAAAATGTCACTTTTATATGAAAAATTAGGTTTTTGGGTTATGCACGGTCGTGTGCACAACTGTGCATAGGAATGTGTATAATTGGAAATCGTTGGACGTTGCAAAAGTGCACGAGCGTGCAAAAGTTGATTGTTGATTTTCTGTTTTATGCTGCGTTTTCGTCCAAATTCTTCTCCTTGAAATCTATGAAGGCAACTATTACCTGTAAACACACTTGGAATATATTAAAGTACCCAATATACGAAAAGTATAAAATATCAAGCAAATTACATTAAATATAGGTGGTAAAATATAGTCAAGTATCTATTTATCACCACTTTATTTAATTGAAAGTGTTTATCCCAATTATATATATAAACAAAAAATAAGATATACGTAATAAGGACATAAGTTGTATAAAAGAAGCAAAGAAACAAATAACTAACAAAATTTTTTTAACGAGCTTTGGTTAATTAAGTGCACTGACATCTTTAAGAGAAACAAACAATAACAATTTTTTTAATGATCTTTAATTAATTAAGTGCATCTACATCTTCATGAGAAACAAATAATCAATAAAATACTTTTAACAAGCTTTGATTACTTAGATGCATCTACATCTTCAAGGGTCCAAATTAATTGATTGTCTATTATTAATTAAAAAATAACTTAAAGATTACATTTATGTTCTATATATAAACTAAGTTTATACAAGCATAATTAATTGTAAAATCTAACTGATACAAGTCCACTTAAATAGTTTATTCCTAAATTCAACCTAACGTAACTATGATTTAATAGGTCTTAGAATTTTTTTAGTGTTGAAATCAATCAAAATTGTATTTTCTAAAAAATTTGTTAGTCGTAAATAGACTGCATACTAGTTCATGGATCTTATTGTTTCTCTTTATATATGGACGTAGGCCTAGCCATAATTGTGTCCCTAAATTGTGAATTTATATGAGTCATACTCAATATTCTCTACCTTGGTGAATATATTCTTCATAGATTAGGTTATTATTATGTCTAATACCTTGAGACATTAACCAAGTCCTATGTTTAAACTTCTCCTTGTTAACTGTTTTAGTCAATATGTCAATTGCATTGTCTTAAGTATGAACCTTTTCCAATAAGTTTTAACTAGATGCAATCAATATTTTGATTTTATGAAACTTCTCCTTATTCCCTGTAACATTAATCCATTTATCTTTCTCCTGACTTTCTTCAATCTCTTAAAAGGTGGTTGATTTCTCATCATTGATGCTAAGAGCATATGTGACCAATTCTTCCCAATTATATCTCCTTTACGGCCTGATGATTTGCCTAGCTCTATCTATTACTATAACATCTTATGCTTGTTTCCTAATATTGTTTTATTTCTAGAACTAAAATTTTCAACCCTTTGATTATCTGTTCTGGACTATTCTGACTTCACTTATATCACCTTTGAACTAGTACTACTTACTGTTGACTTTGGTATATCCTTTTCAAATTTGTCTTAACATATAACACTCCTTAAACACTACATCTTTAAAGGTTCTCCTAGTCATTTTATCACATGCATGAAACTTACAAAAGTCTAACTTTTAGCATTTGTCAGCTTTTAATAAATTCTCCTTATGAGTCCCATTATATCTTGCTTATCTAGATGATCTAATTATATTTGTCATACCATAGTACAATCTTCCTTTGATTCAATTAATGCAACTTCTCCATCTACATATATGCTCTTTATTAGTCTATAGATATTTTCTACTAAATTAGAGACTTTCATCATAATTATCACACTATTTACCACCTTAATATTGTCCCCATCAGTTTTATTTTCAAAATGATTATCTTATAAGGTTTTTAAAAAGATTAAGTTATTCCTTAAATCTAGTACATGTCAGACATTGTTCAAAATCCCAATAATACCATCAAACATCTTAATCCAATTTTTTTTGTTGTTTTGATGATTTTTTAAGCTTTATCATCTCTCAACTGAACAAGCTCAAAGTTGCATGATGTGTATTGTTTGGTGTTAAGTGATAACCATGTATATAATATCTTCTAAAGATGACTAGTTAAAACGTAAAGCATTCTTTATTGCTACAATCTAAATCTCCATTCTACATTACATTAACAACCTTAATGAATAATCATTTTTCTTTTTATCCCTGTGTTCCTTCTTGTTTGGATAATCCTTCCTTAACATGTCCAGTTTGCTTGCACTTGTAGTACAAAAATGTCCTGTTACCTTTGAATTTAGATCCATAACTCCAATTAGAAGAGTTATCTTTTCCTTACTTACCTCCATAATCTTCATTTTTCTTATATATAACTCTTCACCTTAAGAGCTTTCCCTAATATTAGGTCTCTATAAGTCAATAACATAGTAATGGTATCCTCCACACCTACTATTTCTTTTAGGTATAATAATGGGCCCAGCTAGGTCGAGCCTAGCTTGACACCTATTGCACAAGGTTCAAGATCAAGTTGAGCTCATTTAAGTCACTATTAAAATAAAATCATTTTAATATAACTGACAAAAGTAACGTCATTTTGATATATAGGTTCTTAATTCTACAAACCAAAAACACACTGTTTTGGTCAATTATAATAAAATAACACTATTTTAGTTGAGGGGTCTAGGCTGATTAGGTCTTTTAGGCTAGCTTCAAGCCTAAGCCTATCAACCTAGTTTTGGCCTATTGACCTTAAGGTGGACTTAGATAAAATTGCTATTCCTAGTTTTCTCATCTAAATTGAGTATGGTTACTGCATATTTATAAGAAAGAGGTAACAAATAAAGCAAAATCATTGATTTATACTTATCTGCAATAGTCATCTTGAGTCTCAATAGGTCATTGACAATTTGGTTGAACATATTGATATATTATTTTAAATATATTTCCTCCACCATCTTTAGCTTGTATATTCTCTACTTTAACTATAACTTGTTTTTTAAGAGACTTAGCATGAATTGAATCTCCAGCTTTTGTTTATATCTTCCCAGGGGATACAACATCTATGATGTAGTACATAACCTTATATACTAGAAATAATCAAATGATTTTAGCTATTTGTGCTCTTGTCTAATTGATTTCATCTATATCTTTTGACTTATTCTCCTATAAACCATTTAATAAGCCTTATTATGCTAATAAATCCTTCATTCTCTGTTGCCCCATTATGAAATTCTCTAATTTTATTAAACTTCCTATTTTAAACTCCACAATCAAACTCAATTTTAGCTTAACTACGATCTAATACCAATTATTAAGAAATAAGGTGTATGCAATAAGGATAAGTTGTAATCATGTTTAATCAAGAAGATTTTTTTAATCATGTTTAGTCAATTAGATATGCCTACATTCTTGAGAACTGAGAACGATCAACTGTCTATTGATTAATAAAAAATCACTAAAAAATTATAAATTTACTTTATATGTAGGCCAAGTTTACACAAGCATAGTTAACTATAAATTTTAATCAGGATAGAATTATTATTCCTAGTTTCCTCATCCAATGTGAGTATGTTCAATGCATATTCATAAGAAAGAGGTAAAAAATCCTTGTCCATAATAAGGACCTCAAGTCTTAGTAAGTCACTGACTATTTGGTTGAACATATTGATATATTGTTTCAAATTTATTTCCTCCTACATCTTTGACTTGTATATAGGCTTTGCTTTAGATAGAACATATATTGGCTCTCTATCTTTTTTCATATCTCCACAAAGGATTCAACATCTATTATGTAGTATGAAACATCATCTACTAGATATAATCAAATGGCTTTAGTGGGTTATGCCTAAAACTTACCGCAATTGTGTTCAACCATTTCTTATGACTTATTCTCCTACAACTCATTCTGTAAGCCTTATTATGCCAATAAATCCTTCATTCTCCATCATCACGGTCTGAAGTTACCTAATTTCATTGAACTTCCTTATTTTAAACTCAACAACCAAAATCATTATTACATTAACTATGATATAATACCATTTATTAAGAAATAATGTGTATGCAATAAGGATATAAGCTGTAAAAAGGAAACAAAAAAACAAAAAGATTTTTCATCATCTTCAGTCAATTATATATGCCTACATTCTCGAGAACCAATAATGATTGATTATGTATTGATTAATTAAAGACTCACTCGAAAATTATAAATTTCCTTTATATATAGGCTAGGTTGTGTAAGTATAATTAATTAAAAACTCTAATTGGGATAAAATTGTTATTCCTAGTTTCCTCATCCAATTTGAGTATGATCAATGCATATTTATAAGAAAGAGGAAAAAATAAAACAAAATCATTGATTTATCCTTGTACGCAATATTTAACTCGATTCTTAGCAACTCATTGACTATTTGGATGCCACATATTGTTTTAAATATATTGCCTCCTACATCTTTGACTTGTGACTTTGCTTTCGACACAACTTATTTGCAAAAGACTTAACATATATTGTCTTTCTAGCTATTTTTCATATCTCTATGAGGGATGCAACATTTACAGTTTAGTACAAAATGTCATCTACTAGATATAATCAAATGGGTAGTTGCTTGTGCCTGCAACTTATCCCAATTGCGTTCATCCATTTCTTCTAAATTATTCTCCTGCAACCAATTCAATGAGCTTTATTATGCTAATAAATCCTTCATTCTCCATTGTCACAGTTTGAAATTCCCTAATTTCATTAAACTTCCCCATTTTGAACTCTACAACCAAATGTAAATCATTTAATGGATCGAATTATTGTTTGTGTACCCGTATCCATAATTGTTTGTCGTGATGTTGATTTGCTTGAACGAATTTTATTTCCTCTCGTCTTCTTCTGTTAGAGAATTCTTCAATGGTTCAAAATGTTATGATTAAATAAGTTTTTTCAACTTATATAGCATCACCAACGGACATGTCCTTTGGTAATTGGAAGAGAGAGGAAAAGGATCTTTGACCCATTTGAGATCCATTCTATAATAACCAATAACCATTATCTTGGATGCTTTTATTGGACTCAAATCTATAAGTGACATGGGACATAAAATAGTCTAACAATCTTCCACTTGGCCCATGTTACGACTTGGTGTTCCAACAACTTTAAGTGCACACAATACATGGAATTGATCAAGTCATCCTTAACTGAATTAAGCTGATGGGATCATGGCGGTCACAAGTTATATAGCCTGATTTCTTCCATGTATCACAGAATCAACTCAACTCAACAAACTTTAAGTGGGTAACTCGATAATTGTTATCTCACAAATAATAATTATTGTATACAATATAATATGGATAACCAGTAAGTGAGCAAAAAACATAAGATTGTAATTGAATTCATAAGTGTCATAACAATTCGAGCAAGACAATGATATGTATATATACATGTCTGAAAACTATACTGACAAGGACTTATCTATAAGGCTCATACGTTCAACATGACCAATAAATATTTTGGGCAGTAAACCTTTTGTTAACGGATCCGCTATCATGAGATCAGTACCAATATGCTCAATTGAAACTTTATATTTGTGCACTTCTTCTTTCACAGACAAATAATTCAAATCCATGTTTTTCGCACCCTTTGAATATTTGCCATTCTTAGAGAAGAATATGGTTGCGGAATTATCACAATAAATTCTTAATGGTCTGGTAATACTGTTGACAAGATCAAGACCTAAGATAAAGTTACGCAACCACAATCCATGAATTGTGGCCTCAAAGCATGGCACAAATTCGGCCTCCATAGTGCAAGTAGCAATGACGAACTGCTTTCCACTTTTTCATGAAACTGCTCCTCCAGCTAATAGGAACATATAACCAAATGTAAATTTCCGTGAGTCTATACAACCGGCATAGTCTGAATTCGAGTAACCTATCACTTCAAGATGAGTTGATTTTCTATATGTGAGCATATAGTCCTTGGTGCCTTGTAAGTATCTAAGGACTTTCTTTGCAACTTTCTAGTGATCCAATCTAGGATTACTTTGATATCGTCCTAGCATTCCAACAGCAAAACTGATATCTGGCCTAATACATGTTTGAGCATATATTAAGCTCCCAACTACTGACTCATAAGGAATAGACTCCATATCCTTATGCTCCAAATTGTTTCGTGGACATTGCAGTAGACTAAATTTGTCCTCTTTCTGAATTGAACTATCCCAACAGAGCATTTTTCTATTTGAAATCTTTCTAATACTTTCTCGGTATAACCTTTTTGAGACAACCCTATCAATCCTTGTGATTTATCCCGGAATATTTATATTCCTATCACATAGGATGTCATACTCATATCTTTCATTTCGAAATTATTAGAAAGAAAATTCTTTACATTATATAACAAAACAACATTATTTGCAGCAAGAAGGATATCGTCAATATATAGGACTAATATAATGAACTTGCTCCCACTAACCTTCATACAGATACACCGATCAATGGTATTTTCTACAAAACTATAAGACGTAATGATATCATTAAACTTAAGCTACCATTGTCAGGAAGCTTGCTTCAGTCCATATATTGACTTCTTTAATTTACACACTAATTGTTCCTTTCCTGTGGTCACGAAACCTTCCGGTTGATCCATATATACTTCTTCTTCTAAGTCATCATTTAGAAAGGCGGCCTTTATGTCTATTTAGTGAAGCTCTAAATCATAATGAGCTACCAGTGCCATAGTAATTATCAAAGATTCATTCTTTGAAACTGGAGAGAAGGTCTCTTTATAGTCAATACCATCCTTTTGAGTGTAATCTTTGACAACAACTTTAGCTTTATACCTTTCAATGTTGCCTTGTAAGTCACGTTTGGTCTTAAAGACCCATTTACAACCCACTTGCGTTGCACCTTTCAGGAACTTAGTTAATTCCTAGACATTGTTGTCATCCATTGATTTCAACTCTTTTTTTATAACATTGAACCATTTTTCAGAATTGTTACATTCCATGGCTTATTTGAAAGAGCTTGGATCTTTATCAATGCTCAAGTCACATTCATGTTCACTTGAGATAGCTGGTCTTCTTTGCTTTATAGACCTTCGTAATGCTACGTTTTATGACATTACTTGATCATTTGTAACTTGACCATTATTAACTAGTTCGTCATTAATATGTTTAATTTGTGCAAATGGAACATTAATTTGTTGTTCCGGTATGTTGCATATCCGTGATGCAAGAAGAGGAATAACAACCGGTGGAGTCACGTCTGATGTGGTAGTGTCTACTCGTCCTAGAGTAGTTTCTACTCGATTCTCATAAATATCCACTTTTCGTAGTTCTCCACCCTCACTGATTTGACCATTCTCAATGAACCTAGATTTACCAGACTCAGCTATTCTCTACTATGGTTAGGACAATAAATCTATATCCGTTTGACTTTTCGAGATAGCCGATAAAATAACCACTAATGGTTCTCACATTAAGCTTCTTTTCCTACAGCCTTACTTTTGTTAGACAACCCCAAATGTGAAGGCGTCGTAAACTAGGTTTCCTTCCTGTCCACAATTCATAAGGTGTCTTCGAAACTGCCTTACTAGGAATCCTATTTAGCAGATACACAACGGTCTTTAATGCATGCATCCACAATGATAAAGGTATAGTACTATTACTTAATATGCTCCTAACCATTTCCATAAGAGTACGATTCTGCCTTTTAGCTACACCATTTTGTTGTGGTGTACCAGGCATTGTGTATTGTGCACATATGTCTTGACTTACAAGAAACTTTGCAAGTGGACCTGGACATTGTCCACTTTCATCAAACTTTTCGTAATATTCATCACCTCTATCAGACCTCACTATCTTTACTTTTCTATCTAACTACCTTTCTATCTTATTAATGAACACCTCTAGGATGTCCACAGACTGAGACTTCTCATGTAGTAGATAAATATATCAATATCTTGAGAAGTCATCAATAAAGGTAATAAAATATTTTTCGCCGCCCCGAGAAGGAACGTCGAAAGGACCACAGATGTCAGTGTGTATTAATTCAAGTAATGCGTTAGTTCTTGTGGCTGGATGCTTTGATATATGTTTGGTTTGGTTGTCTTTAATGCAATCAACACATATATCCTAATCAACAAAATCCAATGGAGGTAAGATTTCATTTTTCACTAACCTCTGTACCCTTTCTTTGGATATATGACCTAATCT
>JANITW010000001.1:22700944-22715229 GCA_027564335.1 Erythroxylum williamsii | reverse complement strand
AGTACTTATGTTTATACAATGAAAAAACATTGTTTCCAATCTTAAATTGAAATCCTACATCATCCAATTTTGCAACAAAAACTAAATTCCTAGCACATTCAAGAACATAAAAACATTTTTCTAGATCTAGGTAACACCCAGTGTTCAAGATTAATCTGTATGTCCCAATGCCCTTTATTCATGCCTTCATTCTGTTCCCCATATACAAGAACTTTTCAGTTCCGTTTATGGTCTGGATTGAAAGAAATCCTTGTCTAACATGTAACACATGAATAGTTACACTAGAATCTAACCACCAGGTATTTTTAGGCACGTCAATAAGATTTGATTCAAAAAATATAGAGACATAGTATGTATCTTTCTTTTCGGACAATTTTTCTGAAAGTGACCAGGCTTTTTATAAAAGTGACATCTCTTATCTTTCTTTATTCGACCCTCATTAACTTTGTTGAGAGCTTTGTCCTTATTTTTTTCCTTTCTGTCGTGGTTTATTCTTGCTACTACTAGCACCTTGATGAAACATGAGATGAACGAAGTGGTCCTTTATTTTCTTCAATCTCCCTTCCTTATGAACTAACATGGCCTTAATTTCTTGAAGGTTCCATTTTTCTTTAATAGTGTTATAATTTACTTGGAACTAGCCAAATTCTAGAGGAAGTGAGTTGTTTATAAACTGTACCAAAAAGGACTCACTCACATCCATACACATAGATTTCAACTTTGCAACTAGGTTTGACATATGAGTTATATGATCATGAATGGGCTGTAACCATTCAAACTTCTTGGTCGTTAGCTCACTCATTAAAGTCCCTACTATGGACTTGTCAGCTATATCTGATTGGGACTATTCCTTAAGCTTTAACATGAACTCCTTTGCATTATCCGTCTTAGGCATTGATGGCTTCACATTTTCTGTGATTGTCATTCGCATCAAATTCAAACTTAGCCTATTAAACAGTTCCCAAGCCTCATAATAAGACGTGTCAGTTTTAGAACTAGTCTCAGTTATGGCTACGGGCGTTACGTCTAAAACTATTGCTAAGTCCAAATCCATTACACCTAGTTAGAACTAGATTTGTTCAGACCAGTTCCCATAGTTCAGACCGTTGAACTTGATTAAGCCGTTTCCTAAGGCGAACAAACTAGTAGATGCTGCACATACAACATATAGTTCACACATTAATGCTTTGAGTAAACCTAAATGGATTCAAACTAATTAATAAATATTGATTATGCATTTAAATTCTCCTTTGGGTGAAATTTAAAAACATAGAAGTAAACTATTATGATGCATATATAATACTATAATGGACAATCAAGCATATTATAGTCAATATGCATGTTATCTTTAGATATACAAGCACATTAACTAAATATGTTGATCAAGTCCTTTTAATGTCATTAATTATAAGCAATGGTCCACCTTTGGATGACCTCCTATCGTTATAATTAATAATTTCTATTGTTCAATTTAATCTTTATATCATCTTAGCATCATATCATATTGAACAATTAAAATAAATCACAATTAAATGATTAAAATTTTCAAACTAGGCCACTTTGGTGACTCTTAAGCTTTCCATGCAATAAACATTTAATTGGATAATTATCATACATGAAAAAATTTAATTTAATTAGTTTGGTCACTTTGGTGACTCACAAACTATTCTAAATGTCCATAATGTCATGTATTACTTTCAACATATACTAGGAAAATTTAATTCCAACTATTACATAATATAAAATATTCAAAGTACCAAACAAATATATAATATGGAACTAATTTCCAAAATTATATTATGTATAAATCAATTATGAATTAAATAATCCTTTATGTTCCATCCTAAAATTATTATTATTATTGTCTTTGGGTTTAAAGTCCATAATTATTTACTAACCCAAAATATTATCGCTTAATAGCCCAAAGACCCAAAATCAGTCTAGAAGTTGAGTTTTGTGCCTGGAAGCCCAATCTGGCATGTGCAAAGCACGCACCAGCTTCTGCCTGCGCAGAGGTAGCGTCTGGCGTGTGCACGGCATGCGCCAGCGTCTGCAAGTTGCGCAACGTCTGGCGCATGCAGTTCACGCACCAGACATTACTCCTTCTTCTTCCTCAGACGCTGGTTCGTTTCTGGTTTCGTTCCTTTTTTTTTTCTCTTCATCTAAACTATTCTAACATTTCTTTCTTGCATGGATTTTTCTCCTCTCTTGGCTTGAGTCAAACAATAATGTTATCCACCATTATTTTCATTGGTGGTCAATCCATGACACGAAACCCATTTATTTTCTCACTTTAAACCATCATACCGAAAACTTTAGGTTTTATATTTTCAATTTTGCATGGCATTATCATGGACACAAAGGAAGAAACATATCGGTAATGAGTTTTATTTCATGCCAACACAATGGTGTGTTTATTTGTATGTTGACTTATGCATTGTTGTATAACACCAACGATTAATCAACACATACATATCAACATTCATATTCGGTTCTTGAACAACCATACCCACATGTCAAAGATAGCATCATTCTAGTTCAACACATTTAATTGGTTTTTATTTTCATTCCATGGTTAAGACCAAAAACTAGTTTTGGAAATGCATGGAAATTAAAGAACAAAATAAAACCAAATAACATAAAATCACATTCCAGAAATGCAACAAACAATACCAGGCTTTGATACCAATTGTAAATCATTTAATGGATCGAATTATTGTTTGCGTACTTGTATCCATAATTGTTTGTCGTGATGTTGATTTGCTTGAACGAATTTTATTTCCTCTTGTCTTCTTCCGTTAGAGAATTCTTCAATGGTTCAGAATGTTAAGATTCAATAAGTTTTTTCAACTTATATAGCATCATCAACGGACATGTCCTTTGGTAATTGGAAGAGAGAGAAAAAGAGTCTTTGACCTATTTGAGATCCATTCTATAATACACAATAACTATTATCTTGTGTGCTTTTATTGGACTCAAATCTATAAGTAACATGGGGCATAAAATAGTCTAACACCAAAATCATTGTTGACTTGACAACAATATAATACCACTTATTAAGAAATAATGTGTATGCAATAAGGATATGCGTTATAAAAGAGAAACAAACAAATAAGAAGAATTTTTATCATGTTTAGTCAATTAGATATGCCTACATTCTTAAGAACTAATAACGATTGATTAATTAAAAACTCATTTGAAAATTATAAATTTCCTTTTTATATAGGCTAGGTTTACGTAATTATAGTTAATTATAAACTCTAACTGGTATAGTTCTATTTATATAAGATTGTTTAAATAAAACTACTTAATTAAAGCGAATATAATCATGATTCTAATAAGTCCTAGAATCCTCCTAAATTTGAAAGTCCACTAAATAAACATTTCCAAACAAGATTGTTTATTACATATATACTCATGTCCCAATTCATAGATCTCACTATTTCTTCTTGTACATGAACATGGGTTCAATGATGCCTGTGTCTCCAAACTATGGATCCTTCTACTTCTCTACTTCTTTTGCACATTTAGACATGATATATAATACAATTGTGTCTCAAATTGTATCTTTCACATAAATATCTTCACTATACCAACATGTTTATGTCTTTAACTCGTGTTTTTACCTATGATGTTCTAAACTAAATATGTCTTGAGCCACACTTTTGTTCGGGGTAGTACTCAACTGAAAAAATCTAATAAAACAATCATGTTTTTCTTAAACACTCCAAAACTACACGTTTATTTATGAATCATACACGGCACAATGCATTTCAAGAAGAATAGGTTTTAGTGATAGAAATTACCAACGAAAAGAGTGGTTAGAGAAACAACAGTAGGTAAATTTTAGTGACGGTTATAAAAAATCCGTCACAAGTGTAGCAACGAAATTTTGTAAATCTGTCGGTAACTTTAGCAATAAAATATTGTAAGTCTATCGGTAACTTTAGCAATGAAATTTTGTATTTCTGTCAATAAATTTACCGACAAATTTACAATATTCCGTTACTAATTTGTCAACAAAATCACAATATTCTATCGGTAAATTTACAAACTTTAAATTGTAGGTCCATCGCTACATTTATCGATGGATATACAAATTTTGTTGATAAATTTACTAACAGAAAACATTATCTGTTGCTGAATTTTTACTAACAGAGTGATACATTCCACCAATAAGTTACCGATGGCATGACCAACAGAATATATCACTTTGTTGTTAATTAGCAATGGAATATTGTAGTTCAATCGAGAAATTTAACTATGATAAATTTCAATCACCATTTCTCACTTCATACCTTAGTTTTTTTTGTTGATAATCTTATGATTTTGTATACATTTAATTTCTATAAATAATATAACATTGGTTAATAAATATAAAGTAAACATTATCCTAAATGGTAATATAATAAAAAATTATAATGTACAAGAATAAGTATCTTAAAAATAACTGTAAATTAAGAATTTATACAAAAACTTAAGAGTAGCAAAACATCAAATATATTCATTTATCCATTTAAGCTATGCAGGTGGTGAAGGTGAATGCTTTGATTGCTGCGATGAGGTCCTGTTCCTCCCCTACAACTCTTCCACCTGATTATGGATCTAAGTTATATACTCTATCAGCCTCTCTACTGTCCTCTCAAGCTGAAGGACTCCCATTCGATGCGAACCACCTACTAGATCCAGCTGTAGTGAATGTGAAGGATTGCAAATAACATGTGTTTGCAAATGAACCTAAGCCGAAAATCCTTCTACCACAGTCCCTGTCACTCACTGCATCAAAATATGCCTGATTCTCATCAACAATTTCAGAGTTCTGAGACTGTTGTTTAATGCTTGCTTGTATTTGGTCCTATCATTATAATTGTTTATGTTAATAAGTGATCATTTTTTAAGAATTAATATTAAAGCATAAATTTTACATACATAAGGTTGCCTACATCAGGTGTTGATGAAGTTCTCACCATCATATTCCTTGATTTGAGTATGCAAAAAGAGCTAGCTTGGTGTAGGCTTCCTACCTATGGATTTTTCCTGCGTCAAAATAAATTGTTACGAGTGAATTACAATTTACAAAAAATTTGGCAAAATTTTTTCCATTTTTATGATATTTATCCTTTGTTAGACAAAAAAAATTAACTCAACAAGACAGCTATTAATGGAACCAAACATTTATAATATTATTATTCTCTATAATACACATATGTCTTTATTTTAAATTTTATACATCAAATTATATTGAAATCAAATTTCATACGTCCAAATACAAAAATCAAAATATAAGTGTAAATTTTGATACTTACAATTTTTTTTTGCATGATCCTGGTGGATCATAGATCCTCCAGTGTGTAAGATTAAACTCTCTTCCTCTATGTCTGTTGGCAGAATTGTTTTTTGAAATGGACATTGCCTTAGGTGATACCCAATATTACTGACAACGACTCTATATTTCTTCAGATATATATGGTGGTCGTACACCATTCTTGTATATTGAACTAAGAAAGTCTCTATAACTTGTAAGAGTTCGCCTCTCACATACATTATAAATTATAGTATCAAAGTTTGAATCCTAAAAGACATTCGTTTTGAAAAAAAAAGAAAAACATAGTATAAGTTCTTAGAAATGACAATATTTATCTAATTAATGTATAAAATTAGATAAAATAAAAAGATTAAATAATATATTTTGTGTACCTCAAACTCTTGATGATAAAAATATTTTATCACCTAAGAGGTATTCTTCCAATGCTTATTTTTGCCGCTAACCACTATCGCTTATTTTTATGACAACCTTTACTATTCCGTCGTTATACTCTATCGGCAAAATTATGGGGGTAATTTCCTTCTACCTTTACTGATGAATGTTTTGTCCGTTGCACAATACTATTTTTTTCTAACAATTTTACTGATAAAAAATTAATTCCCGTCGCTAATTTATTAAGGGATTTTTCTATGATAATTTATAATTTTCTTGTAACGGTGAAAATAAATAATTTATAAATATGATTAATAAATACTGTATCAAACTATCTGCAAAGAACTTTCCTAGAAAAAAAGTACAGATTATCGCTGCCCTCGGTTTAAGCATGCCTGAAGTAGGCCATGAACTTGTGCTTTTTCTATTCAAATGAAGCCAGCCCTCATCGACATGTTAATATTGTCTCAAAGACACCAAGACAAGCTAGGAAATATGTTTACTTTGGAGTTTTTTTCCTTGTAATAAAAAAAAAAGTCTCAAAGAAGTCCAATTGAAAGCTGGACTCATTTAATAAGTCAACCTGGTCCCCTGAAAAACTCATACCAGAAGGATAGAGAGCCCTCAACTGTAAAATTAATTATGATTTTTTCATCTGAATTGAAGTATATGATTAGTGAAGCAGTTCTAAAAATTTATTTAATACACCAAAAACATAATGACTAAAAATGAAAATTAAAAAAAAAGTTCAGTCCTGCCCCTACTGGAGAGAAACTGTACAAAGTCTCCTTTTATTGTCTTTGTTAAAAGCATCATGTAAGATCCAAATGCAGTGCTTATGTACAGATTATCTTTTAAGCAATAAAATAAGCTAAAGAGACACTCAATCGTAAGAGTCAAGAGTGGAGGACAACATCATTGAATGTGGAGACTAGGTTGATATAAGAATATATTAAATGGGTTAGCTTTAAGATTCTCAGTTTAATACGTTAATCTTGCCTAACAACCCACTTAATTAAAGTTAGTCCAATGAACATGCATCGACAATTGTTGGCATTTTGAGGTATATGACACTTGTGCTCTCATGGCTGGCTTTTGCATTTGAAATAAGAGAGAGCATGTAATTTTGGTCCTCTTTCGTAAGAAAGGAAGGGTTGACCTTATGCTTTTAAATAATCATCAAATCATGACTTACAAAAAAATATTAAATAATAAAATATTAATTTATAATATGCATTAGTTTATGGACTTGAGCTACACCATCGCGTTCACATCGTTTTTCCACTCGACCTTGACCTGATGGCCTTTACCTTATGATCCCCTATTCATTCTACTTTACAAATGTTAGATATTTTACATTTATTAAAAAAATTATTAATAACCATGCATACCTCTGAAATAACCCTAAGCTAGATCAATTGATATGCATATGTCCAATTGACATAGATTGATCTTTCTATTCTATGTTCACATGATATCATATTTGCTTCATTTCCCCTACTTAGGACATCCTTTATATGAAGATAAAGATTTTGTACTTTGCAGCGCATGTTTAGTGGTGATTTACATTATACTTCAATTTCAACAACAATGTCAAAGAAAAAAAAATGATAACCTGCAAAGGAATACTTCTTAAGAAGAATATTCATATGATATTTTAAATCCTCCATTGTCATGGACAACTAACATTTGAAACCATGATTAATGTTCGTAACCTTACACCATAGATAGCATAGAACTATAAAAGCAGTTGTGTGAATCGTATTTTGGTTATAGTTTATTAAAGTATAGATGTTCCATGCTTCATTGTTTAACAAATTGCCTAGTTGCAATTAATATGTAACTATTTATGTCAAAAATTTTATGAAGTAGCTCTACACGAGAATCATAACATTTGTCTAAGCACTAGAAACTCCTAAGATAACTGACATGCATATGTCCACTCGACAATTGACATAGATTGACATAGATGAAGTGGCCTCACATGAGAATCATAGCATCTGTCTAAGCATTAGAAACTCCTAACATAATTGTCATGCATCTGTCCACTTGACAATTGACATAGATTGATCTTTGTCAAATTTAGATCAATTGGGACGTATTATGCAAATACAACCTTCCATTTGATTTAACCAAATCAAGCTTCTGAAATAACCTAATTTTGCATGCAGTTGAAACCTATTAAGTGTTAAGACTAGCTTTTCTTAATTTTATTTCTCTAATTTTTGAACCACGAAGTGTTATGCTACTTATGATTTTATTTCATTGTAACTTGGTAAAATGTAGGGAATTGAAATTCTTAATTATCATTAGAATTTTTTTAAATTGGTTATTGTTCCATGGATGCTAATGGTATGTTTTGCAAGTTTTGGTTCTTTTCTTCTTATGTGTTACAGGGTAAAGAGCGACTACTCTAATATGGTGTTCTTATCTCTAGATATTCTTTGTCTATTTTGTGATCTATGATTTCATATTTAATTCCTTAATTTTATTACAAGTTCTTTACATATTACAGAAATGTTGGTTAAAGCTGCAGAATGAAACATTGCATCCTATTGATTTTGTCGATTAATTTTTAGATATTGTAAACCAACTATAGAGTTCCTAAAGTCAAATTAACTTTTTTTTTTTTAATATGCTCAATTGTAGATACTTGTAATCTTTTATGGATCTCTTGTGGTTTAAGTTATTACAATTTGGTTCATTACTACTTGGGTTGAAAAAGTACAATATAAAAGTGAAACAAGTAAGCTTCTAAACTTCACAAAACCCGAAGAGGAACACTTTTGATACTTGGTTATTGATCGTTCTTAATCTTTGTGTCTTACTCTTCGTGATTAACTTATAGGAAGAGCTCATTTCCTTATGATCAATTTGTGTTTGGGTCTCTATTGGTCATTTTAATGACATTTGTTTCTTTTATTATTGTCTAATGGTTGCTATATAAGTTTTAATGGCTTAATGTGGAAGTATAAGGCTTATCTTATGGTGGAAATTTTATGTTAGAACATGAATTTAAATATGTTAGTGGGGATGTTGCTATATTTGAGATTATTCACATTGACTATATCAGCACTAGACAAATATATTAGATGGGGAAGGAATTAGGGTACATAAGGCATATCTTAAATTACCTAATTTTAACTTTAATGAGTCACCGAGTGTTATGGAGTCAAACCAAAGTCGTATTAGGTTAGCAATTCTTATGTAAATTTATAGGAGCGTTGATGTGTATGTAAATGATCATTTAAACACACCTTTCTATGCTCTTGCCATATTCCATATGATTGGAGGAGAGGATTATGATAATTATGAACAACGTGTATATAATGAACATGGTGTAAATGTGGAGGAACCAGGTGAACATATAGATGAAAATATGGAGGAACATGATAAACATGTGGATGAAAATGTGGAGAAACATGATACATATATGGATGAAAATGTGAAGGAACAAGGTGCAAATGTTCAATTAGACTTTTATATAAACATTTCAAATGACCATTAACCAGTTGAAATTAAATTAGCTAATTGTGATTGTTTTTGTAGTACTGATGAATATCTTAGTGGAGAAGAGTTGGTTAAGCTTTCCATAGACTTAGTTCAAGTGTTAGGCATAATCCTACTAATGTGGTATATAAGGGAAGATTGGAAATAAAGTTCAAAACTACAAAAGAATTTAAAGATGTTATTATTGATTATGCAGTATAAACAAGACATAACGTAAGGTAAAAAAAAGTGTGAGAGTAATCGAAATAGGGTTGGGTGTATTGATGGATGCCTGTGGGTTTAGCATTGTAGCACCTCACTCCTGCAAGACCCGAACCCAACATCGATGGGTGATATCTGAATTTGTGCCCTCATATGTGACATGCTAGAGTACTCAATCATTCAAAAATCCGTATAATTTTTTTTAGAACAACAACAAACATATGCGGAAATAATAACCAATTCGGGCCCACTTTTATTCATAAACATTTTCAATCAACACAACACAATCAATAGAATTTCAATAGCCAATTGAGGCCCGTTATAAATACAAAGCACTTTAGTAAAAATGTCTTTACATTCCACCATAAAAACCTTTGTATACACATTATACAAAAATTTCGGAATATATTATTTTACCGAAATCGTTGAATACAAATTTATACAAAAATAGGAAAACACTAATGCAGTCACAAATTGATCCCGACCTCTATCTTTCCCTTGCATGCAGTAGTTATACTCTCGTTTGCCTATAGGGTATTCTTCTGAGTCCTGAAAAATATTTGCAAATTTTGGGTGAGTTTTGCGAACTTAATGAGTGACCATCATTAATGGCTCTCACTCAGTCACATAACACATAATTTACATTTCACATTATTTTACATTTCACATTCAATTCACTTAATCATTCATTTTATGCATATGCAGTGCACATGAGACTCATTTTCTATTTGTTACTTTGTTGTGACCGAGTGCCTAAACTGTCTCATATAGAGCTCATTGATAACTGTCCCTTATCCACTTGGGGGAGATACATGGCTCATTAAACGTTGAGCCTGAAGCTCTAATTCACTTTTGAGTTCGAAGCTCATTTTCATTCATTGAGATTTAAGCTCTGATCGATAGCTACTCTGGTCACAACAGCTATTATATTTCATGGATTCATGAAATGAAATGCATCAGTAGTGAGGTGGCGAAGGGCCCGTTGCTGGTTGGTGAGGAGTCGGTCGTGCGCCAAAAGCCAAAGGAATGTGCGGATGCGCGGGTTACCCTCCCAACGCCAAATGTCTTACCAAAGGCCGCCAGGTGGGGGATCGGGCTGGTCAGTGATCAAGTCATACGTAGAAGCTGTGGTAAACTGGCCGGAGGCAGTGGGGCCCCAGGTTAAAATATCTGGGCCGAAAGAAGCCAAGGGGGCAGAATTCCAGCTATGAGGAGACATATGTGTTGAGGAAGAAAAGATTGAAACGTGTCCCACTGCCAGTTGCCTGAAGGATCGACAAAAAGGTGAACCGTGAGGTGAAGATTGGAGCTGGGGACGGTATCCAGTGCGTGAGTGATGAGGGAGCCCAGAGTCGCCACCCAGGGGTCCAGCCAGAAGCATGCAGTGGTGCCATCTTCGAGGGCCCATTTCAGGCCTTTGAGTACATAGGACCATGTGTGAGAAATGCCTCGCCATACCATCGAGGCGCCCGAGCGGGCGAGGTCCTGAGGGAGAGTGGAGGCCTCGCAATGGTATTTGGCAACCAAAACCTGGACCTATAAGTGGTGAGGTTAGGTGACCAAAGTCCAGCCCAATTTAGCTAACAGAGCGTCATTGGTCGCTCGAATTTTTCGAATGCCCAGGCCCCCCAATGCTTTAGGCCGACACACACGGTCCCAGTGTACTAAATGCATTTTCTGGGTGCCACTGACCGAGTCCCAGAGAAAATGACGCATATGTTTCTCGATCGCATCACACAGGCCTTGAGGGAGGCGAATTGTCTGCATCGTGTAGATGGGAAGAGCAGAGATGAATGCCTGCATGAGAGTGAGGCGACCGGCAAAAGACATAAGATTGGATGACCAACCGGAAAGCCGTTGTTGGGCCTTATCCAATATGCTGGTAGGTATGCTTTTTGACTCGCTCGTGAAATAGAGGAACACCGAGGTAGCAGCCAAGATCTATGGTCAATTGAACAGCTAAGTCTCTGCTAAACTGTCGATCCCTCGAGTGTGGAACGTTGGAGGAGAAAAAACAGCGGGATTTGCAATAGCTTATCCGTTGACCAGAGGCGAGGCAAAAAGTATTCCAAAGATCACGAATAATGGGAATTTGATCGGCTGAGGCTTTGGAGAATAAGATGAGATCGTCAGCAAAGAACAGGTGAGAAAGAGTTGGGCCCGGCTGACTTAAACACGGATGGGCTTCCATTTACCTTGAGAGATAGAGTGTGTGATGGAGTGACCCAGGCGTTCCATACAAAGTACAAAGAGGTATGGCGATAGAGGATCGCCCTACCGGAGGCCTCGAGAAGGGAGAAAGGAGCCGCTAAGATCGCCATCCCACTGGGCTTGGAAAGAAACCGAAGTGACACTTTTCAAAATGAGATGGATTAAGGATAGCGGCAGGCTGAGAGTGATAAGAGTATCCTGGATAAAAGCCCAAGAAACCTGATCGTAAGCTTTCTCTAGATCGACCTTTAGATCCAAAATGCCCTTCTTGCCGGATCGATGGCGCATGGTGTGGATAACCTCTTGTGCAATGATAATATTGTCGGTGATCTATCGCCCAGGCACAAAGCTGCATTGGGTGGGAACAACCAGATGGTCGAGGTAAGGTTTAAGGCGGGTCACGATGATTTTAGTGAGGGCCTTATAAAGAACCGAGCATAAAGCGATAGGTCGGAATTGAGTGACGTTCGTGAGGGACGGGGTTTTGGGGAGCAGAACAAGAATGGTATGATTCAAGGCATCATCCCAGAATTCACGCTGGAAGAGATGCTGAATGTAAAGCGACACTAAAGGCCTTACAATTTCCCACTGAGACTGATAAAATAGGGCAGAAAAATCGTCTAGGCCAGGAGCTTTATGAGGATCCATTTCAAAGAACACGGTCTTGACCTCGTCCGTGGTGATTGGGTCGCTCAAGTCTAGTTGAGCCTGAGGAGGAAGGAGTGGAAAAGTACTGATGGAAGAAGTCGCCTGAACGGGAAGCGGATTGGACGTGTAAAGGGTTTTTAGGAATGTGGTGACAATCCGTCTGAACAATCCGTCTGATTTGGGTAGGGTCCGAAGTAGTGCATCCCTGTTCATCCTATAAGGTGGTGATTTTCATGCGTTGTCGTCGAGCCTTGGTCACGGTGTGGTAAAATTTGGTGTTGCGGTCGCCTTGACCGAGCCATTGACTACGTGACCGTTGATGCCAATAGAGTTCTTCTTGGCAGAGGACCTGTTCTAGTTCCGACCTAAGGTGTTCTTCAAGGTCGTGGAGGGACTCCAAAGGAGAATCCTCCACTACTTTCTGAATGCCGTGGAGACGAGCCATGAGGCGCTTCTTCCGGTGGAAGATATTCCCAAAGTGGTGTTGGTTCCAATGGCTGATAGTTTGGGATATTTCCCGCAAGGCTTCAGGAATGTGAGAAATATCCGAATTCCAACTGTGGGCTACGAGTTGGTGGAAAGAGGGGTCAGTCAACCAAGCTAAAAGGAATTTGAAAGGACGCGGCCGGGGGGCATGCGAAGAGCTGAGGGGAAGGGTGACGAGGAGAGGACGGTGATCGGATTGAAGGAAAGGTAAATAGGCCACAGAAGTAGGATTAAAGGCGGATTGCCAGGAGTTGGAACATAGGGCGTGGTCTAGGCGAGCTTGGATGTTACCGCATCTCCACGTGAATCGGGGGTCGTTAAAGCCGAGGTCGTGCAGACTACAGTCTTGCACACAAAGTTGAAAAGGCTTGTTAATCACCGAAGTAGTGCTGGAGCCTCCTCTTTTATCGTGGTGATCCAGTTTCGCATTAAAATCACCTCCCAGGAGCCAAGGCTGCGTGGAATTTTGTGCAAGTTGACGTAAATGAGCCCACAGAATGGGATGAAGAGAATATTGCGGACTAGCATAAATAGCGGTAAAGTTAAAGGACCGCTGCTGCCAAACGATGTTAGCATGAATGAATTGGCGGTGCGCTAACAAAATTCGAACCTCAATATCTGAATTCCAAAGCATCCAAATCCCTCCCGAGAAGCGAATGGCTTCCACTCGGAAGGAATGTGAAAATCCGAGTCTCTGGATAACACTCAAAGCACGATGGCCACTAATCCGGGGTTCAAGTAACACAACCAGAAAGGGTCGATGGATGCGTAAATAATTTTTAAGAATGGGCTGAAAGGAGTTGCCTCCCGCCCCTTGGACATTCCAGATGAAAATAGACATGAAAAAATATATAGTAAAGAGGCTGACCTGATTAACCCGTGGTGATTTCCATTGCATCCGACGGCCCGGGGCTGGTCTGAGTAATCTGTACAACTGCGGACTCCATAGGTTGAGGTGAGGAGGATGAAGGAACGTCGTGGAGGTGTGCCTGAGCTAGATCAAGGGGCCTACTGGTGGGGAGAGAATCAAAGGAGGCTATCGTGTGCTGAATGGCGGAGGGCATTGCCTCGTCTCCTCTGCGTCCATATCGCCAACGCCTCCTGTGGGTGGTGAGGATGAGGAGGAAGCCGTAGCCGGAACCACTACGTCATGGTGAGAAGGAAGTGAGACGACGGTATGCTGCATGGGGACCATGGAGGCCTGGGGCAGGGCAAGTGTGGGGGCGGTAGGAGGTTGGTAGGCTGCCGAGGGGGGCCGGAGAGACGTAAGGGACGTGGGCTGAGGTGCGAGTGGGCTGGGGGAAGACTCGGGCTGGCAGGTTAGGCTATTGTGTAACTAGCGGGTGTGACGCGAAGATGGGCTAGGCGGGAGGACCGGGTCGAATGTAGCACCCCACTCCCGCAAGACCCGAACCCGACATCGACGGTGATATCCGAGCCCACGACCCGCGAGAGTGGTATGCTAGAGCGGTCAATACAGTTTAAAAACTCCTTATGATATTTTTTTTAAAACCCATCGAGTGCGCAGAAA
>JANITW010000001.1:22597794-22612428 GCA_027564335.1 Erythroxylum williamsii | reverse complement strand
TCAAATGATGCGGAAAAAGGCTAGTCTATTACGCGGTCAATTTTTCAATTTTTAAACGATGATAGCTTAATATCAGTAGAATTTTTTAAACTTTAAATCTCTTATCAAACAGATTTAACTTCTAGTCTAGTTTTGAAAACAAAATGAATTTACAAAAATGATCATCTATATAATCTTTTAGACTTAAAAGTCATTTAATGTTTTTATTGAATGAGTTTATCCTCAATATTTTTACTTGTCTTATTTTTCTTAGTATTTGTTTGAATAGACTTATATTAGTAGAACTTTTGTTAGTAAAACTTTTCTAAGAAGAGCTTTTCTAAAAAGTTAGTTGATTGTCAATTAAAAAAATAACTTTTTAAAAAAAACTTCATATAGTAGACTGTTTGGTAATATAAAAATAAAAAGTATTTTTATTAATTTTAACTATATTTTATTTTATAATAAAAATTATTTATGTATGTAAATAATATTTAAAGTATATTATAAGAAAAAAAGTTTTGTGAAAAATTCTAGTGGCAAAGCTTTTCTATATGAGTATAGTTGCCTGGCAATAATCTGAAGATGTGCTGCTACATCATTAGGTGCCCTAAATGTGTAAATTATATAGAAAGAAACGATTATGTTTGTTTCTGTGAAATATGATATTAGCGCATAAACAAAGTGAATTTATGCTCCATGAAAAACAGCGGGAGGAAGTAGCAGTTTGGAATTATCAAAAGAAGTTAAGAAAGTGGACCAGTTTACCACTCAAGTTCCTCACTCTAAAATACGATAGTCATCTATTAATAATTACAGAAATTACAGCAATCATAAAACCTTGTTGTCTACAATTTCTTAGCCTAGCCTGATAAAGTGTAAATATTCAAAGCTTCTCTGTTTCTTTTCAACACCATTTATAGCTTCCCTTGCTGTTCATATCATTCACATGACAAGACAAACAATTCAGTGTAGAATGGAACATGTATTGCTTCTTTGGCTGAATTGTACTTATCCAAACACTTCTTCAGTGAGCGAAGATCTCTCTCATGCTTCGAAGATCGATCCTAAACCACAGAAACGATTTTTGGTTAGGGGTAAGCAATTCAACAAAGAAATGTTGGCAATTAATCTTTTGATGTGGACATTTAAGTGATACTGTCATGTTCTATATTGTCTAAAGATTATGTACATAAATTACTCACAAAATGCTTAGATAATTTCATCAGCAAGAGATAAGGCCATAAGGGACAAATAAAACTTACAAATGATTCTTTAGGAGTAATACATCGACCAAGTATAGCAGCCAGAACACATTTTTCCTTGGGAAACTGCAAAAAATCAACATGGTTTAAATTGAAACCAATAGATAGACGTATAAATAATTACATGCGAAACAAACAGAAACTCTCGAGCTAGGAAGTGATGGAAGATCTTCCTTTCTTCTTTCCGTTTTCTCTAACCTCTTCAAGAGATTCATGACTTTTATTCTAGTTTGAGATACCAAAACAATTTTGCTAAGGAATGGGCATCACTTCTCAGGTTCCTCAGATTAATGAATTAAATGCTTAGGAACGCCAGGAATTCTGTTTCCTGGAATCATTTTGCATAAAACCCTCTTTCGGGAACTGATTCTAATTCTTACCAAATGAATGCAAAAACACTGCATAGCACAGAAAAATTGTCCCACTTCAACTTTCAAAGAAGACAATTGACATTACTAAATCAAGAATCCATTAGTAACCTAAAAAAAGTTGATAACAATTAGAGATAGAAGTTTGCAAATTATAGACAATTACATTAATGTTGCTAGTTGGAGGAAGGATATAGTTTGACCTTGAACAGGGCAAAAGCATATCATCAACCAAAGAATTATTACCCATATTGATCCTAGACAAAGTGAAATCAATTATTGATATAGCTAATTCAAAGGTTTTCATATAGATTTTCTTTCCCTCCAGAGCAAATTGCACTGTAGCACATTCATTTCGACTTAAAAGAATGTTTCCCCAGTAACAAACAAAGAAGCCCTCAATTAGCATCCCTACAGTACATAATATACTTTGTAAGCAATCATACCAGTGCAGGTCCTGGTGTTCAAATTCATAAGCAGCTTCTGCAAAAACTAAGGCAGCTGACCTATAATGCAAGAGGGACACAAAGTTGTAGTAACAGCTTTTAGAAAAGAGGTGAAAAAAATGCCCAATAGCACTCAGTGATCGACCTGGACCAATAAACTTCTCGCTTAATCAAAATTTAGGAGCACAAAACTTTCAAGGTCCTTCCCACCGTGTTGTAATACAAACACACCATAGCACTACACGCTTGGCCCTGGACGACGTGTTGCAGGGTAAGCTTGCTAGTCCTTCACTCGTCGAAATAGATGTAATGTACACTGAGAGTGAGCAAAAGACACAACCCAAAACACCCATACAATAATCCCTAATATTCAAGTTCAACTGACGCAAACCAGAAACCCATACAATAATCCCTAATATTCAAGTTTAGCCAACGCAAACCAAAAACCACAAATCATACCAGAAATCACAAATCAAAAAGGCAAGTTTTGTTCAACGGTGATGGGTTTGCGAAACAACTTTTCCTTTGAGAAGATGGGTGTGTCCCTTGAGAAGTTCCCTTGAGAAGATGGGTGTGTGCCTTGAAATCGGTGGTCACTTTTCCCTTGTGAAGATGGGTTGGTGAAAACAACGTGAAGAATCAAATCTTAATACTGAGGTAACTCGAAAAAGCAAAATACGAAAGTTGAAGAAGGTAGTGAAAACTGAACACAAAAGACAAAGGTGCTAGATTACGTTATAAACGTGAGTGACGCAAGCAAAAAAAATCTACCTGAAAAAGTTAAAATTAGGATTTTTTGAAAACCTTCAAATTTAAATTTTAAAAAGTTATATTTTAATTTTCAAAAAAATTATTTCTATTTTAAAAATACTTTTTAAAGATTATAGTCCAACAAGTTCTTAATAAGATTGATGAATCCGACGTGGATAACTTAAATATCTTTCAAATCACAAAAATAGCTTTTTTATTTTTTAAAATAAAGGAGAAGGTTGGTTAAGGTTAACTCCTCCGTGTGTCAGGGAGCTCGATTATGACAAAGTAGACGCCACCTTGTTTTGCAACCTTAACGCTTCCTATCTCAATTCCATACATTCCCGTATCATCACTTCACAGACTTTCACACATCTCTCTCCCTCTATCAGAATTTTCTGGTTTCTTTCTCTGTCTTTTTCATAGAAGTGAGTACCCTTTTTGTTATTCTGTTTTATGCCTGCTTGTTACTGGGAAAACGGATTTCTTTTCTCTAGTGAAATCTTAGACAATTGCTTCTATTTGGCCAGGATTTCGTTGTGTAGGGATTTCCAAAGAGGTTGAAGTATAGGTCTTTGAATGTTTGAGATTATTTTACATCTGTGCAATTGCTTCATGATTTGATAAATCGTCTGTACGTGATCGCTTTGACAATTTGGAAGTGAAAATTCTCGTGGGGTTTTTGGGTTGACCTCTGTGTCTAGCTAGTTCGTTGATTTGTGTTTGTTGTTTATCCATATTCGTGGGATTACATCAAATTTTAACTTTGAAATTTTGTTTCTTTTTTTCATTTCGACTGATGGGTATTTTTTCCCGTTTTAGTATAGCAATGGGAAACGCGTCATCGATGCTGACTCAATATGATATAGAGGAGGTTCAAGGACACTGCCATAATCTATGTAAGTTATCTATCCCTCTCCGCTTATTTTAATTTGTCTCTGTTCTCACTCTTGATAGTTATGCTCCTTTTTATGTTTTTGGTGGCCTTGTTTATTCTTACACAGTTTATTGGTTTTCGCTCTCAATCTGTTCTCTTTTTTTCTTTTTGGGATTTCAAATTCAGTTTCCCAGCAAGAGATCGTGTCATTGTATCAGAGGTTTTGCCAGCTAGACCGAAATGCGAAAGGATTTATCTCTGCTGATGAATTCTTATCAGTGCCTGAATTTGCAATGAACCCTCTTTCTCAGGTGGTGATCTTTTGGCTTGAGATTATGCTAAATTGAAAAGTAAATTTGGAAACTTATTTTACTGCTTCTTGCAGAGACTTCTTAAAATGGTGGATGGTTTAAATTTTAAGGACTTCGTTGCCTTCCTGTCTGCTTTTAGTGCAAAGGCAACTAAAGAGCAGAAACTAGGACGTAAGCGTTGTCTTGCCACTCCTAATTTTTGGTTTCCCATCACCGTTCTCTGTTTTTGTGGCTTACAGTCTTTATCTACTGAAAACAACCGAATGTTTATGTACTTTTATTTTGCTTAGTATGGATGGGTATCTAGATTCGTTTTCATTCCAAATAAATTGTTCAAATTTTTTGTTTTAAGCTGTTAACTGAGCATGACTTTTATGTTTTCCTGTATTTATTTTGTTTGCAGTTATTTTCAAAGTATATGACTCAGATGGTAATGGAAAAGTGTCTTTCAGTGACATTTTGGAAGTGCTTGAGGACTTATCTGGTTCTTTCATGACTGCTGAACAAAGAGAGGTATCAAAGAAGAACTTCTTTCTTGTTTAACTATTACTAACGAGGATTAATTGATATTAGCTGATCTTTGTGGAACATTCCATTAGGGTACCGATTGATGAATTCCTTACAAAATTATAAAATACTCTAATTTTGGTGACTTTCCACACTTTGTGGCATTTATAACATCATCGTCATTTTGACTGAAATGTGCAATATATGTGACATACTCTGTACTCTTCCAATGACAGCATCTTTGTTAGTGTTTCTGCATTTTCCTGTACAATTTGTTTAATTTTCCTTTATTTTTCTGTGGAGATTAATATTCTTTGTCGCTTAGTTTTATTACTATATTCTTTGTCAATGAATGGCCTAAAGTTATTACTTTCCCTATCAACTTCAGACCGGCTTAATCATTTGTATTTCATGTTCTTCCTTTTACAGGAAGTGTTGAGCCAAGTTTTGGAGGAAGCAGGTTACTCGAGGGCATCCTACTTAATGCTAAATGACTTCATCAAGGTACTTAATATATATTTTTCTCTTGCAAAAGCCATTGTCCTAAAAGACTTACTGCTGAAGTGGGTGGGGTGCTTGAGGGGGTTTAATACATATTCGTGGTTCAGTACTTCTCTATCATGGGGCTGTGTTTGAAGTTTGAACCACCCTTATTGTTACAAACCCCAACATTTGTGCTCCAAGCTATTGAAGAGGAAGACTTGAAGATAGGATTAATAGATCTCCAGTGGCAGTTGTTATATAGTACATGTGGTCCCTTTTGTCTAAACAAGGACTGTAAGGTTCATAAAATGGTACTATCCTTTTGTCTAAATGAGGACTATAAGGTTCATAAAATGGTACTATCTTAAAATATTGCCCATGGGCTGCAGACACTATGAAGCAGCTTTTAGTCTTTGTTTCGCTCCCTTTTGTCTTAGGCAATTGTTCTGCAAGTTAATATGTTGTCAATCCATTTATGTTCTCTGCGGTTGTACTGAAGATCCTTCGTCGATGTATAGAAATTGTGCTTTGAAGATAACTTAACTCAGATAGCTTTGGACCTGAAATGTTTTCAAGTAATAGTGTTGGCTAATTTCCACTACACTTGCATAAATGTATCTGCAGGTCTTTGGAAATTCTGGCCTGAAAATGGAGGTTGAAGTTCCAGTGGATTAGGATGACCCTGAGGACATTCCACGCGACATCAATGGAGAATCATTGTCGGAGAAAGATTCCCAAATGCCACATTATACAGAGCCCTTATAGTCGAAGTAGAACATAACCTGTACGAATGCGATCTTCACCGTATATTCCCAGGAAACGTAAAACGTTTTCTATAAGAACCACCTCCAGGGTTTTCTGTAAGAACCACCTTTAGATTTCTGTAAATACCAAAATAGTTCACCATGTCTTTGCAACGTGAGAAACTCTTAGGAATTATGATTTGGTGTTGACACTAGATCTTTGTGTTGGAAATTGGGACAGGATTTGATTCTATACTTGGTGGAATAAGAATTAAACTTTATCATTCGACTTTCTGAAAGTTCTAGAATTCAATACTATGATTAATGCATAATAAGTCTAGATATAAATTGTACCTTATTATGTGGTTTGATTTTTTTTTCTTTATTTTTTTTGGCTGTTTTCTTTGAATTGTTTTGAAACTAGTTCATTGCCACTATTGTAGTGTCACATGTATAGGGTCTCTAATGGTATCTATACGAACAAGTTAAGAGAATTATATAAGTGGTGTAAAGGATATTAGGTAAGAATTATTCTCTATTTTAGAGGCTAAACTTATCTACAATAGAGTTAAAGTTTTTTAATAATTTAATTGAAATAAAATTTTAATTTTAATTTTAATTAAATTTGAATTTGAATTTGAATTATAATTAATTTTTAATACAAATTAGGGTTAAATAAGGTATAATATCTCATTTTGATCTTTATTTATTAAATATCTCATATTTAATATTAAAGTTTTATATATTTTATGATCAAATATAACTTTATTAAATTACATTTTCACTAATCAATTGTTCTTTATATGTGACATGTTTAATTCTTAAATATGTTGTAAATTAATAAATTGTAACATTAAATTATGCTCAAAATTAGATAAATCAAACTTTTTTAATTTATTTTTGACTCTCTAATTAAATAATTTGTATACATAGATTAAGATTGATATCTAATAACGCATAATGGCTATTCAAATATTACGAATGTCAAAGTGATTTTGACTAAATTTTTTGTATATGATTTTTTTTCTTATAGTTTAATCATTTTATCTTACTTACAATGTTCTAATTAGACTTATGACATTGAATTAATATAACAGAAACATTCTCTCAAATTCTTAATCACTTTAAAGTAATGAATCTTATATCAATTATTCAACTTCTTACATATATTTCATAAAATATTTAATGACTACTAATTAAACTATCCTTGTTTAGAATATATTATAACTAGTATCAAAACATATCAATCTCTATATGAGATATTTTAGAGATCCCAAATGAAGGAATCACTTATATAATTATTGTAATGAGATTTTTCATAGATATATAAGTAATGTTTCAATTGAAATTTTTAAATAAGGTTAGTTCAATAAACTTATTTTCTAATAAGTACCCACAAGGTTATTTAAGTATCTCTATACTTTAATCTACAAAAATGACTTATTTTATTCACAAGGAAGAAACACAACATGCAATAATCTTTTTATACTTTATTAATGTCCAGCCTCAATAGTTCAACGACTAAGAACATTTAGGGATACTACACAAACACAACATAAATGATCTCCTCATAATTTTATTTCCAATATGCATTTATCTTATAAACTTTATCATTTGTATGTATATATATGTTATATTTGAATATGAAAAACAAAAGATTGCTTTTAAATTATTATATCATTTAAAACTATAATCAATTGATTGGCAATAGGGCATAAATATTTTACTTATAGTAATAAAGTTTCTCTACGGTGACTACATGCTTAAATCTTACAACTTTCACCTTAATTATTACCAGAATTGGAAGAAAGTGCCTAAATATATGTTTGGATCTTAACGAGACTTTAGTTCCTTTTGAACATCCAATGACTATAGTATTTTACAGTACATTATTGTTTCAATAATGCAAGGAACTATACTAAATTTGTTAGATAATTTTTTGATCTAAATAATCATTTCCACTTAAGAAAAATATATTATTCCTTGATTAACAATTAATGCTATATTAGAAACTTTTTAGCTCAAAATAATATTATTCTAAGTAAAATATACCTTAACAAGGACTAACTTTTGTTAAATCAACGTTACATCTATATAATCTTGAACTTAAATATCAATTTATTGTAGAATAAGGAATTTTTTAATACTTCATAAGTATACGGCATTTCAAATATTAAATACTTTTAGTATATCATCTATGCACTTTGACTAAAATAATTAAAAAAACTTTTGTACTTGCATCTGTAGATCTAATTTCTATAATTAAGTTTTTTTTTACTTTTTTGTTTTCAATAAGAGTTATTTTTGGAATATTATATATTCAACGAAATAAATTATTTTTCTATGAGCATTATGTCTCTGCATATTCTCATTGAAGAGGACAATAACAGTCCCACTAACTTTTTTTTTTACAGAAATGATAAATTCATAAGCCCCTTCAAAATAAACTCTTTGAATTCTTCATGTCAATCTTTTAATAACTCAAAATATTTCAAAAAATATAAAATGTATCAAAAAAGGCGTTAGATCTAATTGAATAGATTGTTATAAGATTTGAAACCTTTTTAAATTTCATCTTACTCTCACTACCTATCTCGAGAATCATTGAAATAAATATTTTATTTATTGGAGTTTGTAAGATCATATCTAACATTTTTGGATATCTTATACATTTTTGTTGTCTAATATAATTCCAAATTTTTTGGATAATATATTCTTTAAGTAAGCATCATATCCTAAAATTGATAACTTTGACTCTTTTAAAGTCTTACCAATTCATATCTAATATAAAATCTTATTAATTGATTTAATTGAAAATTTTAAAATCAATTTATTGTATTTGGCTTAACTATAGAAAAAATAGATATTGCATCATAGAGTATCTCATATTGCATTTTCCTCTTTGCACAAATCCATACTATTATGTAATTTAATTGTGGAGGTATTTAATAGAGATTCTTATTCCCCATAGATAATTAATTTAGATCTAGTATCAATCTCGTCAAAGTACTTCAACATTTTCAATGTTTATTATCTAATTAGATTTAAATAATTTGAATTTTTAAAAATTTTTAACTTAATATTTTATTTAATACTTATGACTATATCACATAAAGTCATTAGTAATCAAATGAGATGCAAGTATCATTTTTAATGAAATGTTATCATATCTAATATATCACTTGTTTAAATTTTAACAATTCAATATCATCATCCTAAAAAATTTCACAAGTTTCATACTATTCTTAATCAAAAGGATACATTTCATTATATTGATTTAACAAATATGATATAAAAAGATAACCTCGATTACTTTGTATTCTTGTCACTTATGTTAAATATAAATCTCCTTTTATTCAATATATACAAATTATTTATATAAACTACTTTTACTTAATAATCTATTTCTTATCATACCTTAAACATTATAGTAATGTTAAGTATAAATTTAGTATCAAATAGTTAAAAGCATAAATAAGAAATATGTATAATCTCTATCATATCTAGTATAGGCAACATAAACTATATAAACATTTTTTTCTAATGATAAGTATTCTTATACTATAGCAAATGTCTTCAATGTTAGTTTATGTTTATACTTTTAGTATGGTAAATAGAGTGGAACAATTCTATCAAAGTGCTATACCTTTCAGTTATACACTATGCAACTATTTGCATTGTGCTATCATGATTGTCATTCACATTACTTGTTGTCATTAGAGTTTTGGAAACATAAGTTAACTCAAAATGTCATTACATTTTATCATCTATATGATATTAACTCAAAAAAAATTCTCAATAGGGATTAATGGCAAAATCACGTAACAGATATACAATTTTTCATTCTATTTTGAGAACTATTCTCAAACCTAACATATGTCCCAAAAAATTTCATTTATTAACACTTAATATTAGTTATTTATTAACACTTAATATTAGTTATACTATGTAAAGATAATTTTTACTTATAATAAAAAATAAATGTAAGGAAAGCAAGTAATTGGTTATATGTCATGAAAACCAAATAAGATTATGATTTCAATTATTCTTTTACTCTAAATAATATCCTTCACTATTATTTTGTAAATATTACTCTAATCTCTTCAATAGTCTAAGATCCTATGCAAATTTAGTTAACCTTGACTTTTCTTAACAAACTAATTAAATTTAAATTAGGTAGATAATAACTTTTTCAATTACCTTATGTAACTCCTAGATCCGTTAAGTAATAAATCTTATCTGTTCTATATATTATTCTTATCTTTACTTCTAAATTAATATGATCATAAGTCTATTCATCCAAATCATAAGAATTTATTTAAGTATGACTCTTTTTATAAAATTTAACATATTTGGATTAAAGTGACCTCAAGTTTGCTTAGCAATCTTAACAATAAATGAAACTCTTTTATATTCTTATAATAATATAAGGCAACAATCATGTTTTAAACATATATTTAATATTTTAACAAGATATTTAATATTAAACAGTCCCATTAAATGCACAATTGCATATAAAAATGTTATACATATAAGCTTATAATTCAACTTGTATCCAGTATATATCAAATATATAAATAAAACATGAAACTTATGCACATAAAATCAAATTATAGGCATAAAATATCAATACTTCTTTGATTCTAGTTATTGATATTTATAATATAAAAACACTTTTAATTATTTATATAATTAAATTAGACTAAATTCATTGATTTATTAATAAATTAAATTCCTATTCTAAAAACAAATTTAATTTAATTTAAAATTATTTTTAAATTCAATTAGAAATCATGTTCTATTATCTTGATTCCTTTAATGAAATTTATTTTATAATTTTAACAAATTACTCTTCTTACTTATTATAATTAAGAAAAACTATTTTTTCAAAATTTTATAATAAGACATTCTAATCAAGTTAGAAAATTATATTTAATTTAATTATAAGTAAGATTTTCTTAATTAAAAATTATAATAATAAAGGAAATGACATTCAAATTAAACAAAATATTTTAAATTTATTAAGAAATATCTTTATTATTTATTTAGAGATTAGTTTCTGAACTAATTAAAAATATTCTTAAAAATTTAAAAGTTCACATTTCGTAATTAATAAATAAAATTATTATTAATTAGGTATAAATTATTCATTTTTTAACTTTTTCATAACCCACCATCCCTACTTGTTCATTGCTTTCAACACAGGGCCGATGAGTCCATTTAAGGTTTCTGGGTTCTTAACTTTTCAAATTCATGTGTGGCTTAAGGTTTATAAAGTAAACATTAATCTTAGGCTTTTGGCCCGAGGTTCAGGGTCATGAACTTGAAATTTTTAGTTTAAACTTAGTTGTGTGTTTTGTTTGATCTCTAGTAAAAAAACTATAGCAAATTTTGAATTCCAAATTGAATGTAGGGTTTTGGAACTTTCAATAAGAACCTTCTAGATATTAGCAAATCAAATATGAGTTTGCAATTTTAATTCTAAAATTTTGACCAGTAATAATCGTATAATTTTAATCTAAGATATGAAATTAAAGATGGCTCTATTATCAGTGATGGAAAATTGGGACGTGAGTAACAATGTAAATCATATTTTATTAAGTAATTGGTTATTTTATTACCGTTTCTTTCAAATTGTTTTTGAAATTATTTTATTACAATAGTCAGCACAAGAGAATTTTATAGTTATACAAGAAATATTAGCTCCTTTAGAGCCTATGTGAATTTATAATAGGATTTTTAACTTTTTAATAATTAAATTTAGTTCTGTCGGATTTTGGTAGGGCTGGGCGCTGCTGCTTGGATCCATGAGATTGACTGATTCTGATTCAAAGATACCTACAAAATAATAAAGGCACGCCGGGGGTTGATTTCCGGTAGGCCCCTCCGACGCTCAATTCAATTTTTTGTGAGAGTTTTGGTGGCTAGTAAATAAAAAAAATAGGGTTCTTGGAAGTCGTGCCTTTTTTATCATAAGGTAACGAATTTATATGGCTAATACCTATAGGAATTAGGTCAATCCTCAAGGGATGAGCCGATCGGCCCATGCGCCGTTCTGAGTCTGGACTTGGGACTAGCACGATCGACCCAATCATAAGCCCCCTACTCCTCGAGTCTGACCAAGGAAAAGGGTCGAAGGAGTACATAAGAATCGTGCAGCTCATCTATAGGACAACTCGTGATAGGCCCGATCGGTCGGACATCAATGCTTAGTGCATGATAGCTCGTGATAGGCCCGATCGGTCGGACATCAATACTTAGTGCATGACAGCTCGTGATAGGCCCGATCGGTCGGACATCAATGCTTAGTGCATGACAGCTCGAGCCAGGATCGGTCGGTTGAACGTTGACGCCTAGCGCATGAAGGCATTTGATTTAATCATTACTAACGACACGTGTCATCTGACAGGTTTTCAAAATTTAAAATGAAACGTCTTTGTAACCGCTGTGCAGCTGTCACATACGTCCTTTTAATTGCTGTGCCGCTATGGGTAACTGATAACCCTAATTTGCACGGCTCAGATTTTACCGCATGTCCAAGTTCCATCGGTACGCCCACTCAGTATCTTTGTTATAAATGCTCGGAATTGACACATTTGCTTCGCTTTCTGCGTGTTCGATTCTTCAATCTTTGCTTCCTTTCTTCTTCATCTCCCTGTTCGCAGCCATCAGAATTTCCTTTTTCACCATCATCCAAATCCCTAACTCCAGTCACTAAACTAGGTACGTCTTTCTTCTTTTCTTCGTCCTGTAAATTTGATTTTCAGTAATCATGTCGTCGACTAGCTCTAGAGACGAACTTAGACTTAGGAACGAATCTAGCTCCCCCTCTCCTCTGTCACCTCCTTGCCAACCTTCGCCACGGACATCCCCGAGTCTTAGCGAGGAAGTAAGTACGGTTCTGAGGGAGCTCCATCAAGAACTGGTGGCCGAGAGAGCTTTACAAGTTGTTGGGTCGCTGGAGATAGCGGCGAAAACGATGGAGGAGTCGGAAGCTGGTGGAAATGAAGCGTCAGAGTCAAGGGAGAATGAGGGAATCGGAGCGAGCGCCCAGAAAGATGGGCAAATTGTTGAAAGCCCACCGAACGACCCTTCGACAATGACCGAAAGGGAGCTGAACCGGTCGATTATTAAGAATAATATCCCTTCGTCTTGAGGACCTAGGTTGGCTGGCAAGAGCGAAAGGATTCATAGCAATGGGGGCGGCTACTTCGCTGTGACAGAGAGCTTTTTCTTGATCGATGGTATAAAGCTTCCATACGTCCCGATCATCGATGAGGTATGGCACGCCTACCAATTAGGGTCGAGCCATATTCTCCCAAATGGTTGGAGGTTCGTCAACGGTTTGGTTTGCTGTGCCATCATTTCGGGTGTCCACCACCAGTCAGTGTCCTGCATCATTTTTTAAGAATGAATTAGAGCTCAAGCGTCGGGGCCAGGATCCCTCTTCTCCAGTATAGGGATGCGAGGTATCGTCTTGCTGGAACAACAGGATCAATCAAAGCATGAAAGACGAAGTACTTCTTTGTGAGGCCCCCAGGATCCACCTTTGAATCCCAGTTGTGGAGGTACCTCCTGGCCGAGCAATGGAATGATATTGCCGATCTACACCTTTCTGGGGGGAATGGGAAGTGATCTATAGGATCAAGGCACTCGGTCGGTATTCTTTCGACCGTCTCGTTCTGGGGTATCATGGAGGGGCGTCAGCCGATACTTTTTTAATTGATCTCCCTCCTCGAATTAGAAGGCTAGAAGAGGAAACTGCCCCTCCTGGTTAACTCCTCGTAGTTTAGTTATCTGCTGTATTCACAAGTACTAGTTTCGATTTCTAACTTGCTTCTATAATTGTGCAGCCATGGTAAAAGTCAAGGATTTTGCTGGGTCTTCCAGTCTCCCTAAATCCAAAAGGCAACCCAAAGGGCCTAGATCTTCTTCGAAGGTGAAGAAGCAAAGGAAGGAGGTAGAGGCCAGCGAAGACATCGCTCAGCCGACGATGTTGGACCAGCCTACAGCATTGCTGGCCCTTCCATCTACTGAGGACCGACCTGTCGTGTCTGCGTCGTTGCCGGCCCAACCGGTGAAGAGATGGAGCCACCGCTCAAAAGAAAAAAGACCGCTCGAAGTACTGATCGATCGTCCTGTCAGCTGAACAGAGGAAAGGGGGAAAAGCAAGCGCCTCGATTAGATAAAAGCAAGGGGAAAGAGCTAGCCTCCAGCGGTGGAAAATGAGTGTCCACGATCAGCCTTGATAAGACTGCATCGATTAGGGACATCAAAGTCGCTCTGCATATTGCCTAGAAGGTTGTTCCTCCTAAGGACGAGAAATTTTTGGATACATTGAACAATAAGGAGCTGATGGCTAGTCTCGTCCATGGTTGTGCCAGGGATCTGGCGTTCGCCTCTGCGATGCATCAACGTATCGATCAGCTCGATGAAGTAAACCAAACAATGGACCGGGATGTTCACGATCTTCTTGAGCAAGTTAACTGTTGGGCCTGGGCCCCGAATCCCCGATTCCCGAGGCGGCCCCGAATCCCCGATTCCCGAGGCGGCCCCTCGGGTCGCGCCGGCGACGGGCGCCCTAATACGTCAGACCCGATCCCAACATTTATACAAATACATAAGTCGATACAATTACAAACGTATACTCATACATACAACATTCATACATTCATTAATCATTCCAAAAGCATAAACCATCTGCTATTATCATTCAAAGAAATTCAACAAGTATTCTCGAAATGTAACATAATACAAAACTAATCCAAAATACATCAGTATGCTCCATGATGATATGCTGGTGGGCTAACCAAAATACTAACTTATACAAGGCTCCTAATTAGCTCGAAGTTTCCGATGCCTTGCAAGATCAACAGTCGGCCTGTTCTGCACCTGAGGAGGGAAA
>JANITW010000001.1:22530034-22545241 GCA_027564335.1 Erythroxylum williamsii | reverse complement strand
GAATTGTCATTGAACAATGCATTGTGCATATTTTAGTTATTTAAGTACATGTGCATAAGGAATATGTTTTCAATTGTACAATAGTGATTTGTATATGTGTTAAATGTTATAGAGGAACCCTTAGAGCGACCAGTTCTAGATATTGCCGGGACTTCGAGGCAGTAAACAGTAAGCGCGCTTTTGGTAAGTAATTTAGGTGGTAAATTTTGTGAGTAACCTAAGATGGTCTCACCTTGATTTGTTTTATTTATTACTGGATTAAATTGATATTGATGAATGTGTACTGAATTGTGTTCTGAATTCCGGACAATGATTGTCCGAGGCATTTGATGTGTGTTTATATCATTGGAAGTGCTTTCTCATGTGAATATGATTGACTAGTTGCTTTACACATGAAATGACTGAAATGACCTCGTTTTGTTTTAAAACTATTGAGTCCTAGTTGTGGGTAAATAGGCATGCCTAGAAGGGTCTGCAGCTGCTCCTGTGACACTTCGGTGTCAAGACTTCGGTCTCTCCTGTGACACTTCAGTGTTGAGACTTCGGTCTCTCCTGTATAAGTCTCGTTACCCGCCTCTGTAAATGGATTTAATAGTCATATGATTTTGTATTCTGATTTCTGTTTGACTCTGCTATAAACAAAGAAATTGTGGTCTGATTATGAAGGGTTCATACTCTCTCTTGAGACTCAGTTCTATTTTCTGTATAATCTATTGAGATCCAATATAGTATGCTGAATTGTTCTTTCTGATAAATTGTTAATGCATGTTTCTGATATATCATGATTGTGTATATTTAGTTGTCATTTAAGCATAGATTAGTTATTACTCACTAAGCTATATGCTTAGCACGGTAGATTTGCCCTGTGTAGGTTCAAAGAAAAGGACATAAGGACTGGGACGAGTCAACCGCAATGGCCAATGAAGTTTAAGTCTAGTTTTGTTAAAAGTTGTTTTTGTTTTGTTTTTAGTTTGTTTTTGGCTTGTCTTGATGTATATGGCTTTGGATTTATTTGAAGGTTTGTAATAACCTTAATTCAGGCTGGTTCTATTTTGGAACAAGTTGTATATTATGTTGTTTTCTCCGAATTGCTTCTGCTTTGAGCTATTGAGATTGCATGATCAATGTTTCGTATTCAATTTTGTATGTATGTTGTCTGCGTGGCACCCTCGTATCCTCCCAAGGGGTATTTGGGTGTCACACGATAGGATGACACAAATGTCTACCATTTGTAAAATCCTTTCTCATTAAATTCAACATTCATGCATAATTATAGATGAACTTGGTCACCATTTTGACTTTCTGCACAGTCTAATCAATAATAGGAAAATACTTTGCATCTTCTATATTTTTCAGCATTAAGTCAATACAATGTGTATCATAAGGAGTCAAAAAAAAGAATTATACTTATTTTGTAACCTTCTTCCCATCACTTTATAAGCAAATTATTGTCAGTAATAAACTAAACAATATTTTTAGCCTTACTTCATCCATAACTTCATCGAATATCTCAGATAAAGTATCAATATTCCTAACAAAGCCAAATGCATCAATGGACTCCATAAACATCGAGCCATATATAGAAAAAACCAAAAAAATTAATAATAGGCTCATGTCTCCTACTTGTCCAATCATTACACATGATTAAACACCTATAAGTAGCCCAATCCATTATTCTTTTTTCCAAATAACTTTTAATTTCAGAAAATATCTCAAAATTTTACCTCTTTAGTCATCAATAGAAGGAGTTTTGTATCCCAAATCATAAGAGACTATAGCATCCACTATAGGCTGATGATAGGAAGATTGGGAAGCATTGAATGTTGTACCTGTATCATACACCGTCTTGCCATTGTCATATCTATATTGTAAGCCGCGTCTCTTGATTGCATGGCACGACGATTTAAAGGTTGAGTTTTAGGAGTTGTTTGTGGTGACAAAAATTAGTCATCTGCCTTTCATTTCTTTTCCTAACATCAAATCCAAATGCAACTTTCACTTCTTGCTAGGAAAGAATACTACTAACTTCAACATTTCCACTATCATCATGAACACTGGCAAATGAACTTCCACTACTAATTTCATAAGTCAATATCTTCCTTCTATCTTTCTTATGCTGGTATTCTTCAAGCAAAGTTTTCATTTGTCACTTCATATCATGACTTATTTTTTTACAGGTTTTTATATCTCCTTTAATCCCAGTTAAATATTTTTTTAATCGGGTGATTCCTCCACCTTTTAAATGCTAGTTATAAAACAAGAAAATAGTACAATTCTTCATATTGGGGACCAATGCAGCATGAGCCTAAGCTAGATCATTATATCTTCATAAAATGGTTAAATGTTCAAGAGTACTTGAACTTCCTTCCATTTATTTGTAAAAATAAATGAAGACATATATCAAAATAAAGAAAACATTATTTTATTATCAACTACCATCACAAAATATGTATTGTTGAACTCAAAAGTCCAAACTAACTTATTTACACAATACCCATGTCTATCTTATATAATATAACTCATTTTGTATGATTACATCATACACAATTCAATTTCATCCAATACAATTCAATTTTTTCCAACATAATTCACCAATAAGTCAAACACTAGCAATTCAAATATTCAACATACACAATTATATAATACAAATGTCCATCTTTTATAATATAACTCATTTTGTATGAATACATCATATACAATTCAATTTTATCCAATTTAATTAACCAATAAGTCAAAAATCAACAATTTAATTATTCAACATATTGACCATCAAAATATGAAACAATTAGCTATGCAAAACTTTTGGAGTCTCATATAAAGAGAAACAATTTTTTTCTTATATCTTAGTTTTTAAATATTTTCTATTACTTATATAACTACTAATGTAACATTATTAATATTAAAAGTGATAGTTAAAACAACATCTACTTTAATATGAATAACCAAAAGTAATATAAGTAATTAAACTGACAAATAAAAAAAGAGGTCGAAGATATAAAGATAAAAAATTACTAACATGTAAAATTATAAGGAAAAATAAGAAAAAATAGTTAAATACTCAATTAGAAAGGACTCTTTTTGGATTTATGTGTAAGATTGTACTGCACTAAGATGCTCTGATTTTTTCCTTCATATATCTTGAGAAAATTGAGTAACTAACTTCTATACACAAATATGTAAATGAGCTAACATATCATACCATTAGATTTAGAGGTTTTAATAGAATCAAGGAGATCATTCCTAACGACATACTAAATTAGAAGTTGAATGACAAGATTATATGGGCTGAAAATGTTTTGGGAAAATACATGAAAGCAAATAGCTTTAGGAATCTTCCTATAGCATAACCCCAAGGTAATATGGTACAGATTTATTTGGTTCAAGAAATATATTCGAAGAATAGCTTTCATTGCCTAGCCAATAATGAAGAACATATTAAGTATAAATGATAAGCCAACACCGCTCTAAATGTAATCTTAATGTTGTCTTTGTAATTAGGAAATTGAAGCAAGAAATGATTTGTTCTTTAAATGCTCAATTCTTATGCATTAGGTATGAAAAAAAATCTGAAATTTATGCAAATGATCTATTTCATTAATTAATTGGGATAACTTAGTTTATTTAATTATTACGAATAGAAATGAAGAATATTAGAAATTATTTTATTGATAGAATTCAACATTAAATATCAATATCACAACATATTATCCAATAAATTAATACCCAAATACTCAATACTAACTGTAAGAATAACAATTTTGTAACTGTAACAAATTATTATATCAATTAATTATTTACTTTAAATAAAACACTCCATTCACAACAATTCCATATTTGATAATTAACGGTGCCAGGCGGGACGTTAAATTTTTTCTTTGCTATCAAGTCCCTACACTTTTCAAAATTAACGATATCACCCAATATTTTAACCATATTTGAAAGATTAGTCGATATTGGCCGGTACCAAGCAGAACCTCCTGTACCAAAGGGTTTCATACCGTTTCATTTTCTGACTGGTATCGACTAAAACAGAACGGTATTCGTATCCTTAGATTAAGGTGAGCAGGAATAGAAAAAGAAAAAGTCTTGAGGTGGCCGAGAGGGATGGGTGCACGAGGAAACAGTGCGGGTGGCACTTCTTGTTTTTGGATATGATTTACTTCGATTCTTAGTGAATAATGATGATTACACATTATCAATTGTTCACCTTTCGGGAGGGGTTTCCTTAATCACTCCAACTTGAACTTGCTCGTATCTTGTCGAACTTGAGATATGGCAATCACAACACTCATATTTGACCAATCAGCAATAAATACCTTGAAAGACTATATGTTATGTATGGTAGGCTGAAAAATGGGCAAAAGAAGAAACTCCCTTTCATTATTTAATGGCCAATGCAAGGCAATAAATGGATATACATTCAGCTTAGTCTTTGTTTTTGGCCTGGAATCTGCATCTACTCCTCCCCTTGTAGTGACACCAAACCACTGCAGGGATGATGAACCCTGTCATCAAATGCTTCCTTTAAGATGATATTGTTGTTTGAATCATACTGCAAGCATGCGCGGAACCAGTTTCTATTAATTATGCCAACAGTTAGATCAGCTGTAATAGTGACAAAAGATTTAATGACTGCCTTATCACGGACAGGCCCAGACTCGCCAAGTCTACAGCAGAACACTCAACTTCCACGTGTTCAAGGTTTCAGACAAATACTTCCAAATGTTTTGGCACCAAGATTACGTCTTCCCATCCCAATGGGGCAAGCGGGAGAAAGACTTGGGATTTGCATTGGCGTATCTATGTACCCAGTTGACGAAGTTATCACGTAAACAAATGTTTTGGTTTAACATCTGTCCCATTAGTCATACATCTTGTCTAGAATTCCAAAGGAAAGAACAATACTTGAGCAAGTGCACAAACGAAAGAATGACTGCTTTAGTGTTTCGATGAAAGCCAAGGGATGAGTGCGAAATACGGAACATAGAAGACTATTCACCACTTGAAGCACTAGAAAGGTAATACAAAAAAGATCTTCCTCTAGAAATTCCCAGGGGCAAAGAAAATTTCACTATTAGTACTCCTAAAGCCTTTACTTTACATAGTATCTGCAGGAACATGCTTGAACTGCATTCTCTTGCAAGTTGTTCCTCCGAGTAAATGGCATATCATAAACCTTGAACTGCACCAGTAAAAAATTCAGGAAAAATGAATGAGAAAGAAGAGATATAAGTTGAATGAATCATTAATATTTCAAATTTACTGTCGACAACCACATACACAGAGTGGGAAAATCATAAGTTATCACGCGGGTAAGTTTCTAACTGAAGATAACTAGCCAATATGGGAGAAGCTCGGACAAGCCAGTTTGAAATTCCAGGAAGTGTCTTATTGTTAATAAAGTTACACCAGTTTCTAAAGCAAAGCAATGTGCATGGCAACTGGAAGATATTTTTCTCCCTGACGGTTTTATGGTATCCAAGTTTTTGATCAGAAATGTGATTGCTAGCCTAAACAAACTTGGAGGCTAATTGTTCAACAAAAAACATAAACCTGCCAAATGTAAGGCATACCTAGATTAGTAGTAGGCTACCAAGCCAAGCGTGTAAAATAACTTGTGCTCTGGCCTTCACATTATCTCTGTGCTTGATCTGAACCTGAAGGTCCAGCAGAAGGAGTGGCCGGCAAACTGCTTGCTGACCCATTATCAGCAGGTGGAGGCACACCCCATTTCCCTTCAGATTCAAGGGGCTCAAAAACATGAACTGCACCATCCGATAGTCCCAGTGCAAACTGATTTGGTTCATGTGGATGTGCAGCAATAACGAGTGGATGCACATTGGAGCTGTAGATAAATATTCATTAAGAAAACATAAATTCTAACAGTAGTCAAAAATGCAATGTGCAATTCGTACCATCTAAAACTGTATTGATATAAAATTCAGATTGACAGAAAAAAGAAGTAACTTGATCTAATATATGATATCTGAATGAATATCAAGCAACTTGATTTAAGATATCACATCTGAATGAATTGTAGCTCAACAAGATTGTAAGGAGCATTTAGAATATGTTCCTTCTTGTTGGGATATTGTGTTAGAGAAAAATATATCAACCAATGTTGTATCTGCCATTCCTTGCTTCTCTTTGCGTTCTTCCTTAAAAATGTGCCAAAACAAGTTACAAACAATTTAGAGATAAAGAGGAACATGACTTCCAAAATTAGAAACAGTTAATCACGAGTTGTACCATTAAGTTAATTACAGGAATGTTCCTTGAGCAAAGACAGAAATCCATTGAGGAAGAATCAATTAAATGAATGTCATGCAGTCGCAAAATGCCAATTGTGAAATCTGTGATTAAAAAAGTTTAAGCATAATGTATATCGGTAGTTGCATGTAAGAAATGGCCAGATTTTAAGTATATTAAACATACAAAAGAAAGTTGACATGATAGGATGGTATTCAAAAGATGCTGGGAAGAATTCTAACAAGGTTTGAATTAAACTAAGGTCTAAAGAAATTACCTAACATTGGCAGGAAGATAGGATGAAGGATTGATACGACATCGCAATCTTAGATTTAAGTTTGCAGCACTAAACACACAGACAGTTGCATCTAAGAAGCTGGCATATACCAACTGACTGTCACAGGAGAAAGTTGCATGAGAGATTGGTGCAGAAGATTCCCGTGGAACCCACTAGATCCAAAAGGCATTTGTTAACAAAATGCAAAATGAGATCTTACTTCAACGAATAAGAGTCTTGGAAACAAATTGTACCTGCTTTAGAAAGTCAAGTTTTGTAGTCTCATATATGGCAAGTTGAGTTTCATGTACCACTAGGAAGTGCATCTGGTCTTGATGAAATTGTACACGTGTGTCTGACTGTGCTGTTGGCTTCCCAGCTGGCAACTGCAAAATTCTTGTTTTCTGTTTTTCCCATCCATCCGAGTTCCATACACAAAGCTGGAAAGGTCAAAAAACATCTGTAAGACCTTCAATAAAAGAAACCTTGGAATTGCTTACCAGTGGCATCATTGAATAAGGAATACCAGAATGACAACGCAGTTCAACTTGTAGATAAATCTAATTCAGTCTAGAGCAAATAATTAATAGCTATAACTTGTTATGCTTCAACCATTTCAGAATATGACAAGGCTCCTGGTAAAGCATTGAAATATTTAAAGCAAGCCCAGAACCAGAATTGAACATATGAAATCAACTGATTATGACCAACAAACTTGTCTTGAAAAGAATTAATTCAGTAATCCATACAGGTATGAGTATACTGAAGCAATTAAAAAATAATATGCTAGCACAATGACCTTCAAATAATTAAATGGAAACAATTACCTGAGCATCAGCACCTGAAGATACTAGCACATTCAACACATGGGAGAATGCAAGGCCAGTTATCCTTTTAGAGTGGCCTTTGAGCTTGCTCTTGACCTGTAACGATGAAAAACAGAATCAAGTGTTGCTTCTCCAACCAACACAGATGACAACTGGGAAATCTGATAGAATAATCTTATACCTCATCTACTCGGACATTGTATATCTGAATTGTAGAATCATCCATGCCAATAGCAATGATATTATTATCCTGAGGATGGAAAGCAAGGAATGTTGCTGCAGGTGGTGGAGGCATGAAAGTTGTCATCGTCTGAAATTTGCAGGAAGGACTTCTATTTAGCTATTTTCATTGATATCAACTTAAATCCAAAAATATTTGCATACCTTAAATGTCATCATATTGAAAAGGGAAATCTTTCCTCCAGATGCGGACATCACATAAGAATCATTTTTGGACAGCGCAAAGCATGGTACAGCTTCTTCAGGATTTGCATCAATAACATCATTTGTCATTAGAATGCCACTTGATGGCTGCCATAGTTGAGGAGAAAAACTGGCAGTTGCCTATAATATGAACAGCCAGTAGTTCAGATGCAAAGTATAAACACTCCAAAACTTGACTCAGACATAAATCCATACATATATAAAGTAAAATTGCATATCTTCAAACCTTGCCACTAGCATTACGTTCAGTTCGTTGCCATTTCCACAGTAAATGAATCGCGTTTGATGCTAATGCCAAAACAGCATTACCTGAATTTGTATAGATTAACCTTGATATCTGGGAGAAGTCAAAAAATGAAGAGAATGATCAGTAGTTGTTAGCATGTCATAAAAGGTTGTTGGCCGAAATAGCTTTATCAACAAGAAGAAATCCATGATAATTAGTTATGCAGTTACAAGGTACTGAGCAGTTATTATACCTTGGTCACTCTCAAGTTCTCAGGAAGTCTCAAGGACCGACATTGAGATGGTTCGCTGATTTCAGTGAGCTTCCATATCTTTGATTTATCATTAGGTTCTTCAGCTACTCTAGGTTTCACATCTCCCAAGTTTCGAGCATCTCCATTCTGCCAAAAGAAATTTGCCAGTGAATAATACTTGAAAAAATATATACTAAAATGCATCCACCAGAGGAACATAATGACAATGATTAACTATAAATAACAATAAGAAATAAGAAATAAGAAAGAACTAACAAGGAGGCATTATTCTAAAAGCTCTAGAATTACAGAAGATACAGTAATACTGCAGGTGAAATAAGGGGCATTTGAATTGCAGAAATCTCAGGTCTTTGACAAAAAGAAAAAGCACACTGCACACACCATTCCAGTTATTGAAACAACAGGGGTGCCTCTGTCTGCACTACTCGCAGCTGCAGCAGCTGCTGAGATTGGGTTAATAGTAGGCTGCAAGAGAAACACAATAAGGTTATACGTGTTCACTTTGAGATATTTCATCCCAAAAAATATCTGACATTGTTACCTTAGTAACAGCTTCAGATGCTCGTGAGGCATCATACGACAAATTCTCATATGTGCGCAGTAATCTAATACCATCTGTATTGGCTAATACTTTAATCCCATTCTCATTGGCAGAAACAGCCAACAGAGTGCCATCCTTGTTGAAGCGGATACGTGGACTTGCCTAAGAATCGATGACACTAAAAATGAGTAATCCATTGCACAGAAATATCTTTAACAGGTATACCTAGAATCTTACTGGAAGGCCGCCTTCAGCATCAATTGATGTCAAAAGTTGAACGTTGTCCATATCCCAGAACTTAATGGAGAAATCATCCCCAGCAGCCAAAAATCGGTTTCTTATTGTATCAAATTGCACAACACCCAATGACCGTTTGCGAAAACCTTGATATGCCCGTTTCACAGCCCCTTCACTTTCATTCCATTCAACAATATGTGACTCCCCGTCTTTGCTAGTTCCACATGAAAAAAGTCTGAAGTTTTGCCAAAAATCCGAACCAAAGGTTCAAAACCAGAAATTTGTTAGTAAGACCATGCATAAATAAGCAGCAATTGAGCAAAAGACCCATTTTCATAAACAAGATTGTTAAAATCTATTAACCTTGTGCCATCGGCACTGTAGGACATGGTCGTGCACCAGCGGCCAGGGGCCTCATAATCTACTCTAGATCCCAAGTTGTCATACAGCCATGCTTTTATTTTCCCATCCAGTGCTGTTGAAAAGATGAACTGATAAAAAACAAAAAAGGAGAAAGTCAAGCATAGCAAGAGAGTGAATGCAAAGTTGCAAGAAGGAACACACTCGACAAGCTAGGCTTGCATATGCACCTAACATGGAAAATGAAAATGTGTCTGAAATAAGCAAACTACCTGAATATTTTCCTTATGGTGAGGGCAGACAGAATAAACAGGAGCCTCATGACCTTCAAAGGTATACTGCTTTGTGCCAGTATTAGCATCCCACACCTATAGTTACAGAATAAAATAAGTACTATGCAGTCTTTCATGTTAGCAACAATGCAGCATTCATCAGAACACACTAACCTTAATGGTTTTGTCATCACCACATGTTATCACACAAAGTTGCTTATTTGGAGTTGAAAATGCAAGATCATTTACGCCCCCAACATGAGCATCAATCTACATCAAAATCTTCAGTGTTATTTTGCACTTGTAAAGTGACACACAGAGAGCTTAATTTAGCCACGTGGTTACCTCCAGGTGCTGCCTGACATCTTCAGCCCCTTGATAAGAATATATTTGCACAATATGCCTCGAGTATGCAACTCCTGTTGGTAGAATCGAGATACTTATCAGTAAATAATTTTGCACCCCTTAAATTAATGAATGTTTTATGATCAAATAAAAATTCCAACGGATGTTCAGATTACCAAATAATGAGCCATCAGGACTCCAAATCACACGGTTAACAGACACACCAGGATCTTTGGCTAGAGCTGCCTGAATTACAACAAGATTATCAGCATCAAACATGAAAAGTTTGAAAGCTATTCATCACAAGGATTCACAATACCAGTTGTCCCGAACCATCAAGAGAAAAATACACACACCTGAAAAGGCATTGAACATGCACTAAGATCCCACACTTTAAAGTTCCTTGCAACCAGTCGTTCCCTGGAACCAACCTCCCACAGCCCAATATCACCCACGTTGGTACCAACTGTAGCAGGAAAATGAGTTAAAACCCAAAAGCCATCTTCTGGCTAGGGTGAAAGATAGTGACAAGCATAATCAATGATACCAACCAAAGTATACCTATAAGAAGAGTTTGTTGAACTGGATGGAAATCCATGCTCATAGGAGATGATCCTTGATTCAGGGTGCGTAAAACTGTTTTGGGCAAGTCATCAGGTGCATTAAAAGCCTGACCATGGCCATATCCAGGAAATGATACTGGCAACACGTTGACTGGCAAGTTTACCTGACAAAAGGATATGTATGTAAATTTGGGTGATAAAACATGGCATAGGAGTTCATAATCAAATCAGAGAGAACAACACAGCAAACCTCATCAGAAATTCCCATAGGCCTTGTTCTTTTAGCAACATGATCTGAATCACCCGATGGGTAGTCTACAGAAGGATTAGCTGGAGGAGTCCTGGGATGTTTCAAAGCAGCTATATATGACAACAAAATGACTCTTTTGTTAACAAAGAGAACTATGTACTGGACGCAATTCCAGACTTTTCTAGCACAATAAGGAATTTACCAGGGATTGATGAAGCACCAAGACCAATGGCTCCTCCTCCAGAAATTGCTGGATGTGTTACCGAAGAAGGATTAGTCATCCACCCAGCAAGAGGTGCTGGAACTGGTGCAGGTGGAGGTGCAGGTTGAAATGGCTGAATGCATAAATCCAGATGCGTTAAGATAAGCAATCATTCGCAAACAATATTTACAAATCAAGCAGGATAAACCCACCCCATGTACACCAAGTGGAGGAAAACCCCCAGTTTTTGGTAATGGTCCAAGCAAGGGATTATTTGCCGGAGATGGAGCCCTAGCACCATTTGGTTGCCCACAGGAATGATCGACAAAGAGAGTTTTTATATCTGGATTTGGTCTTGGGTTTTTACACAGTTGATGTTGCCAATTCAAGCTGAAAGTTACAAACAAAGATAACTGTTTGCCCATACCAGAGTCACTAATGCTAACTATAATGATTAAAATTAGAAGTAGTCAATGACTTGAAGCAGATGAAATTACAAGAAAATAGTAGCAACATATCATGATTTTTCCAGCATTCAGCAACAGAAAACCAAACTTATTATGAAATAAAACAAAAATTACCAAATTAAATTGTCAGTGACCAATAGAAAAGGGCTTTCTACTATTTCATGTAAAAATCACATTGAACTAACAACATTCCCATGCAATTATATGCATGCATACTCCTAGTAAAATAAAATAAGTACAATTAATTTACAAGTTCTAGCACTTCTAGACGGATTACCTTTGATTAATGAGGGTGCGTAACCTCGAATTTTTTAGGCTGGGGAACTGCAGTTTATCACGAAACAAAGGGTTTGCTTCAATAAGCTTCTTGAGCTCCACTAACATTATTGCTCTTGCAGACTTTGTATCTCCATACTTGGACAGTTGCTCATTCTCCCTGTATCATGACTAGAAATCTTCAGGATAAACTTCCTATTGTTATATAACTCAAAGTTTAATTGTTTCTCAGATGCAGTTCAATACCTAAAGTTCTCCAATGTCAAAAGCTGAGTGATCTCCTTGAAAAGATCCTCATTAAATGTGGCAAACACTTTCAAATCCTTGACCAATATATCCACTGCCTTTGACCGATCATGCCTGCAGAAATTTCAAACACTTACATTTGCATGTAGAAAAGCTTTGGATTTGGAAAGCAAATAACCAAAAATTCAGGTGCACCAGCTTACTTGTCCAATGCTTCCAAATACTTTTGCTTCCTTATCTCAAAAAAGATTTTCATTGAATATCGATTGTCATCGACTTTAGTGAAACCAGATAAGTATTTCTCCACCTCATCCCAGTTACCATTATGCACCTCATCTTCAAAATACTTCATGTTGAAGAAGAACCCAGATTCCTGTTCAAGCCTATGTGACATTTATAGCAATAAGCAATAACCCATCAACCGGTAATCTTCACTAGTAATATTAACAAAAAATAATGGCAACTACTAAGAGACACAGCTTTAAAGGCAAAATGCAATAAATTTAAAGGTCAAAAGAACTAACTTGTGAACAGTTTCTTTGAACTTTTCCTCATCAAGGAACTGTAAGATCAAGAACACGAGCTCTCTACTGAGAGATGACATATTAAAGAACCCGCTTTGACTTACAATTTTTTGGTATAACCAAAATTGGCACTAGATCTGCAACCAAAAAAATACATAAAGGATCAGATATAAACGAGTGAACGTTTTACAAGAAAAAAATTAAAAAACATAAAACTCTAGATCATTTGACCACCTTCAGAAGACAGTCAACAAAACACCAAATCCAGCATTTCTCACACAATTATCCCCACAAAAGGCAATATATAATATTTCAAGTGAAACCAGAGCCCAAAATAATTTCATTTGCCAAAAAAGTATGAAAAAACTAGGGTTTTTCATACTTAGAGGGATCAAAGAGAGAAAGAAAGCAACTTTATAATATTTATGAATCAAATATGGAAAGCCCAACAATGAACAAGCCACAAAAGAAAATTAGGAGAGAGGTCAAGAAAAAAAGAGCTTCAGAAATAAAAACCCAGAAAAGAAAAGCTACAGACATTAAAGTGATTGATTCTATAGCAAAAGCATAAAGAGAGATTTATGAGAAGCTCACCCGAGAAAGCAAGGAGAGATCAGAAAGAGAGCTGAGAGAGAACAGCTTTCTCCCTCTAGAACTTGAGCAGAAAAACTTATCCCTTTCTCTATGTAGACTTTCTCTGTCTAAAAATAACGTTTTAATATATAGATATATACCACCATTAAACCTCGCAGAAATGGAGATTTTTATAGCTAGGAGCAGACGGATAAAGAAGTTGATAAGTCCATGTACTTATCATGTGATAAGTTCGAGTTTCGGTTAAGCAATTTGTTTATACGAGGATGTCCTTATGTATAAGAACAGTACTTTATGGTCCCCACGAAGCCGGCTCAATTTATCTGAGTTTATCGGCGCAGAATGACAACTATTTTACCACTCCAGGAATGCTCTTCTGTAGTTGAGTACACCTTAACTTCTTGTTCAGAAAAGCTGATCTGCATCCATAGTCTTTTGATGTCGTTAAGCGAGAGTAATCCAAGGGAGGGGAACTGAGCTGAGAAGTATAGTGCAAATGTCATGGACAGCGATTTTAACCCATCTCAGATCGACACGAGAATCGAGAAGCTAATATAGGATGCGACAGGAGAGTTGGACCTCAGATTTCGAAGATTATTACGGTATTGCCATTGCAGGACAGCTGAAGAAATTCAGGCTATATTTGACTAAAATTTCATTTTAAATATTAATGTTTACGACAAAATATTAAACAACTTTCAATTTTTAAATTAAACTCTAATATTTTTAAATATTTAAAACAGATCTTAATTATATAAACAAAATTAATTTTTTATTAGTTTAATATCATATCAATACTAACATGATATTTTTTATTTTATAAAATAAAAATAAATGTCAAGATAACATAACATATAAAATTTATTGTCTGAAATGTATAACTATGAATTTCATTGTTACGTGACAAGTGAAACTCGCTGGCTGGAATATATAACAATAAGTCCTATTGCCACGTAATATTAGGATCTATTTTTTAATTTATTTTAAAATGCTAATTATAAAAATATAAAAATGATATCATGTTAGTATTAACATAACATTTAACTGACAAAGAGTTAACTTTGACAAATTTTTTGTTTATTTAAGGTCTATTATGAACTTTTTAAAAACGTTTAAGTTCAATTTGAATACTTCAAAATATTAGGGTTCAAGTTGTACTTTATTGTAAGCATTAAAATTCAAAGTCTACTTTTCATTTTAAAAACTAAATTAAAAGTTAAATTGGTAAGACAAGAAGTTTAAGATTTAAAAAAATCAAACAAAATTAGACTATCATAAAATTGATTGTAACTTGAATAATTTGAAATATGATTGAAGAAAACTATCTTTTCTCATTTAAGAATTTGAAGTTTAATTGACAAAAAATGTTAAATGAAAATTAATCAGTTCATTTTGATTAATAAAAATTGATTAATTTATAAAAATTAGTCAATTTCTTAATAAATTAATTAATTTTCAAGAATAAAAATTATTTAAATAATTAAAATTTAAAATTAAAATAATTAAAAAAATTAATTAGTATTTTTAATCATTAGTGTAGAGATTATAAGTAAAGACAAATTATTAATTATGGGATAGGAACTATTTCTTAATCAATCAATAAAGTCATATTTTAATTAATGATCTAAGTGATAAAGGTTAAGACCATGGTTATGAATACCGGTATATATAAGTCATACTAGACCAAAACTAGTAAAGGTATAATGGGTCAATTGTACTGGGTTTAAATATTGATCAATACTAGTCCATTTCGGATAGTACCATCCAGTATTTTGAATACCGACTAAATATTAATCGGTATCGAAAATTTTTATAAAAAATTCAAAAAATTTTAAAATCTTCCTCCCTGTCTCCTACCTCTTCTTACCCCTTTTTTCCAAAAATTTTTAATTAGTTATTTTATTTATTTCAACTTTTATAATTATTGTGAATTTTTAATTTTTGTTTTAAAATAATAATAAATATTTTTATTACTAATAATAATTATAAATTAAATAAAACTTAAAAATAAATTATTTTTATTTAAATTTATT
>JANITW010000001.1:22485611-22511356 GCA_027564335.1 Erythroxylum williamsii | reverse complement strand
TGGTTTGGTGGTGTGGATTGCACCCTTATGATGTGATAGTAAGGTTTTATTACTTTGGAAGTGATCATGAGAAGAAAATCAAGAAAACTAGTGTGTGGAACCTTAGTCAAACTTGGTCAAAGGTAAGATCCATTGCCTAAAGTTTTTTATTTTTCCATTTGATGATTTAAGACTAATGAATGGCATTAGGAAGTTAGTTTAATGATGAAAGAATGGAAGATAAACCGTGGAAATGATTAGATGAAGTTTCAACTATGGCTAATAGGCGATATGATCCAAAATTCTATTATGGTGTTTTATAATGTTCATAGCATGATTTTGATGCTAATGAAGTGAAAAAATGAAAAAGAATTGGTTTAGAATTGGTTTTGGTTGAAATTCAACCAAGGGTATCTGATTATGTAAAAATGTTTTAATGAAAACTTATGGCTTAAACGTGTGTATTAAAATATCATGGAAGTGATTTTGGATTGGTTTTAAGTGTTAGAAATCACATAGAATTAAATTAGAAAAGTTTCAAGTAAAATGTGTTAAGTTTAGCCTTAAAGGCATTTTTGGTATAAAAATATGGTTATGATGTAATGACCGTGTGAATGTGATTAAGGATGGTCATTAAGTATATTTGTGGCATTGGAATTATTAAATGAAGTGTTATGTTATTATTTGAAAAAAAAGTATATATGGAGTGTATGTGGAAAGTAATGAATGAAATGATTTATGGTGTATTTAGTTGTAAAATGTATTAAAGACTCGAATGTATGTGTATTAAGTTTTCATACAAAGCCAACTGAAGGATTTCAAAGTGATGAAAAGGAAACTAGCAAGTCGTGAGTGAACTTTAAATTGATTGTATGCAAATGCTTTTTATTTTATCACGAAATAAATATTTATGCTGAATTTTATGTGAATGATATATTATAAGTGTATATTGCTAGTATAAGTTTATTTTTTAGTAATGTATGAATTTTAGTTTGAAAGTTAAATTTTATATGATTTGAATTTATATTAAAATTATGTTAATTGTTGATAAAAAAGAAATAATTTTTTAGCCTATGGTACATCTTGATGGTATTACAGATTTACCAATAAGAGTATCCTAAAATGTGTATGGTAGTGTCTGGGAGACGTCAGTTACTAACAGGGGTGATATTATGTCTGGCAGTAGTCTAGTGAGTCGCTCTCTGCACGTATTGTGTATATGTAGTGCTAGTCAAATTGTTATAGGTAAACGATATTGAACTAGCTTCATAACTACCAATTTATAGCAATTAACCTATTATGGATAAGTGATGTAGAACTAGCTTCCTAGTGGTTAAGCAATGCAGAACTAGTTCCATAAATTTATCCCTAGGGTATCGTGAGGTAAAGAAATTAGGGTGGGCTATGTTGTGTAAGAAAATTTACGAAAATAATAATGTTACTATTATTTATTAGGCACCGTATGGTACCAATTTAAGTGGTCAGCTTATTTTCAGTATAAAAGTTTTCAGAAAACTTATTGTTATCACTGTTTATTGTTTAAGGAAAAAGGAAAAAAGAAAATTTATATTATGAGTTTAATTTCAAAAAAGCATTTCGAAATGGTATTTTAGAAATTTAGAAATTGTGTTTTACGAAGTGTTATTTTATTACCAGATTTTATAATACACGAATGAATTTTTGTGGTAATTATTTTACCATAAGCTTTATTATGGTATGCTAATATTTCAGTTATGTTGTCATGAAAAGTTTAATTTTTAGTAAAACGATTAATACTTACTAAGCTCGTTTAGCTTACCCCTATTATTATGTTTTTAAATAAACCACCCCAAGTATGCATACAAATGCTACAGTAGTTAGGATTCCACCACATGATTAGTTGTATAATCAAGTGCTGTTGTGCTTGTGTCATTTTTACTATATATGTGTTTTCTCGAAATTGGCCTAGTTATTTGTATATATGTTTTAAATTATTTTGGAAAGAGTTTAAAAGTGTCATCTTGTAAATATTGTTGGGATTGTTTATATATTTTACTTAATGAACAATAAGAGCTTTGATCCTCAATAGAAATTAGGTACATAAGTGTTTGGGTTGAAATTTCAAACTCAAGCCCAACCAAAAATATATGTTTTATTTATATTGTTTAATTGATATTATATATTATGTTTTTAAAATGTTGAGAATTAAGTGTTTGTGGATGCTTGTGATGTGAACTTGAGGTCTCATTCTAGAAGTTGAGATAGTATATGAAATATTAGGAGTGTTTTAAATCATGTTATACAGGTTTTTGAAATTTGGCAATCTTAGAAAAAAATAGTTATTATACTGCTAAATTTTCAGCAAGTAAAAAAAATCCCATTACTTTTAGCATTTTTAACTTTTAAAGTACAAAAGGTTTTTTAACAGTTTAACGGTTTAGCTTTGTGGGAACCCTTCGATTGATTTAGATATCGATTGAAGGGTTAATGTAGGGTCATCAGAAGGGTTCTACTTGTGTTTCAAAAGGAGAACTCCGTAAAGGATCATTTCACGTGACAAGAAATGAACTCCTCCGGTGACAGACTTAGCAGCTTTACAACTAGCACATCTTAGTTTAGCCTTAGGAGCTTACCTCATATTTTCTTATTGATAAACTTGTTCTATTTCATCTTTTGGTAACTCTTGCTAATCTAGTTCCCATGCTTCTAAGACAGGTTCTTATGCACGCTTGTAACTATTCTAGTCATCTAGAGGTTGAACTATTTTCTAGCTTGTGATTTGTGTCTCATAAACACCAAGTGTGCATGTGTTAGCCATTAATGATTCTTCCTTTAGTATTACAACTCTATATTTTACTAATCTTGACTTGTGTTTTGTTTTTATGATGCCAAAAGGGGGAAATAAGGGCATGTACCTATGTGCATGCACGTATATGCTTTGTTATGGTATTGTGACCTATGTGCTAGTCTTACATTCTTAAGTCGATTACTTGCTCTGTGGCTATGTTGTTTGGTTAAAGTGATTAAGTGTTAGAAACTCATATGTATTGGTTAACATTTTTATTCTCATGTTTCTTGTATATATATATGGAGGTGTGATTATTTTCACTTATATACTTGATTCACTCATCTTTATATTACTAATTATGTGATTCATGCTTAAGTATATTTAATAGTTTGTCACCAGAAACAAGGGGGAAGTTGTTGACCCTAATATAGGTTTTGATGATTGAGCATGCTGATTTTCTAAATAGTTTATTGATCACTTAGAGATTTCAAAGTTGTATGATGATGATTAATGCATTGGTGGTCAAAGATTAGCTTCGAATGATAAGAAGATCAAGCATTTATTATGTTCATTTTATTTAGTTTGACCTTTATGTTAAGGGTACACGAGTTTCACATGCTTGAAACAACTCAAGAAATAAGGTAACTGACATGGAATATGTTTACGAGTACAGCAGGGATAAAATCTACTTTAAGATCTTATCTTTTATTTTCGGATTATTTCCTCATATGTTTGAGGGATTTTTCCAGCTAAAATATTTAGATGATTTTCCAAATATTATCAAGATAAAATTTTATTAAAATAGGAATCCTATTGTTTCCAAAATTCTTAGTGTTTAATGATTTATAAAAATGTGCTTTGATAAGGAAAAGACATTTTATCTTTTGATAATATAAGAAGTTGGAACATATCTTTCCTTAATTTCGGTTGGACTAGGAGATATATCTTTTTCTCAGTTGATTTTTGGAAAACTATTTTGAGACAATTCTTTTATTCTCTCTGTTAGAATTCTTCAACCCCTCGTCTTTAGTTTAACTTTGACGTGTTACGGTTGATTGGATAGAAATCACTAGATACCTAACAGTGGTAGAAGGACTATAAGAGTTTAGTCCTTCTACATTGTTACATTTGATGCTCATTTTTAAGCTTTATTGGATTTCTTTCGATTAAAGAAAAAGAATATAAACTCTTACAAATACAAAATTACTTTAATTTCTTACCACCAAGAAAATAAATATGGATAAAGAAACTTGACTTTTAATTTAATAAAAAGTAATATTACAATCAAAGCCTTTTATTTTAGCTTTATGCACAATTTATTGGAGCAAAGTGTAATTAGTTCGATCAGAGTTTGTTTTTACTATAATTAATACAAATATATGTTGCTTAATAAACCATATCGATCTAACCCAGAAAGTATAATGTATGGATCGTATTACATATCCATTCGTAACATTTTGAGAAACCGTGATCACTTCTTTACCACGTACAATTCATTATTTCTCTAAAGTACGTTACGATTGTGGAATTTTCATGTCTTAAGCAATGTTCTCGAGGTTTTTGTGTGGAGAGTCTCGTGACATTATTGTTACATAAAATTTTACAAACCATGCTTTGTTAGTTCTACCTAAGAAGAAATACTTTTTTTATGAACGAAATATATATAAATCGATAGAATTGAATAACGATATCAATGGTCATTCTACATATTAATATTAATAAGGGTAAAACACTCGTTGGACATATAATTTCACATATTAAATAATATGATTCTCTTAATTATTAACAATTATCAATAACTCTCTATAATTTTAGTTTTATAACATTTATTTTAATTTCTAAGTTTTAATTGTGGACATGTAACACTAGTTGTTAGTTTTGCTTTAGGTGAAAATTCTAAAGTGGGGTTGGCAAAGACAACGCAAGAAGGGAAAAGTGACAGGACACGAGCATTGACTGAGGGAACTTTCAAGGAAACTCACATTGAAAGTGACCCTTTATCTCTTTCGTTTAATTAATTAATAGCTTAATCCATTGATGTATTTGTGTTTATAATTTAAAAACAAGCATTGGACGATAAACATGTTGTCAACGTCAAGCATCGAAACAATGATTTATTGAAAGGTCCTTTTTGTATTGCATGTCATCTTAACTTGGTCCATCTATCTACCACATGTATGTTAAACATTGTCGTAAGTCAACGACTAGGGATTGCCTTACGATTGGAGCCATTATCATGGTCCAATTCGCTTCTTTTGTATTCTTTTGTTTTGATATGAAAACTAACTTCACAGTGCCTCTTTATTCATTTTAAACTATCGTGATTTCGTTTTATCCTTTTTTTTCCCTCTTAATTGGCTAATCAGGCATGCTAAACATGGTGTATTAGCATCATTTGTCTTTTCTTAATGTTGGAAGGAAAAAAGAGTAGTTCATGAAAAAGTCTTCAAGACATCAATTTATGAATCATTTCTTATATATAAATAATCATTAATCTTCGATCTTATTCAATGAATAAGCATACATAATAAGTTAATGATATAAAATATTATCATTGTAAATGTGACGACTATTAACAAAATATATAATATGATTTTCCAAAAAAAAATGTAAGATAAGAAAATTTTGAAATTAGTAAAAACAATTTTGGAATGAGTTCTACAAATTTTATAATTCTGCAAGTCTCTTATCCTATAGGTTAAAGTAAAAATTCGTTTTTGTTCTTAGGTACTAATACAAGTATGTTTCCATCGTATCATGTTATACACAAATATTTTTTTTACATTGGTATCAAAGTTTGATTGAACTTGTATTCTAATAATTATAAGTTCTATGTTGATTTGAAAATAATTTTTATTCATTAATTTGAATCCAAAATGATTATCATGATCGTATGAAAATCTTAATAAGATATGAATTTAATATCATCTTAATAACTCTTATTAAGATGATATTAAAATAAGAGTTATTAAGATGATATTAAAATTCATATCTTGAATTTGTATTTAGATGTTAGATATGATTTAAATTGAATTTTAAGTCTTGAATTTATATTCAAACATTTATTTTTAGATTTTTGTCTCGAATATTTTTTTCACAAAACAAATTTACTTAATATCTCTTAATATATGCTTGATGGATAAATTCCAAGTATAAATTTAATAAGACTTGATTTATTATTTTGTTTTACAACAAAACAAGCACTATGTTATTCTTGGATATAGTTTAATGATACAAAGTAGAAAATTTTGTTATCTTTGCATTATTGTGGAAACACTTCTACTTGCCAATGTGGTCATCTTAAAAGCACATAAGATTCTTTGTGTCGATTACAATGTTCTAACTTTGTGTCATTTAATTTTATCCATACATTTGTGTGAATTCTACATAAATGTGTGAATGAGATTCAATAAGACAGAATAATAGCTGATTTATAGGAATAGAAAATCTTGTCCCCTCTTAAAAGCATGTTTCTGACATGCTGCATAAAAGTATTTTTTTTAATAAACATGTTTTTCATTTGAGATGTTTTATTAAAAAAAAACAAAACTATCAAGATTTGTTGGTCTGAAGTGGATGTTCAGAAAATTTTCCATCAAGTTACAAAACTAACCATTTATGTTTAAACCACAAAATTTATTTTGGTGTAAATGAACATCCATCTTTGTCAACAACCTGAAATACGCTTCTTCTCACTACTGATGACTATTGGTAGTGATTAGTGACACGCCTGTGGATGAGTTAGTAGTGGATAATAAGGTGATTTGTTGAAGCAAAAAGAAAAGGAGCAACAATTGTGTAGTTTTTGGTTGCTTTGTTTTCTATAGGTTATAGCTAGGCTTTTTAAGATAAGAAGAAGTTAGGTGTTTGGTTGCTATAGTAACTAAAACCTAAAGACATAATAACTTATGTTTGGACATAAGAATGATTAAGCTTATTTTGAGTATAGAATAAGCTTTGTTTAAGTTATTGCGAGCTAAACTTATAAGTTTATTGGACCCCAATTGTTAAGTCCATTAGGTTCAATATGAATTTAAATCTATTAAAAAAGATGCACATATATTCTTTTGTTTTGCTAGTTCAAAGACTTACTAACCTATGTTATTAAAAGCAAAACGCTTAGCTATTTGTTTACATCTAACCTACATAAAATTAATGTAGAAATATTTATATTCGTGTTATAACTTTTAAAAATATTGAGTTAAAATGGATTAACATTTGGATTTAAATGAATTTTGGCATTGGTTTAAATGTTATTGATGTGTAAGAATACAAGTTAAGACTTATAAATCAAATGATAAATTTATTTATCTAGAATGAGTTTCTAAATTTATTGAAAATATGGATGAATTTAATAATAATTAAAAATGATTAGTTCAATTTTAATTAAAAATGAGTATATAATTAAATTTAAACTATTAAGTTTATAAGTTAAATAATAAATTAGAAATGAGTTTCTAATTGAATTATATTAATTAAATCAAACATAATCTTTAGGTACATGTTAAAGTAGCAAACCTTAAGTTTAATCCTAAAAATTAAACAAGAGCTTTATACCTTAAATAAATACAAGTTTAATGATTAAAAAGGAATCATTTTTTGTCATGCTCTTTTGAGCGTTTTGGCTTTAATGATATGCTTAGATTATGGGACACATTTCAACTTATTATTCAAAAGTATTGAATATTATTTTTCCTTGAATTTATTTCAGGTGAATAGTTGTAATTAGAATTCGGATTTCAATTCCAGCTCCAGAACATCAAAATAGCGTTAAATTCATAAAGGTGCAAATAGATTAATATTGTTTGATGCTTGGGACTAACCTAATGTTACATGTTATATTGGTGAATAAAATGATGCAAAGTTTTATCTTTGCCGATTATCAAGGATTCTCCACTCTCATAAGCAAAAACGAAGCACTTTGCAAAACGCTTATGCCTCAACATAGAGTTTGTTAATTAGAATGTGGAATACTCCATTGGATTATATTGACACATATAGTTAGGTGGTGTAAATTGTCTTGAAAGAGTATAGGAGAAGAAAAATGTACAGAGGTTTTAGTTTTAGTGGCCTATTAAAGGATATTATAGAACTAATAGCAGATATGAATATCAATGATTCATTTAAGGAACTAATAGACTAAATTCTCTGTAGAGTTAGTCAAATTTCATATGTCAAATTTCATATTCATAAGATTCATCAAAATTTATAATTTTAGTCAAAATGTGTTACCCTCTTTTTATTTGATGTTTAATAATAACTACATAGTATTAGTTGTTTGTAGCAACTATTAAATGTTGAATATTACATGTTTATTGAAATGTACTGCTCTTCCAATTTTGATTGTTTTATATGTATTTGATATACATATCATACTTGATATATTTGTAAATAAATACACCTAAATATAATATTTAATTATTGATAAACTATTATATAGAAGATTAATAGAAAATAACCTTTTTAGTCCATATATAATATTGAAAGCAATTAAAGTTTCTCTTTAGAAGATTGCATCAAATTCATCGAAATTAATATGGATTAAACGTGTCATTATAGATATACATGTTTAAGAAAAATGACTAATGTATCTAAAATTTTGTCGTAGAATTTACTTGAGGTGAAAACTTTAATGGTGACAATTTAAAATTTTGGAAGTATGGAAATTGAATATGTATTGGAAGAGCAAAAGCCTCTTATCTCATTACATGAAATCATGATAGTCATTAGGAAGTACGCTATAATGAAACATAGAAAAACTATGAGGCATGTAGCTTGTCTAAAAGAAGAACTCTTTGGCTTATTCAACATATAGAATGATGTTATGCTAGAGATAAAGAGGAATGTCCATGTCAAAGACATATGGTCCATAATGGTAACATGTTATATTGGCATCGTAGTGACCATATTATGATCAGTCACTATTATGTTTGATATATATCGTAATAATAAATATATTATAAATGAGAATAAGAGGTAGGAGAATCCAATGCCGATGCATGCGAAGCTACTGTAAGACATAGTGATGGATATTAGTTATATTTTATCTTAAACTGAACTAAGGTAAGTTGTTACACATTCTTGTCTCCACATTAAGAGCATATGAAAATGCACTTAACCCAAATTATGAATATCAAGATGATATAGAATGCTATATGATACCAATCAACAAACATCTTGAGGCTTCTGAGCTATATATGGCTAAGTTATGCTCATAAAGAATTAAAAACTAATAAGAGAAAGCATTATAATGAGTCTAAGTGAAAAGTGGAAAGATAGTGCTTTATAATTCTTAGGATTTTAAGAACTAAGGCCAACTAAAATAGGAAATGATATGTCTAGTGATTATTCATAATACTTATTATTAATGATGATAGTTTGTTTATCATCGATAATTTATGTTTAATTGATAATTAAAAAACATTTTTTAGAATAAATTTTAAATGAAAATTTAGTTATAGAAACATGAGAATGTTTGATTTTGAATTAAGCTTTCTATTCTAGAATGAATGTTAAATGTGTGTTGAACATTGAGATATAGATATAAGAAATATGTTAGATACGAGATGCCTTCTTACATGGGTGATCACCTCTATTATTTTGTAAGAATAAAAATAAGAGAAGTCTTAAGCAATTTATTTAGGTGATACATGAAAGATCAAGGCTTAAAATACTGATGTCAATGTGAAGTATATTAGAGGGTACAATAGGTTATTAGTAATGGAAAAACCTAAAGAAATGAATTGTTCGCCTAATCTATCTTAATATGTCAGATGTGAGTTTTGAAAGGTGGATTAAATAAAAAAACAAGTGAAATCAAGTTACGTATTAAGTATGCCCGAGCTACATCTTTACAATATTGGAGGAAAGACATATGCTTTAATAAAAAAGAGTCAATATTGTAATACATAAACCACACCATGTGTACATTTTCGACCAATAAGGATAATATAAGTCCTATTCTCAACTTATACTATATGAAGACCCTTTGAAGCTATGCGAACCCCAAATTTAAAGTATCTGTTTTACTTGGGTTCTAGTTATAGAGAATGAATTAATGTTTGCTATCTTAAAATTTTATTAGGAAATCATAATGATTTGATATATAAGGACATTCTAGAAAAATAAGATTGATTCAAAGAATTGAGAAACGATACAGATCATTTCAATTCTAAGTTTTCATCAAAATGTATTCAAAAGACCCACTTTCTATATAAAAGGCGCTACAAGTATAAAATATTTATATAATGAGAATGAGATGATGATTGATGTGATAAATGATCTAGGGCATAACATACTAAACCCACTTAAGGATTGATCCATTAGTCGATAAGTCATTTATTTGTAACAAATGTATGATAATATACTCTTGTTGTATACTGATCACACAAGATATTAGACAAGTATGATTAATGCTTAATAATTTTCTTTTTGGTCAATCAACTTTATTGTGTGTGAGTAGGAGATAATGGATAAGTACACATCAGAAGTTAATAATATGAAACGTTATAACTTACCAAAAAAACGAAACGTTATAATTGTAAATTACATAACTATTAGAAAATCATATATAAGATATGATTTATCAAAAAGATAAATGTGTAAGATAAGAAATAAGACTCTTACAAACTTAAATGTTTATGAAAAGTTAGGAATAAGCATATACGATTGGTGACAAAAATGAATATTTGTGAAAAGTCACATTAAATATCTTTATTATCATATCAAATATTTCATAAATCTCTCTTTTACTAATAAATAGTAAACATGTAAGAGAAATATCATTCTTTCATCTAAAATCTTAAGATATTGGGTTATAGTTTTTCTTTTTTAATAATTTAATCTTAATTTTTGTATCTAGTTGCTATGAGAATAAACACTTAATTAACTATTTATTTATGATAGAAATCTAGTATTAAAATTGTATGCATTTTTAATTTTTATTGAAAAATTTAACCAATTGTTAAAAAAATTAACTGTTTTCTTCTAAACATTGATTTTATATTTTATATTGTTTAAGTTTGGCAGTCTTTTAGTTGTATATCTTTTAAGAGAACAATTTATTAAAGTAGATATTATCTTATTTGCATAGCATATTATACTGGAAACCTTTTTAAGTAGTCAGATAATTGTTTTGAAATTTATAAATGTTTTCATATGCTTATAATGTAGTAAACTAACATTTTTGTTCTTCTTTATGCCTGTCTTAAGCAGGATTGAGAAATGAGAACAACAGATGCTGACTGATTAGCTATATATAAGTTATAAGAACAATCACAAATAAAATGTGCTTAAGTCAAACTTTTCAAGATGGTAACGCAATCCAAGACAATCCCAATGCCATGCATAGAAGGGTACAGGAGTAAGTGACGGGCGTCGGAATATCTTCCCCCGCATATCATCATATGGTACATTTTAAGAATGAGTCAGGATATTTTGTCTAAGATTATTTTGTTCTATTTTGTTCATTAAATTTTAGTTATTTATTTATATAAATTTTGTATTTATTTATATAAATTTTATATAATAAATGGTTAAGATTCAAATGAACATAACAGATGAGTAATTTTGGAGAAAAGAAGAATCTCTAATTTTTTCCGCGGAAGAAAATAAGGAATTTTCTATTCAAACCTACTCTAATTTGTTGACATGTACCGTACAATAATTGGTAACCAGGAATAAAAAGTAAAAACCTTTGCAAAACTTGTACAAAGCTGGAATGGAACGGGCACCTAAACTGAGCTGATGGAGACCGCCCTGGGCCTTTGAAAAAGACTTCGTATTGTACACCGTTAAAGACGTAACACCTAACTGTTCGGGACAAGTGGCGTCGGTCCTTTTTATGTGGTCTGCGTTGGAACATGTTGCATCGTTCGTCTCCCGGGGGTAGGAAAGTTTAAATTAGTAAAGTCAAATACTAATTCTTTTTGAAGGAAAGTTTGAGAGGTGGAGAATTGCGGAAAATACTTATCTTGTATCTTTGACTTTTATATCGTAAACAACTCTCAGCCATCATCAATACAAAATTATAACCATAATGTTTACAATGAAGAGCAATCTTATCCATTCAATCTACAACATTGACCATGTTAAATTCCTAACACTTTTCACTGTTCTTTCTTTTTTTGTAATTGAAACCCGTCTTAGGACGGCCAGCAAGCTAACCCAAACTTCCAAAAAAAAAGAAAAATCATCAAATAAGATAAATTAATAATCTTTAAATTTTTCACATCTAAATTAATCTTCGCTCGAGCCGGATAATTCTATTGTGAAAAGCAAAATTCTTGCCTCAAGTTTTAAACAACTGTATATATAAGGACGGTTCGAATATGTAAATTTACTTAAAATTAAAAGAATCCCTTATTAAGTCACCTAAATCCTGAGTTTATTAGTAACATTTCAGTACAGGTTCCCTTTGCAACACCCCAGGTTTTGAAACCCGGACCGGACCGGCCGGTCCGACCGGTCCGGTTTATACCCTAAAATCGGTCCTTAATTGGACCGGTTCGATAATTTTTTTTTATTTTTTTTATTTTTTTAATTAAATATAATTATTGCGTCATACCGGTTCGACCAGTAGTTGAACCGGTCGAACCGGTCAAATCGGTAACCAATAAGACCACCGATTCGATGACCGGTCCGATTTTCAGAACACTAACAACACCGACAATGGTCAAGAGGAAAAAAGCGTAGTCTAAGCTAACTAATCCCTGAAAAATAAGCAAAATGGCTGTACTCCTCGGATGGAATGAAATTAGGCCTCGAGGATAGGCCCAATTTCATGAAGCCACGTGAACCCAATGTTCTTGGCTAAAGCAATCATCTCGTGCTAGTGCTAGTAATATTTTCTAACACTTTTGCTTGGTTATAATTCATCTCCAATCGGCTTTTCTAACCAGTGAAAAAAGAATTAAGGTGATATCGTCGTTAGAGGTAATTACTAATTAGAGCATACGATTGCCGATGAACATGCTCGTCATTTAGTTGAGAAGCTTTAAAACTTGACCTTTCATTATAGATAAAGTCAGTGTGGATAATTTACGTTTTTCTCAAGTAATTACTAATTTGCAGGAAAGCGCGTCATTACTTTTATAACTCACACATTTTGCCTCTCTAATAAGAGAAAAACGAGAACAAAGGTTGACCCACAGATCTAGGACCTGCATACTTCTCATCTTCCATTGAATCTCGTTATTCCTCTGTAAGTCCTCTTATTCGTCTTCCATTTCACAAGATCCAGTCTTTACAGATATTTTTTGGTCGATTTTTGCATGTAATGGGCAGCAAATACACCCCTATCTCTAAACCCTCGTACGTGGAGTTACAGACACCCAATGAGGCTCATAGCCCGCAAAGATCTCACATCAAATTGCTCCCTTTTGATGATGTGGAGAACTTTATAGATCCAAAGCCTGGAAAACATGGAAGCTTTGGTCACGACAAGGGTAATGAAATTGATGATCTTGAGGTTGAAGATTATCCATTGGTTGGTTCGAAAGAGACCAATGGATCTGGTATTCATGGGGCTGTTTTTAACCTTACCACGTCGATTATTGGCGCTGGGATCATGGCCTTGCCTGCTACAATGAAAGTTCTTGGATTGGTTTTAGGGGTTTTGTTGATTATCTTGATTGGTATTTTGTCTGAAATCAGCGTTGAGATGTTAGTTCGATTTTCAGTGCTTTGTAAGGCTTCTTCTTACGGTGAAGTTGTTCAGTGTGCTTTAGGGAGAACGGCGAAAATTTTGTCTGAAATTTGCATAATTCTGAACAATGGTGGTTTCTTGGTTGTGTATTTGATAATTATAGGGGATGTTATGTCGGGATCACTCCACCATCTGGGGGTTTTTGATCAATGGCTTGGACATGGGGTATGGGATCATCGGAAGTTGGTTATTTTGGTGATTGTGATAATTTTCCTTGCACCCCTGTGTTCATTGGAAAAGATTGATTCTTTGACCTTGACTTCAGCGGCTTCAGTGGTTTTGGCTGTTGTGTTTGTGGTTATCTGTTTTATAGTTGCTTTCATTAAGCTGATCGAGGGAAAGATTGAGGCTCCAAGAATGGCTCCAGATTTTAGTTCGAAAAGAGCAATCTTGGATTTGCTTGTGGTGATTCCAATCATGTCCAATGCTTTTGTGTGTCACTTCAGCGTACCGCCTATATATAATGAGCTTGAAGGGCGATCACCACAAAAGATGAACAAGGTGGGAAGAATCACAACTGTGGTTTGCGTAGCTGTTTACATAGCCACTGCCATATCAGGTTATTTACTCTTTGGTAAGGATACTGAATCGGATATATTAACCAATTTTGACAAGGATCTTGGTATTCGTTTCAGCTCAGCCTTGAATTATATTGTTAGGGTAGGTTATATTCTTCATTTGGTTCTTGTTTTTCCTGTTGTTCATTTCTCTTTAAGGCAAACTGTTGATGCCTTAGTGTTTGAGGGATCAGCTCCACTTTCAGAGAGTAGGAAGAGATCTTTGGCTATAACCGCAGTACTATTGGGGCTTATTTATTTCGGCTCTACTATGATTCCAAATATTTGGACAGCGTTCAAGTTTACAGGGGCAACAACAACAGTTTCTTTAGGTTTTATATTTCCATCTCTTATTGCATTGAGGTTAAACCGACAGGGGGAGAGTTTAAGTGTAGGAGAGAAATTCTTGTCATGGTTGATGTTAGTCTTGGCAATAATAGTCAGCATTGTTGGAGTGATTGGCAATATTTATAGCCTCAAAAGGCAGTCAAAATAACTTTCCCCTCGGTGATTACAAGGCATCTACAGTTTAAATTTGTAATTGATGGAGGGTGAGCCCTTCGAAGTTTTCATGTTGTTCCATTCCTCACACCTTTAGAATTTCAAATCAAGTTGAGCAGTTGATATCCTTGAAAAAATAGATCAGGAAGATTGTTATTATATCAGAGTGCCAGAAGAAGAAAGCATGGAAAGCCCCAAGGTATGGCATGAACATATCTTTTGAACTACTGCAACTTCCCAGAGCAACTGTGACAAGTTTGGCTGTGTTTAGGCAGCGCTTGGTGTGCCTGCTATATACATGCCAAGCATTTGTAAGTTGATCTAACATTATACTATCCAATTCATGTAACATATCATATTTTTGTGCTCTTGGCGATATAGATGAGGTGTAACTTGAGCAAAAACAAACCATTGAGATTTTGTTTCATACGTTATACACAAGGCATTCTTTCTTCTTCAAGTGCTTTTGTTCTGTCCTTTTCATATCATTCCCTATGTTGTCTTGCAAAAATAGAGCTGCTCTTTTTGCCAACTGTATTGGATTGATTCTGGCTGATTACATAAACATTCATCAATAGAGCCTTTGGGTTTTGGTAGTCAGGTATATCTCGAGTAGCCTTTTGGCTTGAGCTCTGATAAGCAGAGACTAACTTCATGGTGACAATCAAACAAATCTTAAGCTAAAAGGATATTCTGCTTAAAGAAACAGGTAATCATTGTTGGTCGTCCAGTTACATTTCAGATGACTGCAATATACACAGACAAGCTCTTTGAAATGTTTGGTATCCAGCTCTTTTGAGCAGGAACTGCAGCTTCATCCGTAGGTCTTTTGTAAAAACTTGTTAGTGTGCATTTGCAAGTGTCGTCAGGTTAGATTCACCCCAAGCGAGTGAATCGATCAATTCCTCGTAGGCTCAAGACTATGATCCCTGGGTAATGTCATGTATGAATATGGAAAGTTTAACTCATCTTGCTACAGAAGCAAGTCACCTGCCGACATTTTAGTAATCTATTGATGAGGACAACTCAAACTTTCAAACAATAATAACCTACTGGGTCAAAAGCAGATTAGTAGCTTAGCAATTTGTCCAGAGTTAGCCTGTTCAGAAATCATGAATTCCGAGATTATCCTATTGAAGTGAACAACCAATAACGGTGGCTCAACATATTTGACTACTTGGACCATTATTTAAAAGCATCTACAAACACCTGACAGTATTATCTTAGTCAGACTACAAAAAATTTCACATAAATATATAACAAATCATAATTGGCAAGAAGTTCTTATTGACAAGGTGAAGAGCAGCAAGCACTAAGCGAGATTACCAATTGCTAATCATATGATTGGTCACAATGCCATTTAGGGTTTATCCAATGGGTGCCATCATTGTCCTACTCGTCAAAAGAAGTAAATAACTAGTCATATATTGCTTTGCATGCGCCTGCACATACGTACAAAGAATCATTGTCGCTTGCTCACAACTTTTTGTGATCGTGCCCAGTTACCGTTTGGATGCCTAAAAATTGACTGAAGGAATGTTACAAATTATAAAGCCGTAAGAAAATACAAAGAAATGAACAAAAGGGAATAATTTACATTATCAGAAAAACATCTCCCAACGTGAAAGTGACAGGGACCCCGTATTTTGGTAACATGAACGGTCTCAAATTATGGTATATTTATGTGCTGAGCTCGCAAGAATTGTTCTTTCAATCAAAATTTCCAGCTAACACTAACATAAAATTATCATCCTCAACCTCAAGATAGGGTATAGTAGGGATCAGTATTCACACGGAAACAACTCCACAAAATGTCAACTATGCAGAACCCTTGTTGGCAATTAGATTGCATAGAATGAACTTACCTTAAAAAATACACACTCACTTTATTAAAACTTCTCACCACACAACTTATTTGAGTCGGAAACCTTACAAATCCATACACACACTACACAACTTTTTTTTTTTCCACTCACTTTTCTTTTGATTTGCATAAATACATATGTAATGGCCAAATGGTCATATTTATAGAGAAGTAGAGTTGATAATAACCGACTATAATGCCAACCTCAATGAAGTTGTCGACAGAGTTCAAAGACAATTTGTCTTGATATTTTGACCAAGTCAAATACAACTCATAATTTAGAAGCATGTATAAAACCAAGTTTAGTTTCTAACATCCTCCCTTAATCATGGTTTAATTATTTCGAGCATGTTCTCCAACTTGTAAAATAGCTTAGCTTTCAAGGGCTTCGTGAAAATATCTACTATTTGATCTTCAGATGTGTAATACTCAACTATAATTTCTTTATCTTTAACCAAATCGTGTATGTAGTGATGTTTAATGTTAATATACTTACTTCAACCATGGAATACTGGATTCTTTGTTAAGGCGATTACTGATTTATTATCGTAGTAGATTATCGTTGGACCATCTTGTTAGTGTTGTAATTCGCTAAGCATCATCCTTAGCTAGATCGTTTGAGTAACACAATTTGTTGTTGCTATTTACTATACTTCTGTAGTTAAAAGAGCAACTACTTGTTGTTTTTTGAAGATCAAGAAAATGCTCTAGAACTAAGATGAAAGATATAACCTGACATGCTTTTTTCTCTTTTCAACGACACCAACCCAATTACTATCTATATATCTAACTAGTCATATATTTTTATTGTTTGAATAAAATATACTATCATCAATCGTACCTTTAATATATCTTAAAATTCGTTTTGCGGCTTGTCAATGAGATTGTCATAGTGAATCTATAAATCTACTCACAATTCCCACTCTATAAACAATACCTGGCCTAGTTGTAGTTATGTACCTTAGATTTCTAATAAGTCTTTTGATGTTTGTTGCATCAACCAAATCACCACTCACATCTTTCACAAGCTTTAACCTTTCTTCCACTAGTATTAAAATGGGCTTGCATGCATCTTTCTTGAATTTCTTTAAAGTATATTTTGCATACTTCCGTTATGACATAAATGTGCCTTACATTTGTTTGCTTTACCTCTGTAAGTTTTATTGAAAAAAACAAAGAAATAGCAAGAAAAAAGAGAAAAATGTTCTGCAGAAATATGAATAACTTTTTTATACAATTAATTCAATCATCAGCTCTTGTTTAAGTAGAGCTATTAAAAACAAAAAGCTGGTATATCTTGACCAAAACCAACGAATTTTTGTTAAGAGTCACAAATAATCATGGATTCTAGTTTGACTATAAGACTTATTGAAATCTGGTGAAAAATAAAAAACACGTACAAACTTAAAAGCAAATATCAAACATTCCTCCTTGCTTTGAGGGCTTCAGATTCCAATTCTTTTCCATAGAAGCTTAAACTTGCTGACTGGAATTTGCTTCGTAAATAGGTTTGCCAGCCGATTTTTAGTCTTACAATGAACTAAAGTGAGTTCTCCATCTTGCTACACTTCCCTCAAGAAATAGAGCTTTATGTTAAAATTTTTGGTCTTCCCATGAAACACTAGATTGTTTGAGATTGCATTAGTTGCCTGGTTGTCAACAAAAACTTCAATGCTGTCATTCTGCTCAAAGCACAAGTCACATAAGATCTTCTTTAGCCATAAAACTTGATTTGCAGCTGTTGTTGTTGCTATAAATTCTACTTCTACAGTAGATTGTGCTATGATCTCTTGCTTATTGGAATACCAAGAAAAAAAATAGTTAACTCCATACTAAAACAATATCCTAAAGTGCTTTTCATATCAACAACTGAACCAACCCAGTCACTATTAAAAAAACCATATAGCCTGAAATGTTAACTCCTCTCAAACTTAACACCATAGTCAATTGTGCCTTTTTATATATCTCAATATTCTTTTTGTTGTATTTAATTATATTTCACTAGGATTATGCGTAAAACGTGATAATACACTTACAACAAATAGAATGTCAGGTTTTGTTGCTGTGAGATACATCAAACACCCAACCAAGATTCTGTAGTGACCTTCATCCACCTTATTAGTTCCATCTTCTTTGCACAGCTTCAACTTTTGATCCATTGGTGTACTCATTGATTTGCACTCATCTATTTGAATTTTTTAAGAATTTCCTTTACATATTTCTTTTTGCTTATGCACACCTCATTCTCCCTTTGTCTAATCTCCACTTCAAGAAAATAAGTCATGAGTCTAAGATCTGTTATCTCAAAAACTTCCACCATTTTATGTTTGAATTTTTCATTAAGCCTTGGATTATTTCCTGTCACCAAAAGGACATCAACATAAAGAGACACAATTAAAGTATCATTATTTCTATGTTTCACATAAAGGGTTACCTCCGACAAACTCTTGACAAAAACCAAACTTAACAAATGAGCATCCATTCTGTTGTACCAAGCTTTTGGTTCTTGTTTTAATCCATAAAGAGCCTTTTAAGCAAGTATACCTTGTCTTCTTCCTTTTTCACAAACCCTTCTAGCCGCTTTACATATATCTCCTCCTACAATATGCCACTTAGAAAAGTTGACTTGACATCTAGCTGATACACTTTCCATCCCATTTGTGTTGTCAATGCAAATAGCAACCTGATTTTGTCTAACCTTGCAATAGGAGCAAGTGCATCAGAATAATCAACACCATAAACTTGAGCATACCCTTTAACGACCAGTTTGGCCTTGTACTTGTTGATGGTAATATATGAATTTAGCTTTGTTCTAAACACCTATTTAACACCAATCACTTTTCTTCCGTTAGGTTTGTCAACTAGCTCCCAGGTCTTGTTTTTCTCAATCATGAACAACTCCTCCTCCACTGAATTTTTCCATCTGGAATCCTTTAATGCTTCTTCTAGACAAGTTGGTTCACAAATTGCCACATTACACCTAGTATAAATATCTGAAAGTGATCTTGTACCTCTTATTGGATGATTATCGAGACCAACTCATCTTGCCAAGTGTTTGTACTAATAACTTGTGGTTCATTGGAAGAGCAAGCCTCATTTTGCAGAATTTTCTAGTCCCATTGCTCATCTTCATTGAAGTGTACATCCCTATTGATTGTCATTTTTCCATTTTGAGGGTGATACACCTTATAGGCTTTAGAAACCAAACTATAGCCCACAAAGATGTCAGGAATGGCCTTCTTGTCAAGCTTATCACTTTTAACCTGTGGCACATGGACAAAACACACACAACAAAATTAGTCAAATTCTGTAGAAGTGTACTCTTTTCCATTGTTTGGCTTTAATGCTTGAATTTTGCAACCACTTTGATTTTTTTTTACCAATTTCTTAAACTTCCAAAATACTCCATCCACCTCTAACCTGAATTTCAAGAAAAAAATTCAGCACATTCTTGTAAAATCATGAAAAAAGAATATAATAAAGGCTTCCTTGTAATGATGGTGTTCTTTGAGGTCCAGCAATATCTGTGTGTATAAGTTGCAATTTTTGAGAAGCTCTCCAAGTCAATTTTGGAATTGGAAATTGATTTTGCTTACCAAATTGACAAGTAACACAATTTGGAAAATAATTGTCAAACTCTGGCAAGCCTTTTGTCATGTCACTTTTTTTTTAATTTTAGCATTCTTTGAAGATAACAATGATCGAGTCTTTTATGCCAAATTTCTGTATCACTGGTCATGGCTTTGTTGTAAATAGCCACTTGTTCCTCCTCTGTTGGGTCATACGAGAAGCTTCTACCCTTTATTGTAACCCTTAATATTTATTTTCCAATTGTAACATAAACAATACAATGAAGGTTTTCAAAGAAAACTTTAAATCCTTTTTTCTAGTAGCTGAGCAACACTGGGTAAATTTTGATCAATTTCAGGTACGTAAAGAACATATGGAATTAATTTTGTACCTAAAGGTGTAGTTATTGCAACAACTCCAATCCCTTTTGTAGAGAAAAGTCCTCCATTGCCAATTCTAACTCTCGTGACTTTTGAAGGCTTCAATTACTTGAAAAGACTTTTGTCAAAAGTCACGTGGTTTATGCAACCACTATCAATAAGCCAACTTTCTTATGAAATTACTGTTGAAAAACATGAAACAACAAATATATATTATCTTCCTCTTGATCAGCTACACGAGCCTCACTTTGCTTCTCATATTGGCTCTTGCAAACTATAGCTTCCTGTCCCTGCTGGTTGCATTTTCTGTATATTACATCTGGTCTAAACCAACACCTTGATGGTTGGTGGCCAGTTTTCTTACACTGTTGGCAAGGTATGTTGCTCTTCTTTTTTCTGCCTTTGGTTCAAGAGTTTTTAACAAATGACTTCCTTTTCAGCAAATAACTTCATTTCTCCTGCTTCTTGGTGATTGGCTGACAAAGCTCCTTCAACCTCATGTTGCTCGCTCATACTTTACTCCTGAGCCTGCAAGGCATTTAAAAACTCTACTAATGTAATGTTGGAAAATTCCTTCGTATTTTCCAAGGTGGTAATAGTTGCTTCGTATCTCTCTGGTAAAGTTATGAGAATTTTTTGAAAAATTCTTGAGTCTAAAAATTTAGAGCCTAGCAACCGTACCTTATTTACTATGTCCAATAGTCTGTTAGAGTACTCTTTTATGGTCTCAAAATCTTTCATCTTCTGCATCTTAAACTCCCTTAATAAATTTAACACTTGCATCCCTTGAGTCCTTCCATTTCCTTCATATTCAATTTTGAGATAGTCCTAGACCTCTTTTGCAGACTTCAATGCCATCATCCTTGTGAAGATCGAGGTTGAAATAGCTATAAAAAGGTTACTTTTGCCTTTGATTTTCGAATCTTCTTCTCTTTGTGATTTTTTATTTGAGCTATGGCCTATTGTTTGGTAGCTGAGCAATTTCGCAATCTTCTTCCATAGCCTCCCAAAGATTGAAAGCCTCAAGGTAAGCAAATATCCTCACAACCCAAAGTTGATAGTTTTGGCCATCAAAAATTGGAGGAATAAGATTGGAATGGCTAGTTTCACTCTCCATCGCACTCATAAGTCCTGTAAGAAAAAAACTCTAATACCACTTATAATTTTTATTGAAAAAACAACAAAGAGATAGCAAGAATAAAAGAAAAATGTTCTGTAGAAGTATGAACAACTTTTTTTTATATAATTAATTCAGTCATCAGCTCTTGTCTAAATATAGCTATTACAAATAGAAAGTTGGTATATCTTGAGCAAAACCAGCAAATTTTGTTAAGAATCACAAATAATCCTAGATTTTAGTTTGACTATAAGACTTATTCAAATCTAGTGAAAAATAGAAAACATGTGCAAACTTAAAGGAAATATCTAACAACCTTGATACCAAGAAAATAGGACATTAATCCCATATCTATCATCTCAAAGTAAGCAACCATATCTTTCTTGAATTCTGACAACATATTTGAATTATTACCAGTAAAGTTCAAATCATCTACATAGAGACAAACTATAACAATGTCTCCTTCCTTATTGATCTTTATATACAAATTTGTTCATATGGAAATTTATGAAAATCATGTTTAATGAAATAAGTATCAATACGAATATACCATACCTTTGGTGCTTGTTTAAGACCATACAACATCTTCTTTAGCTGGTAAACCTTATCTTCTTCTCCTTGTTATACATATCTTGGTGGTTGCTCAATGTATACTTCTTCTTCAAGTACATTAAAAAAAGCTAATTTGACATTCATTTGATAGATCTTCCAATTACTTTGAGTGGCAAGTGAAATGGTCAAATATACAATAAACAATTGTAATAGGTGCAAATACTTTAGAATAATTGATACTTGACTTTCACTTGTGTTCTTTTGCAATTAATCTTGCTTTAAAGCGTTCCACTTCTCCATTGGGCTAATACTTTCTCTTGTATACCCATTTGACACCAATGGACTTCTTTCCTTTCACTAAAGTGGTTAACTCCCATGTTTTATTCTTTTCTATGGTGTATATTTCTTCATCCATTGCTTTAATCCAACGACCATCATTTACTACTTCCTCAAACATTACTGGATCATAATCTATAAAGAAGGCATAATGGGCCGCAACTTCATCATCATTATCATTATCACCTACTTCATAAGCTTTCAAATAAGTGGGCAGATGGTGTTCTCATTGTGAGCACCTAAGTGAAGGTGAAGTCGGAGGAGATGATGCTTCAAGATCAACCTGAGTTGACTCTTGAGGAACTGGAGGTGAAGATGACTCTCTATACTGGCAATGATTTCTTTTCTTTTTCTAACCAATCCCACACTCGATCCTCTTCAAAAATAACATCTCGACTGATGATCAATTTTGAGTCTTTGGATTTTAGAGCTTATAACCTTTTGTTTCCATGCTGTAACTAAGAAATATACATTTTTCTGCCTTGCCATCTAGCTTATTTCTCAACTCATCAGACACATATGAATATGATATGCAACTAAACACCTGTTGGAGTTATGTAAACATAGTGCCCTGGAAAGCAAGTATATTTACATGTAACTTTATCTTCTTCAGTTACAGTTTTGTAATGAAAATATTTATTATTAATAAAACAAAAGAGTTTGGTTTTATTTGTGTAGCACTATATATCTAGTCAAAAGGTACAAAGATTCTTTTGTAAATAGTATAAATATACATAGAGATATATGGGAAACATGTAAATTATTAGAATCTAAATTAATTGATTCATAGTTGAATAATCAAGTTAATCGCTTGATTATAGTCTAGACTATAGTGTTGCAATTTATCTCCATGTAAGTAAAGGAGTTTACTTCAAGGAAATGATGAGTTTTATATCATTATAGTAGTTGACTATTGGACCCCAAACTTTTCTTAGAAGTTAGAACTATTATATGTGAAATGTTGGAAGTTGAAAGCTGGAAAAATGTAGTTGAAACATGATCACTAAGTATGTTTCGGTGTTTTAGCCATAAATTTTTCTCTAGTTATCCGAATGAGATGATTCTTGATTTGGATTAAACTAGAGAAATATGGATACATCTTATCTGATAAAATTGAGTTCTAATCTAGTCTCAAAGAATTTCAATTTTTGTATGGAAGTTGAGTACAGAATATTGTTTCAGTATAAGAATAGTTCGGAAATATTTGGGATATAACTTTCAGATTTCCAAACCAAATTGAAAAATTTTGGTGTCATTGGAAAATTAAGACAATGAGGAACAATTTTCTAGAAGGAAGTATTATCAAATTCTTTAAATTTTCCCTTGATCATTAGTTAAGGAGTTAGAAGTATAAGATGTTAGTTATACAAAGACAAAAGAAGGGTAAATATGAAAAAACTACTAAAATGAGGGGCAAAATGGGAAAGACAACTAAAATGTCGTCTTGAAATAAGAATAGGAAGATAGAAGGTGTCATGAAAAACAAAAGGGAAGAGAGAAAAAAGTGGAGAAAGAAGAGAAGAAGGAGAAAATCGTGGAAGAAGAGAGAAAAGGAAGAAAGAAGAAGGAAAGAAGAAGAAGAAGGAAAGAAGATTTGTTCAAGGTAAGCTTTATTTTTCTTCTTGCTTTGTTAGAGATTATAAGTAGGTTAGGTTTGGGTTTTTAACCAAGATTTTGGGTTTTCTACCCTAGATAGATTATGAGTAGGTTACGTTTGGGTTTGATTTGTGTTGATTTCATTTGTTGTGATTTTGAAGTTTTAGGGATTTTGTAGAATTGGAATTGAATGGAAAATTGGTTTGATCTGGAAAATCAAGAGAAACCTTATCCAAGAGCAAGAGGAAGGGAACAATTGAGTTTGGATTCTCAATCGAAATAAGGTAGGTTTCATGTTTACGATTGAATAATGAGCCATTAAAGTTTTTTCCAAATCAAAAAAATAAAATGATTTCAAGTGCTTTATAAATGTGTATTTACTATTTTTAAATGATTTAAAGAGTTTGCTTATATATGTGTATATGCTTCATAGATTGGATTTGAATTGTTGTGAACATGAAAAATGCATTGTGATATATGATTGTGTTTAGGGGAGAGAGGAACCGTTTCGTAGTCACGTGCACGTCGACATAAAGCCTTCTCTTGGCTACCCACTTGTGGCCCATGAGATCCGAAAAGTGGACTCGTTTTATTCATGGAGTAAACTTCAGTTTCTCTATTTTGTTCAACGGACCCCTTGAGCCATTTGTTGTGCATTGCATCTGTGAACTATCAAGTTGATGCATACATGATTTGTATTATTGTGAATTGGTTGAGAATTATGTTTTTCTTGAATTCAATAAGAATTTTCTATGACAAATGAATAACTTCAATGGCTTTGCTTGTTATCGATTATAAACTGTCACCCACAAGCTTTCAAGCTCACCCCCTTTCCTTCCCATCTTCAGGTGAAACGAATGAGATCGAGAAATGTAGGGTGAAGGATCATTTTGATTATGCATATTTTTTATTTGAAGTTAGATTTTGTAAAAGTAAGACTTTAGATGCATTTCGAGAACTATTGGTGTTGCATCTTTTGTATTTTGTATTTTGATATTGATGATGTATTGTGGCATGAGATGCCATTTAAGCTTTGTAAACACTTATTTGATGATGTTAATGAAATACGAATTGTGTATGGAAGATATGAGTTGAGTTGGATTTAGATATATTTGAAGGAGTTCTCCACTTGAGTGGATGAACTTTGAGCATGAATGGTTGTTATATATATCTATACATAAGTGAGATGTTGTGGAAAAGAAAGATAGGAATCATGAATGATGAAATGTAGTCAAATATAAAGAGTCAAATGAATTTTAGTTGAGAGTTTGACAAATTCCAATTGTTAGTTGAAATCGTTATGAATGATATTGCCATAGAGGAAGTGAAGTTGGGATAATTCTCAAGTTTTTCCTGAGGGGAAAGTGTGTTTTGACTTTAGGAGAAATTATGTATTAATTTAGGATGAATTGGACATAGTTGTCTTCATGAAAGTTGTAGCTTGTCCTCTTAGATTTCAAATGGTATACAGTATGCAATTTTGGGAGTTGAAAGTTTTGATCATTACAAGTTAGGATGTTGTAGAGAATGTGTCTATCAAACAATTAGAGTATATGGAGTGATATCACACTAGGATTGTTCAATTTTGAAAGATTATGAGAAAAAGGGATGTTAGGATGTGTTTAGGACCATTGGAGGCGTCTTGGCACTACAAGAAAATTTGGTTTCAGCAACCAAATTCTTAGCAACCATAGTAAAATGGTTGCTAATTATATACATTGTGCAACCAAAAATTATTTGGTTACAATATATAAGTTACGTATATTTTTTACCGACCAATCAATACTTGGTGGCTATAGATGGTCACTAAAACTTACAATT
>JANITW010000001.1:22391555-22407719 GCA_027564335.1 Erythroxylum williamsii | reverse complement strand
CTGTTACTAAAGCATCATATCTTTAGTAACATGGGCTGTCATAGCATACTCATTAGTGTTACCATTCATATTTAATAACACTTATCACCTGTTACCGTATGACATTTTTGTTGTAGTGGTAAACCACTAAGTATGGATACCATTCAATGTTATGAGTACCATTTCGTACCGACCGATGTGGCTAAGCATAAATTGAGATTTTGAATTTTAAGCATAACATACCACTTGCATTTGTAAGTAATCACAAACTATCATCGTACAAAAGAAACATGACTTTTAGGCATTACAAGAGTAATTATGAATATGATTCTTTTCAATCCATGTATTAGAATTTATATAATTAAAATGAATAAACTTTAATAATCTCTTCTTCGTTTTATGTAAATGAAACTTAACTAAAATTTCCTCCATTTTCTTTAATAAAGAATAAAGATAAAGAATTGATAATAATTTTCCTCAATTTCAAATATTAAATTTAAAGCATTGCCTAAAGAAGTGTTTAAAGTTTTGACATTCAATTTGTCTTTTCCTTGGAGGACTATTGTAAATTATATAAAATAATGGTTACATTCTTTTACTTCTAGAAAAGGATATCTTGCAATTTGTAAGTTATCTTTTAATAAACTAAACTCCTTGTTACTTGTATATATTATACAAGATATCTCAATTTCATTATTAATTTCCAAAATCAAATCTAAATAAATTCGATACCTTAGAATATAGTCAAGCTCCATCTTTTTTTCTTCTTCTGATTGTTAATACCAAACTTGAGCTTTTATAAGATGTCATTAAAAAGATTGAGTCAAGGTCATAGGCTTGTGGATTAGGCAGAACTTAATGCTATCAATTGAAATCATGCATCTATCAATTTTTTTTATTGTCATAAGAAATTAATATGTATTTCTTCATTGAATTGTATGTCATAGAACACTAGTTCAATTATTTAAAGTTATGCATGAAACTTATTTGTGAAAAATAAGTTCAAATGTCATCTAGTATGGTAAAGCTTAACATTCAACCTACCATGCATGTAGTTTAATCATAAGTTAATATAGCTTGTTACTTCAATCATATGCGACAGAACTAATTTCCTTTTATAAGTGTAAAATCCTGTCAGCAAGTTTGTGGTTTATTTATTAGCTACAAGTTTCACTTTCGTACACATGAATGTATCTTTTATGCCCACAACTATTTGTCCAATTAATAAACACAAACATATGCTCTCATCATCAAGAAACCAAGTCCTACCTTATCTAGTAACATATATATATATATATATATATAAATGTTCATCTAGGAAGGTAATCATACAAAATGAGTTATATTACATATGATGAACCTGTGTATTGTGTAATTGTGTATGTTGAAAACTTGAATTGTTAGTTTCTGACCTATTGATGAATTATGTTAGATAAAATTATATTGTGTTGGATAAAATTGAATTGTGTATGATTTTGATATATGTCTTCATTTATTATTGCAGATTAATAGAAGGAAGTTTAAGTACTCATGATCAAACTACTTCAGGAAGATGCAATGATCCAACTTGGGCTCATGCTGCATTAGTCCCGAGTAAAAAGAACCATACAATTTACTTATTTTATAACAAACATTTGAAAGGTAGAGGAATCACCCGAATGAAGAAGCATTTAGCTGAGGTTAAAGGAGATGTAGAACCCTGTAAAAAAGTAAGTCATGATGTGAATTGACAAATAAAAACATTACTTGAAGAATATCAACATAAGAAAGATAGAAGGGAAAGGTTGAATTTTAAAATTAGTAGTGGAAGTTCATTTGCTGGTTTTCGTGGTGATTGTGAAGGTGGTAGTGGTAATGTCCCATCCCAAGCCTAGGAAGAAGTGAATGTTACACCTGGACCTAAAGTAAGGAAAAGAAGAAGGTAGGTGAGTAGTTTTCTTACACCACAAACAACTCCTAGAACTTAACCTTCAATTCATAATGTAATGCAATCAAAAGATGCGACTCATAATGTCAATATAGCAGTAGCTAGTTGGTGGTATTATACAGGTTCATCATTCAATGCTTCTTAGTCTTATTATTATCAACCTATGATGAATGCAATAGCCTCTTATGATCTGAGATACAAAGCTCTTTCGATTGATGACTTAAGAAATAAACTTTTGAATTACTCAGTTGTTAAAATTAAAAGTTATTTGGCTAAAAAAAGAGTGAATTGGGCTACTTTTGGGTGTTCAATCATTTATGATGTTTTTACATATAAGAGACAAGAGCCTATTATAAATTTGTTAGTTTTTTCTGCAAATGGCTTAATGTTTTTTAAGTCTATTGATGAATCTAATCTTATTAGAAATACAAACACTTTATTTGAGATATTTGATGAACTTATGAATGAAATGGGACCAGAAAACATTGTTCAATTCATTATTAACAATGATTTCACTTATAAAGCAACAGGAATAAGGATACAAAATAGGTATAATTCTTTTTTTTTGACTTCTTGTGTTGCACATTGCATTGACCTAATACTGGAAAATATAACATATCCTAGGTATTTTTCTATTATTGATGAGACTATGCAGAAAGCTAAAAAGGTGACCAAGTTTATCTATAATCGTGCATGAGTGTTGAATTTAATGAGAAAGGAATTTACTAATAGTAGGACTTTGTATCATCCTGATATGACAAGATTTGCAACAAATTTCTTATCACTTCAATCTTTTGTTTCGATGAAGAAAAAGTTAAGACAAATGTTTACAAGTGATAAGTGAACTGCATCTTAGCATGCTAGGTGTAATGTTCGATTGGAGGTTTCCAGCTTTATCTTGGAAGATAGAGAATTTTAGTCTCAATGTCAATTTGTTATCCGAGTTTGTAGGCCTTTGATAAAGGTTCTTCGATTGGCTAATAATGAAGAAAAGCCGATAATTAGTTATTTTTTGGATTTCTTAGAAAGGGTGAAGGAAGTAATCAAGGCTAATATGAAATATAGGCCTTCTTTGTATACATTGTATCTTACAATTATCAATGAAATATGAGAAAGACAACATTCTTCTCTGTTTTTTACAGCTGGGATATTTTTGAATCCTAGTTTATATTTCAGATTGGATTTAAAATGAAAGCTGAAGTTAGTAGAGGAATGTTATTCCCTATTACAATAATTGTTGGCCATGAAATGATGCAAAATCTCTTAAAGCTCACAAATTGAGCTTTATAAGCAGTCTTCTAGAGATTTTGGATTCCCAATTGCTATTCATAAAGAGCAAAACTTTCTCCATATATTAGCTTTTTATTTTTTCTTATTTGCTGAAAATTAATTATCATTTTATTTTGTTTATAATGCTACTTTTGTTATCTTACAGCTTACATTTTTTTTGGTGGGATTAATTCAGAAGTGGTGTTCTAGAATTGCAATAGTTTGTAATTCGAATTTTAAGTCAATGTAAGAGTGCAATAGGCCGTGAACAAAACTGAAATACATTTAAATTCATCCATTCTAATAAAAGGAATAGATTGGAGCACAAGAGATTAAATGACTTGGTATTTGTTTGTTACAATTTAAAGCTTCGGAAAAGTTATGTTATTATCATTATTAATTTTTATGTATTTTCTTATAATTTTCTAAAAATTAAATTTTATTGTTTATTTGGAGTCTTAATGGCATAAGTAGTTCAATAGATCCAATTTCTATTGATAATATTGATCTTTTTAGAGGATATTTCTATGGGCAAAACAAAAGGACCTACACAGCTTAGCTAGGGAACCATGGTTGATCATTGGGGACTTTAATAACACTCTTTTTTATTCTAAAGCTAAAGGAAATGTTAACTTGAAGAATTCTTCAACAAATTTATAATTATGTGGAAAATATTGAAGTTACTAATCTAAAACTAGAGGGCTCAACTTTTATGTAGAGAAACAAGCAAAGCAAAGAGTGACACAATAGGAAAAGGTTAGATAAAACCCTAGTGAATGGGAAATGACTCACCTAATTCCATGAGAGTAAAAGAAGCTTATGGACCCACATTTCTTATATCACACCCCAATAGTATTTTGTAACATGTTCCACAAAAGTAAGAAAATATTATCCCTTTTGAATTAATAACTATTTGGTGGAGAGAGAAGGATGTTCATAAGCTACTATAAGAGATATCTCTTATAACTTTAGGGGATGTAAGTATTACATTTGTGTAAGAAAACTAATAAAAATAAAAGAGGAATTAAAGCTTCTAAAAAACAAAGATGGACGCAGCAATAGACTAGAGCTAATAAATAAAAAAAGGATAAATTGATAAGGGTTCAAAATGAGTTGGATATGACCAAACTACTCAACCCTATAGAGATTGAAAAATTGGCCTTTGATATGAATCCATCAAAAGCCCCAAGATCATATGGTTCGAATGGCTACTTGTATCAGAAAATCTAGCCCCTCTTAAGGTATACAGTCATTGAAGCTATCCTAGAATTCTTAAAAAAAGTATGATGCTTAAGGAATTAAATAAGACTTTCTTCTACTTGAATCCTAAAGTAACAAATCCTCGCTCCTAGAATGAATTTATATCTATCTCTTGTTATAATTTTCTGTACATCATCATTTCTAAAACTAGTGTTAATAGAATGAAAAATGTCCTTAAATACATAATTAGTTATTCCTAAGGAGCCTTTATAGAGGGGAGATCTATTACACATAACATTCTAGTGGTCCAGAAGTTTTTTAAAGGATATTTTGAGAAGAATGACCTTAAAAATTGTGCCATAAAAGTTTACTTTTACAAAGCTTTTGATACAATTAGTTGAGAAATCATTTTGCATCTACTTGAGGCTTTTAATTTCCTTGAAAATTTTAAAGACTGGGAAAGATTATACATCACAACCACCTTTTTCAGTGTCCTAGTTAATGGAGAGCCAGTGATTCTATATCCAAATGCAAGACGGTTAAGGCAAGGTGACCCTTTGCCACCTTACCTATTTATCCTCTATATGGAAGCATTAACCAGGTTGATTAAAATAATATCAATACATCATTTAACTTTAAGCTCCATAGCAAATGCAAGAAAATGGGGCTAGTTTCTCTCATATTTGCAAATGATCCAATTTTATTTTCAAGAGCTCATGATGCTTAAGTAAGTCACTAATGGCTTGACTAAATGTATTTAGAGAAACATAATGGCTTCACTAAATGTATTTAGAGAAACATCATGTCTAGAGGTAAATAACCAAAAATTCCACCTACTCACCTTAGAGAGTGCTCAATCAAAAAAAGGAATTGTTGTCAAATATCTCAGGTATCCAAACACTGAATCTACCCTTTAAATAGCTACAGCTCTTATATCTACAAGAATGACTCAATTCAGAGATAATATCCCATTAATTGAAAATATATAAGGAGAATGAGGAAGTACAAGAAAATGTCATCCCTATAGGAAGAATTTTATTAATAAAAGCAATCCTGAATTCCCTTTAAGGTATAATGGTCTTCTCACTTCTTTCTATCAAAGGTGTGATTAGAAAAGCTATAAGAAGATACCTTTGGATAGGAAGGGAGGAAGGCTGCTTTCTAAGGTTTTCTAGTAGGAAGTATGTAGACCTTTAAAGGGAAGGGGACTTGGAAGTGCCCCAATAAGCACTAGAAACAAAACAATACTTAAGAAAAGGCTTTGAGATTCAATGAACAATTGAACTTCTCCATGGATGAAATGGATGGAGGCATACATTTTGAAAGTAGAACCATATGGGAGTTGAAGATAAGTCCCTCTCTTTCATGGTTCCTTAGAAAGTGATTGAATATAGAAGATGAGTTAGGAGGTCACTTCGAATGTAACATTGGAAATGGAAAAACTGCCTCCCTCTTATATGAAAATTGGCGTAAGCTAGGTTCAATACAACACTAGGTTGTTATCTTTCAGTAATAGATCCCTCTAAACTCTAAAGTTAAAATCTAGGTAAGGAATAATGAATAACAAGGAGTTCCTTAAGATATGTTGCAGTATTTACTAGAACATTAAATGAACTATATGAGATAAGATAAATACATACGCTTACATGAACTATATGAGATAAGATAAATACATACACTTAGGCATAATTTTAGTGGATAAACTAATGAATTTGCTAATGAATTAATAAAGGAAAAGGGTTCAAAAATGGAAGGATAGAGATTTGTATAGAGTTGTGACATACTCCCTAAGGTGTCTTTTTTCACGTGGGTCCTAATTAAGAATACAACCCTTACATTAGACACAATCACATTCCTAAATACCCTTCCATATGTTTGCTATGCAAGGAGGATCCAGAAATAGTTGAACAATTATTCTTTAGTTGTAGAGTCACTAAAGAAATATGGCGTGAAATTAGAGATATATCTCAATTGGACTTCCCAAATCCAAGCTACAAGGATATAGTATGCAAGATAAAAAGAAACAGATAACTTACTAAAGGGGATCGTGCAACAACTGAAATCACCTTCAATTCAACCACTTCTAACTGTGGAAGGAGCGGAACACTAGATGCTATAAGGGAATTGAGAGAAGCACTAAGCAAATCAATAGAGCTTATAGATGGCTCGTAGAACAACGACTTGTAATTACAGATATCAAAATCTATTGCCAAATAATCCTGAGGGCTTGGAGAATATAAAGGGCATTATGTAGATGATGAAAATGTGAAGGTTCAAACAAAGCTTGAAATCTTGCCACCTCCATTACCAAGGCTCTAGGCCGGTAGAGGTTAAGGTATTAAATACGCCAAGATTAGTCCCACTAGAGAAAAGAAACTTGAATGTCAGAACCTTAAGTAAAGTTATTGTAAACAGGGCTTGGGATTGGCCCTTTGATGTCCTAGGAGCACAAGTTTGGAAGAAATTCTCATTCGACACCAAGAACATGAAGCCTCGTTGTGTGATTTTCTGGTATGTCTCTGTCGACAATTGTATGTGCATGAGCCTCACTCTTCCTCACTCTTAATACATAAAAACTGTAAGAATAAGTGTAACCCTCAAAGACTCGCTTCTTCTCATTCGTGTTGCTCAGGCGATAGCATGATAAATTCTTTCGCAACCAACTGGTGCCGCCTCTGTCTTGTATAAAACACCCATATGATCAACAAAGTCATAGCTGCTACTGAAACCATGATCAATGCGATAAACACCAATTTGGTATAGATCCTTAAGCCTGAGCAATGATAATTGATGATGACACTGAATGTCTCTCGCACAGAGATGCAATCTACAAGATCAACAAGGAACGGACTGTACCGGTACAAAATATTGCTTACATTCGCAGTAGACACCATCTGCATGTAGATTTCTGGGGTCAACTTGCCAGTGGATGTGCACGTACCAGTCCTAGAAACTTGACAGATGTGCTTCCTCCATTCCTACGTAATGCATACCAAGAAAAGGATTCCATTTCTTGAAACACTACTATATAATCAATTCCTTTTTTAGCTCAGAGAGCATAGGGACTACACGCTATTGGACATTTCTTACCTGGGATGCTTTGTCCAAGTCTACTTCAGTAGCAGCACGTGTTCGATCGGTGAGGTCAGCATTAAAGGGATTACAGAGGACAGACACCCTTGGACCAGATTGATTGTAGTATACTACTTCAGGTTTTGGCTGCAAGTTGACTAGTGGGTCGACATTGGACACAGTAGTGATGAATAAGTCAACAATACCAATAGCCTGGAATGTAACGTTCTTGCTTTGTCTGAATATTTCTTGTGCGGTATCGTGATCTACACAGGAGAGGATGTCATCTAATGTTGTATGTGCTATGGGTTTTTGGAGAGTCCAGATCCTCTGTCCAATTTTATGGTGTTTTATTGTGTCCAGTGAATCTTAGTCATTTATTTATGTGGATCCCGCATAAATAAATAGCTGAGATTCACTAGATACAATAAAACACCATAAAATTGGACAGAAGATCTTGTCTCGGATTTTGGACCCATTCCTCCATTGCAACACACGTGTCTCTCACCACATTGAAGTTGAAAGAAGAAAGACATTTCTTACACTTAAAAACAGTATTTGACCAGATGAATAGCATCTGTTGATGTCTAATGTCTCCTTACGTAGCAAGAGATTGGACTTACTTGTACAAAAGTAGAAAAAAGCAACATAATATGAAGGCAAATATTCCAAGTATCCATCCTATAAGAGCCAGCCTGCAAAGCAAACAGACCGAGAAATCATAAGGTTACTGTACAGGGGAGGAGGTACAAAATTTTCTCCTCTACCATCAGTTCAATCCTGGTGAAAATTTTACGTTTTTCTGATGTAAAAACGAAAAATAAGCATGTGAAGAGCATGGACCACAATGAGAGTGGACGTCTAAGTAACTCACATATACAAAGCAGTTTCCATTCCCAAAATTGAAAACACTGCAACCATTGGCATGATCAGTTACAAATGTTTCGAAGTCAATTGTCAATATCTCTCTATCTATTTATATAAAGGGATATTACACTTACATAAGCCAATGAAAGCCAATAAGAGGAGCAAAGCAGCTAAAATGAGCAAAGTCAACCTTCTGCGATGCATGTGAAGAAAATACTTGAATTCGTCAAAAAATTTTGCAGCTTTCTCAATCAAATCCTAATAAAAGCATTTACTCACAAAGAATCCAAAGAGCTCTGTATTTTATGTGAAATTTTGCTAGTTTCTCTTTTCAGGACAATAGATGAAGCATTTATCATTTTTTCTACCCTGCTGATGCTATTGGTGAAAGAGAAAACTGATCCACCTCGACCATTTTAGCAGCAGACAGGTATTTGGACACAGTAGTTAGATTCCTCACTGTGATCTCTGCCTGGTTTACTACATAATCTATTGTACTTCTTGTACTGCTGTGAAACATTTCCTCTCCAGTGTAGAGAATAACACATCCAATTCTGAGGTAAACCATATAAGAAATTAATTTGGAGCTAATCGGAGACATAAAACTCAATAAGCCCATTAAAGAAGAGACGCCGAGTGGACCTACATTGCAGCAATTGTGAACAATACGAGAAGGGTAAGAGAAAGCGCATAAGCGAATCGAGAATAGCCATTTTTCCTCCGTGTATAGCAGAAATGCCGAATACATATTTGTGTTCTGTTTGCAGCTAATATCATTGACGTACTTCCATTAAGTTCGACACTTTTCACATCAATTAAGAAGGTAGCTTTACATTCCCCACGAAAATAACTTATCATGAAGTTCCTCGGACAACCCTGTATAATCATTTTGAATACATCATTGAAAAGGTCAAAATGCGACGAAGAAAACACTGTTCTTGATTTTGATCATGGAAACAATATACATGGAGAAAAAGAAAATGAAAAGGAACGACCCATTTGAAAAGAACTTAGCCTAGTGTTGTGTCGCAAGATTTCATTTCAGGAATTGCAACTAACAAGATGAAGAACAAGTACCAGGAATTTGATGAGGTTTAGTTCTGGAAGCCCCGTGGGAGATGGTAAGAAAGCTCGAAGATATTGCGAAGAGTATAGTTGGAAGAAGGAGGAATGGAACTGGCCTGCCATTACTGGACATATCCTGATGATCTTTAGTCTAATTGGACTGTGGCAGAAGTTAGAACAAGGTAATGCATGCAATTCTGATCTATGAGACTTAGCATTGCTTCTACCGAGAAGATGAGACGTTACGTTACACTTGGTCCTATTGAAGTGAATGCCTTTTGTTGTCAACACTCTTATGATTATCGTGTAATTGGTGTATTTATGTGGAGAAGTTAAAAGAGTTAGGGCTTAGGGCATCTCAATTTGGCGTTTCTAATGTTTTGTGTTCATGTTCAGATTAATTTTAGACATAGTGCCCTAAGGATTCATCTTCAGCTTACGTTTGAAAAATCTTTTGGTCCCATTCATATAGAGATTAATAAATACAGTTAAAACGTGGATTGTATTTACACTTTAACAATTAATGAAAACATTAATAAAAACAAAGAACTAAAATCTTTTAAAACATATGATTATCAATTTATCTTATAAGGTTATTATTAAAGTAATTGAGGGTTAGAATGTTACGTTTTAACTTTTTTAAAATATTAAATAATATTTGGTTCTCGGACATCTCATCCTTGCCACACATCTACTCCCACATTTGAAATGGCCACAACTACTATCAGATATATTTTACATATTTCTTTCCTTTACTCTTAGTATCTAATGAACACTGAATTTGCATAAGAAGCCCGCCCATCATGTCGGCCTCACCCGTAGAGTCCAAGTCTTTTCCTATTTCGACACATCTAAATGTCTTTTATGTAACAAGAGATTTGGCAGCTCAAAGATAAATTTTATCGACCAGCAATTAGGTCAGTTATACTTTATAGGATAAAGTATTGATCTATTAAACAATTGTATAGTCATCAGCTAATTATGGTAATAAAAATGAGGATGTTTCGTTAGATGTATAATCTTACTAGCAGAAACAAGGTTGTGAATCTACTAGTAGAAGACAAAATAAAAGTGGCCAGTATTAATAATAAATTACGAATTACGAGACTTAAGTGATTCAGATATATTAAAAGGAGACATCCTAACACTCTAATAAGACGATGTAAGAAAATAGTACTTAGAGACTAAAAAAAAAAAGAAGGCATAAGAAGAACCGAAAGGAAGTGATCAAGAATGACATGATTTTGCTAGAATTTACAGAGAACATGATCTATAATAGAACATTTTAGCATATTAGGATACGGATCAAAGATCTCACTTAGATAGGTCTTTTTCGTTCTCATAAGTCGTTTAAATATTTTTCTTCAAGTCTTTCGTTTTATATTTAGCTTTTTATTACATAGTACTTCCCTCCTAGTTTTTTAGCCTAATCAGTTTCTTACTTAGTCTAGTTGCTTTCTTATAATGGTTGTTTTGATTTATTTTTATATGTGTCTTTCCGCTGGTTGGTGTACTTATTTACTTATTTTATCTTTTATTGTTAATCGTTACCTTGTTTTATATGTTCTATATTATATATTGCATTTTATTTTTTATTTATATGTTTTTATTTATATTTTGTACTATTATTATTTTGTATTAGATGTGAGTTTATCAAAAACAGGCTATCTACTTGGTAAGAATAAGACTGCGTATCACTGAATCTTTCCAGACCTTGCAATTTAGCAGGATTCTCAGTGGATGTAATTGTTGTTATTGTTATTGTTGTTATAGATTTCTCGACAAGTTCCCTTTCCGCTCTTGTGTTCCAAATTCAAATATACTATTTCCACCTTTGATCCTGAGACGCCTCTTTCCCTTTTCCACCATCAATTTATGATTCTGGTGCCATACTCCATCGCTTTTTCGTCCCTCTTCTCAGGTAAATTTATTCTTCTTTATTCAATTTGTGGTATTTAACTTTGTATTATGATCTAATATGTTTTGTTGCATTTTTTTAGGGTGGAATATTTTGATTTTGCATTTATCTTCCATATTGCCTAATGTTAGTCTCCATGCACTATTGATTATGAATTGCATGCTTCATGTACTTGTTGAGCTTAAATACATTCTCAAATGCTATTGATTAAGGTTTGCTCGCCCATTGCATTTTTTTAATATGTTCCTATTCCTCTCCAACTAGATGTTATAAACTATGTTATTTAGGACAATTATTATTATTTTCCATTTCAGTGCTTATCTTTTTAAATTATTGCAGCATCATTGGACTATGTCGTTCCATATGGTATGTGGTATTTGGGTTTTGCATAGGTCCCTGATTATTTCTCATATTTGTAGTAAGTAGGAACATGTGAAGAACAAATGTTCAAAGGTCTCCTAATTTTGTTTACACAAGACACATGCCACACTCTTAGTAATTTCTTTACTTAGGAAAGGGTAAAAAGTCTCCCCTTCATTGCTAACCACATCACCATTGATGGCCTAGGATATGCTTCCTTAAACCACACTAACTTACTACATGTGACTTTACAACTAGTACCTTTTAGTTGTTGTTTAGATGACAAGTTGTTGAACTCTCTATTGCTTTTTCTCCATATAATCTCAGCTTCCTTGTATAGATCTAGTTGTACAAGTATTGATTGAATATAGATACTACTAGATAACTAATTTTTATAAGATTTGATAGCTTTAGGTAATGTTACATGACCCAATATCATTTTTGTTAGGGATGTGAGTACTTGAACCTCCTTCAACGGTCCCAAACTACACCAATTGTCATTCCAAAAAGTGTTCCTACCCCATTTCCCACTTTATGCTTAAATTCAGCTCCAAAATTTTGTTTGAGCTTGAATATTTAAGTCATGATCTAAGAGAAATTAGGATTAGGATTATTTAGCCAGAACTGTTGATGCTTTATATAGTAGGTAGGTACCCATCACACCATAGGCATTCCTTAACTATCAAAAGCCTCATTACTCTTTTTATCATCAAAGTTTGGTTTATTTTTCTTAGTAGAAGGATTCTTAGTCCTTCTTCCTACTACTTGTACAATCTTCATTCCATATAATTCACATCATCATTTACACTTCAAATCTCAACTTAAACCATCCATATAATCCACTATTTTCAAGCATAAAAAACAAAATAGAAATTATACATTCATTCATCAAATTCTAGCACATCTCATCTTCATCCTGACATGCAATTCATCTCAATTCATCCTTAACCAATCTTTATAGATGTTATGCTCATATATAACTCAATAAGGTAATCAAATACTTACTTTTTTGTCTCAAGATTTCCTCAATCAACAAGCTAAGCAAGTCTCCCAAGCATCCAACATACATTAAGAACAAGATGGGATTAAATGTTTCAATTTACAAGATGAAGGCTATAGACATTTTGGCAAAATTTAGGGTTATGGAGGTTGTGTGAGGGTGTCAATGGTGAGGAGAAGAGGAAGAGAGCATCTAACTAAAAACATGAAAGTGGGTGGTCTTTCAAGTGTGAAAATCGTTGAGGCTCCTAACGGTTATTTGGGGTCCCAAAACACTATAAATATGTGTTTTCTCATTAGTTTTAACATTAATAAGGTTTTGGTGTTGTATAAACTGATTTCAAAGTGTTTTTTAATCATTTAAGCACCATTATGTCATATTTATGTGAGAGAGCCATTTTGGAGTTATCAAGTGATAAAGTGAGCTATTTTAAGTTGTAATATTTGGTTTAAGGGATATATTAATATACTTGGAGATGATTAAAGTGAGATTGAGATCATCTTCACTTTAGAAACAATTGTAAAAAGGGTTCCTCTTTATTGAGAAAGATTATACAAAGGTTATTCTTCACTTTGAAAGAAGATTATAATGAAATTCCAAGAAGATTTTTAGGAGTGGACGTATGTAAGGGTTATTTTTCAAACCATTATAAATCAGTTTACATCTCTCTTTCCTATCATCTTTAAACTATTGTTTAATTGTTTGATTGATTTACATTAAGTATTTGCCTCGTTCTTATTTATATTAGTTATTGTTAACATAGTAATTTGGTTAGAAAAATTATTAAAATCTTATAAACACCCAATTCACCCTCTGCCTGAGTTCTAATAAGGACTAACACCTTGTTTCATAATATTTCTCATATAGGATAATTTTCTAATAATTCTAGTAGCTTGGCATAACAAAAGCCTAGTATGCTTCTCTATCAATCATGGATCCACCACCTCCTTTAAACAATCTTTCTCCATCTAGTAAATCATCCTAACTTCTTTCACATTAAGTCAGTTGTCAATGTACCAATCGAGTAAATCACTTTTTTTCTAGCTTTGAGATTTTCATGTTTATTCATCTATTATCTCTCTCTAATTGAATTGCAAACCTGTCATAAGGCAAGATTTTACCCTATATGGAAGAAAGTAATGATAAAATAACTATAGGCACTTAGTAATACCGATACTTGAGATTTGATTACTTTACCTTTAGAAAAATCTATTATTAGTTGCAAATAGGTATATAAAATCAAGACTTAAGATGAAAGGTCAATTGAAAGATACAAAGCCTAATTGACTGCTGAATGAGTCACCCAAAAGTATGATATTGACTATGAGGAGACATTTGTCTCTATAATTCATGTAGCCTTAGTATGTAGTCTTATTGTAATTGTTGCTAGCAACCATTGGCCTTTATTTTAGGTTTACATCAAGAATGCCTTCCTTAATAGTAATCTTACAAAAGAAGTGTACATAAAAATTCCACCTAGTTATGATTTCATTCATATAATAAAGCTTGACACTTTTACAAAACCTTATATAGAATAAAACAAGCTCTTTAAGCATGTTTGGCAAATTTAGCTCCTGTATTGGTCTTTTAGCTTTGAGTCTAACTCCTACGAACATGTCTTGTTTATTACCAAAACGTCTCAAGGGTACACTCTTCTTCACCTCTATGTTGATGATATAATAATAAATTGCGATGATACTTAAGAAATTTTCACTATCAAATTCTTTTTACATTATTAGTTTGAGATAAAGGATTTAGACAATTTGCTTTATTTTTTAGGTTTTTAAGTTTTTTCTAATACATTTGGATATTATCTATCACATCAAAAATATGATACTGATATATCTCTTGTGCTAATATCAATGATAGTAAGACTATTAAAACCTTACTCAAAGCCAATGTTCATTCTTTTGTTGCTAATAGAACTCTCCTAACTATCAATACTTTTTACTGCCAATTAGATGCCAATCTTATATACCTCACTATCTCTCATTCTAATATTGTTTGTGTCATACACACAATCAATCAATTCATGTCAGTACCTTATACTACTCACTTTTCTATTTTTTTTGTATCCTTCACTACATTAAAGGAACTCATTTCATGATCTTCACTTATGTTATTCACCTCCACTAGAGTTATTAGCATACTCTAATGTTACTTGGGTTGAAGATCCAACTGATCGCCACTCCACTACTAGTTATTATTTCTATTGATCGCCACTGCATTACTGGTTATTTTTTCTTCTTTTTTACGTCCCTTATTTCATGGTGCAACAAGAAATAAATAGTTATCTCTTGACTCTAGCATGAAAGCATAATACTAAGCTCTTGTAGACACAACTTTTAAACTCCTTTACCTACATTGATTGCTTCCAGATATGAATGTTTCATTTTATCCTGCAATTATTCTCCTTTGTAATAATCCTAGTACTGTATAAATTCCTTATAATGATATCTTTCATGTGTACAAAACATAATGAGATTGATTGTCACCTTGTGTGCTATCATGTTCTTCAAGGCATTATCTAACTTATTCTTACTTTATCATAGTCATGAATTTTAGACATTTTTACCAAATTACATCTGCCTCGATGATTTTAATTTTTTTTAAATAAAGACATCCAACTCCTTATCACATTGAGTTTGCACGGAAGGAGGGTGCTAAAACTGTATAATGTATAAACATACATTTAACGTATGCAAATGAAGCACGTAATCATATATGACATATTTTTAAGGATGTAATTTTCCTTAATTATGTAATAGTTTAGACATAAAACTAGAGAAAATTCTTCTTTTTCGAATTGTTCTCTTTCTACATTCCACATACATAAAAGTTATTGTCCTAAAAATTTTAATCCAAAATAGATAAGAAGGAATGAAAATGCTTCCTATTTGACCTTATCACTGGTAATGGATAGAGAAAAAAGTTTTTTGTCCTTAATATAACATCTATTTTACTTTATTTATATGTTTCTTAAATCGTAAATGTAGTTAATAAAATTCTTATCCGCATGGATAAATCTTTGAATTCTTAGATGTTGGGATTGGGTAGTTAATAAAATTCTTGTCCGCATGGATAAATCTTTTAATTCTTAGATGTTGATTCGGTAGCTAAAGTTCCAATACCAAAATGTTGAACGTTTTAAGCAAATAATAAAAACTTCTATTCATGTTTAAATTAACATCATTCCAACCCAACACAATCTTAATTACATATTCCACAGACTGGTAGAGTCCATGAAACTATAATTTTCACTTATTGAAGCTATAGAACACAAAGAATAATAAAAATAAACAAAGTATTATAACATTATTATATTGTACAGAAACAAGAAAACGGGACAGTTTTCAGTGGTTGAAAGGAAGTTTGGCCGGGCACTTGTGGACTGAGCAGATGGATTCTACTAAGAAAAACAACACCGCTAATATGATTATTAGAACTTTCAAAGTTTGCCACAAGCCATGACCATAAGCCTTTAAGAACCTCCTAGCTTTCACCTTG
>JANITW010000001.1:22369244-22388953 GCA_027564335.1 Erythroxylum williamsii | reverse complement strand
TCCACCTCCTTCAGGGTATCTTTGATAGTAATTACCCATTGTTTCTCGTCGTGGATTGAAAATGGATTAGAGGACACGGTGGATTGCATGGACATGGCTCTATGGTTGTTGATCAGAAGGAGAGGCACTGCTACGTACCAGTTCACATTAGTTATAATGTTTTTTCATGCATTGTGTACATCTTAACAATAAAAGAACTAAGATGTCTTATAATTCCTTTATGAGAACGTTAGAAAAATCTTGGATTCTACTTTTGTTCTCGTCTTCTGACTGCGGCATTAATTATATGCCACTTCGTGCAACGCCCGTTCGTTCCTACTTAATTATACGCAGTATAAGAAAGTTCGTTCCTGGTAACTTTTTAATTGATGCATAAATATTAATTGTTTGACCATATATATAAAGCCCCTTGTTCTATAATTTAGATGAGGAACTTACAATTTTAATCGGAGGCATTATACAAACTTTTTATCAATTATTATTTATAATTCAACCAAAAAAGTTAGTTAGCTGAATTATTCAATTATTATTTATACAAACTTTTTGTAAAGTGGACATTGGCCGTTTCATATATTGAATCAACATGTTTCTGTCATTAGTTAGCTGAATCTTATTGCTTCAATTTAATTCTAATTCAACCAAAAAAAAAACAAGTACAACAGAAAGCAACGTAAGACCTTTTCGTGCTTCAGAAACATACATGACTTAAATTTTGATGTCAATGTAAAACTAGCGTTATAAAGAGTTGTCATGTCAGAAGAAGTCTCGTCCTTCTAGACAATCGCATTTATACTTTGCAGACCATGCTTTGGACTCTCCGCACCACACGACAACTATCTAACTTAAGGACCCAATCTTTATAGAAATGGACATGACTTAAATTTTGACGTCGATGTAACACTAGCGTTATAAAGAATTGTCATGTCAGAAAAAGTCTGCTCCTAATAATTTTCTAGACAATGGTCTCTTTTCTTATATACTCTTTGCCCTATGCAACGAGTAAAAATTTTTTGTTTAATTTTATAGTATTTTATTATATTTAATAAATTTTAATTATTTATTTAAGTAAATTTTACGTAAGTTTTGCATAAATATACTCGAGTCTCGTATAAATAAATAGCTGCGATTTACGAGACAAAATAAAATATTATAAAATTAGACAGAAAATCCTACCATCAAACAACAACTAGATTGAGAATAAGAGGATTGGTGACGGGTCAGCTAGGTTTGAGTAGCTTGTTACCCGAATCTAACTAAAAAAAATTCTAGTCCTGATTTCGTGCGGCACATGCAGTATAAGAAATTTTTCTAAAAAATGATTTTAACCAAAATTTGCCATTTTGAAGGCATTTTAAGGAGAATCGCATATATATTGTTTGACCATATATATAAAGCCCGTTGTTCTACTAACGGAACTATATTTTAGATTAGGAGCTTACAATTTTAATCGGACGCTTATACTTGTCTGTACTTTTTTTATTTGTCAATCATTCTTGTTCATGAATCCTCCACTTGTTGAATATCGCTTTCCCAGAAGCAAGGAATATCTTTTTTGGTAGCTGAACTCGTACGTAAACATTGTAGCTTTTGACCTCTCCCTTAAACCTATTCTATAGGACGATTAAAATAGTCCGCACGGGTAGCTTAATTGGTCATTAATAAGATTAACTTGGAACAAAGAGCAGAATTTGAATCTCGACAACGGAAGGAGTGAGCCACCTTACTGAGAAATTAACTGAGATCAAACCGTGATTTATTCCCTCGCTATTTTGTCGGATCGAAGTATAGGAGCGCCTGCGAAGAGCGATCCACCTTTTTTGGGACAACGAGGACGATTAAGATAGGTTGATTATCTGATATATATACTGAATATATGAGAATAGAAATTCATAACTTAGATTTCTTGACAGCCCATCATACTAATTTTTGAATCTTTCTTGACAGTTCCTTTTTTTTTAAATTATCCCTTGATATACTGTCACTAATATCTTTGGATACTTTTAAGAAAAATGAGATCGAATATTGAATTTTAATTAATAAAATTTCTATCTATCCAATTTAAAGGAAAGATGGATAAATTTGAACACAAAAGTTAACAGTCTTTATTTAAAAAAATTGAATTTGAGATCAAGTAAAATAGGGAAAAATGTTAATAACCCTATTTGATTAGTCTAAGCGGTTTCTTTAAGTTTGAAAAATAATTTACAAATATGAAAATTTAGATATGAGTTAAACAAAAGTATAATGAAAAAATAGAAAAATATTTAATTGGATAATTAAGATTTTATATTCTTATTTAGGATTTAAAACAAATACCTAACTAATGTGGCTTAAGTTTGCTCTTTTCCCATGGTAGTGAATTCGTCTGTAGCAAAATTTTTTAGAAGGATAACAATTATAGATCTCCGTTCTTTTGATCTTCATCTTCCTTTCAATTATAAAGCACACCATTATCACTGTCTGATTAAGGGTTCAAATATACTTCACAGTCTGATTCACAGATGGAGGGATCTACATTCTAGACTTCAATTCATATACAAGTTCTTTCTGTTGGATTATTTCTTGGAGTAATTCATACACTACAAGAAAATCGTCTTTTAGCAACGAAAATTGCCAACAGAAAATATTTAGATTCCATTGGTAATATAAATTACTGACAAAATTAACCGACGGATAACGACGTTGTTAAAATGATTGTAGGTAAATTTAATGACAGACATATTATATAATTATCGGTAAATATACCGACAGATGGATTTGTATAACCGTCGGTAAATTTATTGACAGATTTACTGTGAACCATTGGTAAATTACCTACGAACTAAAATATTTTATCGCACTATTTTTTGACAATAATGGTTACTCCGTCGGTGATATTCCAACGGTTGTAATTGACCGTCGGTATACAGTAGTTCAAAAAATCCTAATGGTTTGTAATATTATTGACGGAATGAAGAGTAACTATCGATAAATATCTTATATTTTACCGATAGTTTGTGGTGTTCCATCGGTAAATATAGTGGATGTTACCGACGTACATTTATTTTTCATCTGTAAAGAAAATTAAAATTTTTAAAATATCCTGACGTTTAATTTTATTTCATGATCTTATGATTAATGCATAATTTCAACAGTTATGAATTATCTGTGTATAATATTTTGATTTGTTTATATATTTAATTAAACAGAAAGTTGATTGATGATATAAAATTAAAATTATCTTAATTGATAATAAAAACATTGTAGTGTACATAATAGTAACTCAAAGCAAATGATTACAACAATCATAATGTCTAGGTGACTGCGGGTGGTCTGAGGTGCAACCCCTAGCCTTCAACTCATCCACCTCATGTCTCCATTGAGCTATGTAGTCCGTTAATGTGTTTACTATGGTCCGAAGCTAAGTGACTTTATTAGTTTGCGACAGTCTACTAGATGCTGCTGTATTAGACGTGGAAGATTGTGAATAATATGTGTTCGCAAATGAACCTACCCTGAAGATCCTTTCACGACAATTCTTACCACCCACTGTATCAAGATACGTCTGACTCTCATCAACAACTTGTTCATACTGAGACTGTCAGTGAATTTATATTAGTAAGTGATAATTATTAAGAATTAATATTAAAGCATAAATTTTATATACATTCAGTTCTCTACATTGGATATTGACGAATGTCACACCGTCATACTTCTTTGTGTGAGTGTACAAAAATAGCTGACAAAGTGTAGGCCTCATACCTATAGACTTTTTCTATATAAGAATAAAATGTTAAATGCAAACTAGAATTTATAAAAATTTCAGCAGAACTTCCTCTATTTTTATAACATTTACCCCATGTTAAATAAATAAAATAAATCAACATAGCCATGTATAGCACTAGACACTTATATCATTATCATTATCCATAATACACATATTTTTATTACAACATTCACACATCAATTTAAATTGAAATACAGCAAAGTAAAATAATTAGAATATAAGCGTAAAGTTTAGATAATTACAAGTCTCTCTACATGCTCGTGGTAAGTAATTGATCCTCTCGTATATACAGAAAGACTCTATCCTCCCGATCCTCTACATCTATTGGTCGAGTTATGCTCTGAGATGGACATTGCCTCAGATGATGTCCAATATTACTGCCAATGACTCCATATTTGCTCAGAAATATAAGACAGTCGTACACCAACCTTATGAATCGCATCAAGAAAGTTGCGATAACGTGTACAAGCTCGCCTCTCCCATACTTATGTATGACCACATCGAAATCAGAATCTTAGAAAAATTCTTTTTGAAATAAAAAGAAAAAATTTGATAACTTATAATGTACTAATATTTATCTAATTAATGTATACAAATCAATTAAAAAAGAAAATAATTGTTATTGTACCTCAAACTCCTAAAAGTAAAATGCTTTTATGGCCTGAGAGATATTCTTCTATACATAACCCTCAGGATCAATCCTCTCCTTAAATTTAGATGTCATATTTCTGTAACACGGTCCAAATGGAATCAACTTAATATAAGAACAAATAATTTTATGCCATTTTTAAAAATTTAAACTTATAACTTAATTATAAACATATAATGTTTCATATGATTTCACTTACAAATTATTGGCAGTTGTTATGTACGTTCTTCCATCATGTCCTTTAGCTCTAGGCTGGCCATCGTGTCCTTCATCCGATATAAGGGTAGTTGTTGACCCTCGAACTTTTTTTCTTGATGAATAAACATGATTTAAATGATTTTTGAGGTTTTAATATATTAAAATTTTCGAGTTATATATTATGTCAAAGTTAGTAAAATTTATTGAATGGGTAAGTGGAATTATAGTGTTAAGGTTATAAGAATGTTCAAGGGTGTTTTTGGCAAGACACTTAAGGATGGACATTGCACACTCATTAAGGGTAGGATTGGAAGAGGAAAATCTGGTCTTGCACTTAAGAGAAGGAGAAAACGTGAATTGGGGGAGAAGAAGAGAAATAAGAAAGAGAAAGAAGAGAGATGTCGGTGGTTGAGAGAAAAGAAGAGAAAACAAGCTAGGGTTTCAATTTTTTTAGCCTTCAAGAGAGATCTTGAGGTTGTTCAAGAAGGGTAAAAGGTAGAGGAAGAGAAGAGCTTCCATTTGAGCCAAAGATCTCTTCATAGGTCAAGAATCAAGGAAATCAAGGAAGATAAGAGAAGCAAGAGCAAAGATATTTTGAGCAAGTCTTTAAGCAAGAAAATCAAGGTGGGTACATGTTTATAATAGAGTAAATAAGCCACTACATGTTTTCTTTGAAGCAAAAAAATTTAATGATTTCAATTGCATCATAAGTGTTGCATTTATCGCTTCTTGAATGAATTAAAAATCTATTATATGTTTGATAAATGAATTGTGATGATATGTGAAAAGATACATGTTTATGGAATCATGTTTTCATAAATATTTTTGAAATATCTTATGTTTATGAAAAGATAAGATTCAAAAAAGTGTCATTTTAGGCAATATATTTACAAGTATATGAAATCAAAATTTGAAAATGTGCCATTTTAGGCAACAAGTTTACAAGTCATGAATTTATATGTTATATGGGTTTGGTGTAATCCATTCAAGAATGTCACGTGCATGTTGACCAAGTTAAAGGCTTCTCCTGCCTGCCCGCTAGTGGCGTGAAACACCTTTATAGAATCCTTCAAGTTTACGCCTATGCAGAATCACTATATGAGATTGTGATAGTGCCTCAAGTTTACGACTACACAGGACCATTATATGAAAACATGTGCTTATGATATGTGAACAAATTTGATGCATTCATATTTTGTAGTTTGAGGATTTGGCTATATGATAAGAAATTGAAAAACATGTGTTTTTCTACGACAAGTAAATGTTTCCAAAGTTTTTGCTTGTTTTTCCATTATAAACTGTTACCCACAAGCCTTCAAGCTCACCCTCTCCCCCTTTTATCCCATCATCAGGTCATAGCTAAGAGACCAAGTGATCAAGAGCTTAAGGGCATTTCTCCAAATTTATTTATTTTGTAGTTTGAGTTGATTTTGGGAAAGCAAGAAGTTTGTTTGTTCAAGGACCTTTTGTAATTTAAGATTTTGAGACGATGATGTAATGTGTCTTGGAATGTCATTAAAGATTTGTAAAATTTTATTCTTTTGATGTTAATAAAATGTGAATGGTGCATGGATGATGTGAGTTGAAATTAGACATACGTGAAGAAGAAATCAACTTGAATTGATGATTTTGGAACATAAATATAAATAAATAGACGTTACGGAAAGGAATATAGAAATTATGACTGATCGATGAGACAAATGAGTTGAGATTTGAGAGTTTAATGAAATCATTTTGGTAGCTGAATGGTTATGCTCAGGACATTTCAAGTTTGCACAGTGCAAAATTTCAAGTCTTCCATAAGGGAAAATTTCATATTCTGACTTTAGGGCAAAAATCTGGATTAATCTAGGTTGAATTTGACAAAGTTGTCTTCATAAAAGTTGTAGCTTGTCTTTCTAGCTTTCAAACGCCATAAAATATCCAATTTTTAGATATCGAAGTCAAAAGTTATGGTCCTTATAAGTGGAGATGCTCAGGAGTATAGGACGTATCGCTGTTGATGACGTATTGTCTGGTGATGACGTGTCATCTGGTGAGGACGGATCGTCTGGTGAGGATGCTTTGTTTGGTGAGGATGCTTCGTCTGGTGAGGATGAATCATCTGGTGAGGACGCTTCATCTAGTGAGGATGTATCGTCTGGTGAGGACGCTTCGTCTAATGAGCAAGCTTCATTTGGTGAGGACTTATCGTTTAGTGAGAATGTATCATCTGGTGAGGACACTTCATCTGGTGAGAACGTATCGTCTGGTGAGGACGCATCGTCTGGTGAAGACGTATCGTCTTGTGCCGTTATATCGTCTGGTGCACTATTCATCTAATCCTATCGTCTGGTCACATTTTTGACCCTATAGACAATCGAATTTTTCTTGGAGGTCTTCATGAAAGTTGTAGATCTTGAAGTCCCCTTTCGAACCATCTAAAGAATTACTTAATCCGAGATTTCTAAAGAAAGTTGTGCGAATTGTAAGATATCTTTTGTGTACTGTTCATAACCTTCTTCTGGTCACTGTTCATCTTGTATCGCTGGTCCAATTCTGATCCTTTAGATGACAAAATCTTACTTCTATGTCTTCATAAAAGTTGTAGATATTGAAGTTCTCTTTCGAACCTTTCAAGAATACCTTGATCTAATATCCCTAGGGCAAGTTATGCCATTTGTCCCAGAATAGGTTCAATATGATTGAGGACAGAACCTTGTTTGATTCCTTTGGCCCAATCTTTGTTATTGGACCTTTAAACGAAGTGATCCTTAAGACAATAGATTCCTCACACATTGTGCTATCTCTCCACAAAAATTGACAGCATTCTGAATTGATTGGAAAAAGGTTTTGACTAAAGGAAAGTGAAGCAATATGTTAGAATAGTATGAATTGGTATTATTTTACTAAACATGCTTCGGCATTTTGAATATATCTGGGTCTGTAGGGTTCCAACTAAGATGATTTTCAATGTGGAGTAAACTAGATACATAGTTTTACAAATTATATGAAGAGGTCAAATTCTTATTCAGCCTCTAAGATGTTCAATATTTGGATAGAAGTTGAGCATAGAATATTTGCTTCAATATAAGAATGATTCAAAAAATAGGGCCCAACACTTATAGTATCACAGAAGGAAGATGAAACGAGGATGACTAATGAGGGTTGATTGGAATAATCATTCATGCTAACAAGTACAAGCACATGTTTTATGACTTCGAATGTTGGGCTCCGAAAGCAGGGTCTAACACAGTTATGGTATCATAGCAAGAGTTGGCTTCCAGAATCGGTGCCCAACAATTGTGGTATCAAAGCCCAGAATTGAGATCTTACATTGGTGTTTTTAAAAGACATGTCAAGTTACATGTATTTTAGTCATGTCATAGTAGATAGTAGTATCTGACCCTTAGTCTGGGTCACATATATATGAATCACATTTATAAGCATTTGTTAAGAGTTTGAGCTTAAAGAAATAGTAAGGAGAGAATGATGATCTGGTAGAATGTGAGAAAATGAAAAGTTTGTAAATGTTTAGAAATAAGAAATATTACGTAGTCTGATATTTAGATATAGATGCAGTACCTATGATTATGTTAGTAAATATGGTGACGAAATTTTGTTGTGAACATGTACTTAAATTGATATCGATTTGAAAAGATTTTCATGGATTGACTGAAAAGAAATAGAGACATAAGTGGAAATGACAAGAGTTAAGGTGTACAAGCAAAGTGAAATTGAAAGGTTGAACTTGAAAGTTAGAATGATTGTTTAATTGTTGTGATAAGAGTTATGATCCAGTATAAGAATATGTTAGTGGAATTGAGATTGTTGATGATGTTACAATGAATAATGAACTCAAAGATAAAGAGAAAAATATGATCTAGGATCAATGGAGATCAAAGTATCAATTGTGTAAGATATGAATTGGTGAATTATTAGAGATATATATGTGGACAAAATGGGATGAATTTGATGATAACCACCCAAAGATATGCGGCAGTAAGTATGTTCATTACTCCATTGAGTTTTGGTGATTATAACATTATGACCTTGTAAGAACGATAGAAATCAGTCCTCTTGAGGTATTAAGGATAGTTGATAAAGTAATGATGATAACAGATGATTGATAAAGATTGCATGAATAGTATTGATTATAGTAACAAGAAATCTCTTTCTAAGAAGAATTTCACTGGATTAGATTAAGCAAATCAGATAGTATATTAAGGATGATCAATGAAAGAATAAATCGGAAATGAATACGTAATGATTCAAAAGTAATTATTGGAGTCATATCCTTAGCAGAGACTTAAGCATGAAATATAGAATATGCTACAGAGAGTGTATGCATTATGGTTGATGTAATGTATCCAACTATAGGATTGGATTCTTGAAATTGAGATGACATTATATACTAATATGAGGAATATATAGGTCCATTTTATATTCTGTGTAAATGTGTTCAAGAGATACAAATTTGACTTGATGAATGTATTACAACCACAGGAAGTTAAGTTTGCAAATAAATTGAAATGTGTGGAGAAACTAGTATGAATAAGCAAACATTAGAAAAATCCAATGTGAAATTAGAGGAAATCAAATGGATGGAGAAATTCATTCAAGAAAGGAGGTCAATTGGAAAATTGAAAATAACATGAGACAATGTTACCTCATTAAGGAAATTAGTTATCTAAGAAATTTCGAGAACTAATCAGGGGGCACGTGGAGTTTGATAATAATTGTTTGAGTTAACAATTGCCCAGACAATACTATGGTATTGAAGATTAAAGCAATCCAAGCAAAAATTTGATGATATATTAAAGGTATTTTAAAGGTTGAGAAGAATAGTTTCAATACTTGAAGAAAAACATGTAAAACGTATGAGTAATGAAAGTAAAGAGAATTTTGAGGAATTATACTGATATTAATTATATCGTATAGATTTGGAGATTCTATAGTATATAATGATGTTATATAAGAAATTTGGATAAAATCCAATGCAGCATGATAAAGTGATTTCATATGTATGTAGACAACTAAAGTCCTATGAGTTGACTATTTGATACATGATTTAGAATTGTTATAGTAGTGATTGATTTGAAAGTTAGAGACAGTATATGTATAGCAACATCTTGGATATGTATATATATATATATATATATATGCATATACACATCATTAAAGTTTGAGGTAATTATTGAGTTAAGAAAAATTGAATACGAGACTGAGACAATGGATATAAGTACTGAAAGGCTATGATGGTATAAATGAGTATTTCCCAGTAAAGTTAGTGTTGTATCTGATACAGTAAGCAGAAATCCTAATAGTAGTGAAACACAAATTCAAATATTAAGGTTATCAGATCTAGTGCAAAAAGGAGCATAGAATGTGGAGTTGAATTTTGGGCAAACCAAAGTACAAATTACTATGGAATTGAAGATTAGTATCACATGGAAGGATTAACCAGGCCCAAATTAAGGATTTAAAAATTGTAAATCTTATTGAGAGATTGAAAATAGATCTAAATTTTGGGATCAAATAGGAAGAATGATACACTATGATTGAAATAAGAAGCATATGTACAGATCAAGACGATAAAACAAAGAGATTGTTAGAAAAGTACAAATGGTAACGTAAGTTGTACATCCTAGTAGGAATACGTCGGGACATCATTTAGCGACTAAGAATGTTGAATCAAGTGAGAGAATGTTTGAATTACTGATGGTCTTAACTGTCAGAGATATGCTTAAAGCATATAGTTTGAAGTTCATAGGAACATGAGATCAATGTATAAGCATAACAATCATTGTCATAGTGATTTCGTTAGAATACTGTAGGAGGAGTTAGATTAAAAAAAGGAATCGTTCGCTTTTCTATTGTGATGATTAAGGCCTAAAAATGGTTGAAGGCCAGAATTGATGGAGATGTTACTGATGAGTGAAATTGATCAATATTAGAACTTAAGTGATTCAGGAAGGATGAATGAATTAGGCGGATCAACACCAAAGATATGGAATATAGTGAAATAGACATAAGAGATAAGTGTATTAACACTACACTGATGCGAATGATTAAGTGAAAGTTAAATTTATCTTTGAGGGTATCACCGTGCCAAGGTGTGCTCAAATTAGGAAAAAGGATTAGCTAACCCTGACATGAATAGGTCTATATGAAATAGTTATGAAAATTACTACTGAAGAAAGATGTCTTAGATTTTTAACGTGATATATGTGAGTATGTTAAGAATATTAATATGATATGATATTGGTGTTATCCACACAGGAAGTGGAAAATTGTGAGTAATCCGAAATATATTGAGGAAACAGATAAGATTATGTGATGTCTGAATAAGTCATGGAAGAATGGATTGAATCCATTGACTAAGGTCATTAGAAAGAATATTATTAGAGTCACGAAGTTAAATGGAAAATGGAGAAGCACAAGAGAAAGCATACCCTTGCCCCTAGATCAGTTAGGTAAGAATTTTAAGGACGAAATTCTTTTAGAGGGAAAAATTCTTGGAGCCCAAAATTTTTTCAATTATTATTGATTTATTTGTTTCATTATTTTTAAAATTGAGTCATTAATTTGATGGGCATAAATAGAGATTTGAAATTATATGGAAAGATTTGAATTTAAGTTAGAGTTAATATGATGTTTAAAAAGAATAAAGGAGTTAGGAGGTAAATGAAAGAAGGGGCAAAATGGGATGTCCAAAGAAGAGGAGGGGTATTTCTGGAAGGATAAGACCAAAATGTGGTCTTTTTTAAGAAGAAGAAGAAAAACCGTGAATTGGGAGAGAGGAAGAGAAATAACAAATCAAAGAGAGAAAGAAGAGATATTTCGGTGGTTGAGAGAAAAGAAGAGAGTTGAGCTACGGCTTCTTCATTTCTTATCTTTTGAGAGAGATTTTGAAGTGGTTCAAGAAGAGAAAAAGGTAGAGGAAGAGAAGAGCTTCCATTTAGTGAAGAACCTAGGGGATCAAAGAGGCAAGAGGAACAAAAGAAAAGGCATTTTGAGCAAGTCTTTAAGAAAGGAAATCAAGTTGGGTTGCATGTTTATAATAGAGTTATAGGCCACTAACGTTTTTACAAATCAAGAAAGTAAAATGATTTCAATCACTTCATAAATGTTGTTTTTTGAGTGATATGAGAAATTTCTACACGTTGGTGCATGAATTTTGATTACAAAATGGAAAATGGTTTTGAAATATTCATGTTATGCCTTGAAACATGTCTTGGCATTTTGTATGAATGAAAAGATGTGAAAACATGAAAGTATGAACACATGATAAAATGATTTGAGCATGATTATGTGCTTTTGTTTGGGCGAGAGTGAAACCATTCTGTTTGTCATGTGCACGTTGAAAAGAGTCTTCTTCCGGTTGTTTGCTTGTGGCATATGAGCTCCAAAATTGGACTCATTCTATTCATAGGGTAAACTTCGATTTCTTTATTCTATTTCCATGGAAGCCTCGAGCCATTTGTTTGTGAATTGCATCTTTGAAATTGTCAAGTTTGCTGCATAATTTGAGTGTTTTGCCATGACAGTTAAATGTATATGCTATGTTGATGTGATGATATTTTTTTTCTATGAGTTTTGGAATTGTGAATTTGACTGAGAATTTGAGAACAAAACATTTTATAAATTCACTATGACTTTTATAAGACTAATGAACATTTCAACAATTTTGTTCATTCTTTGTTATAAACTTGTTACCCACAAGCTTTCAAAGTCACCCCCATTTATCCCATTTTCAGGTGATAACTAAGAGACCAAATGATCAAGAGCCTAAAGGCATTTCTCCAAATTTGTTTCTTTTGTATTTAGAGTTGATTTTGGGAAAGCAACAAGTTAGTTGTTCAATAACTTTTTGTAATTTGAGACGATGATGTAATATGGCTTGGAATGCCATTAAAGATTTGTAAAACTTTATTCTTTTGATGTTAATGAAATGTGAATTACGCATGGATGATGTGGTTGAAATTAGATACACGTGAAGAAGTAATGAACTTGAGTCGATGATTTTGGAACATAAATCGTTGATATATATATACATATACACAAGTGAGATGTTACAAAAAAGAAGATAGGAATTATGACTGATTAGATGTAGTTGAAGATGATGAGACAAATAAGTTGAGATTTGAGAGTTTAATGAAGTCAATTTGGTAGCTGAATGGTTAAGCTCAGGAAATTCCAAGTTTACGAAATGCAAAATTTCAAGTCTTCCATAAAAGAAAATTTTGTGTTCTGAGTTCAAAAGAAAATCTGGATTAATCTAGGTTGAATTAGACAAAGTTGCCTTCTAAAAAGTTATAACTTAGCTTTCTAGCTTTCTAATGTTATATAGTATAAAATTTTTGAATATCGGAGTTAAAAGTTATGGTCCTTATAAGTGGAGATGCTCAGGAGTATAGGATGTGTCATCTGGTAATGACGTGTCATCTGGTGAGGACGCATCGTCTGGTGAAGAATATCGTCTAGTGAGGATGTATTGTCTAGTGAAGACGTATTATCTTGTGAGGACGCTTCTTCTGGTGAGGATGCTTTGTATGGTGAGGACGAAGAGGACGATGACGTATCGCCTAGTGACGTCATATCGTCTGGTGATGATGTCATATCTTCTGGTACACTGTTCATCTAATCTTATCATCTGGTCCCATTGTTGACCCTATAAACGATAGAGTCTATCTTCTAGGTCTTCATAAAAGTTGTAAATATTGAAGTTTTCTTTCTAATCCTTTAAGAACAACATTGATCTGACATCTCTAGTGAAAGTTATACCAATTGTTCCGATATAGGTACAATGTGATTGAGGACATGAGCATGGTTGACTCTTTTGGCCATAACTTCATAATTCGACCTCCAAATGAAATAATTCTTAAAGGAAAAGATTCCTAATACATTTTTCTACATCTCCTTAAAAATTTGCAGCATTCTGAATTGATTGAAAAAAAGTTTTGATTGAAGGAAAGTGAAGGAATCTATTGGAATAGTATAAACTGGTGTTATTTTACTGAACATGCTTTGACCTTTTGAATTTATCTAAATATGTAGTGTTCCAACTGAGATGATTTTCAATGTGGAGTAAACTAGAGACGTAGGTTTACAAATTATATGAGAGGTCGAATTCTGATTCAGCCTCTAAGATGTTCAATATTTAGATGGAAGTTGAGCATAGAATATTTGCTTCAGTATAAGAATGATTCGAAAAATAGGGCCCAACACTTACAGTATCAGAGAATGAAGATGAATTGAGGATGACTAATGAGAGTTAATTAAAATAACCATACATGGTAACAAGTACAAGAATCACGTTTTATGACTCCAAAAGTTGGGCTTTGGAAGCAGTGCCCAACAATTTGGTATCAGAGCGAAAGTTGAGTTCCGAAAGCGGTGCCTATTAGTTATGGTATCAGAGCAAGAGTTGGGTTCCAGATTCGGTGCCCAATAGTTATGGTCTCAGGGCAAGAGTTGGGTTTCGGATTCAGGGGCCAACATATAACGCTTATGACGTTGATCTTTTTAGTATGAAACCAAACTAGTTCTCTAAGATAGGTGTATCCTTTATCATTCTTTTCTTAATCACCTTCTCTTATAATTATATAAAGTGACTAAGTAGTTTGATGTCTTTATAGTTGTTACAACTTTAGATGCCTTCTTTATTCTTGTATAGAGGAATTAGTGTACTAAGTCTCTACTCATTTGAAATTTCGGCAAACCTGAGGATCAGAATAAAAGGCTTGGCTAACCAAATAAGACTCTCTTTATAGGACTCTTCCACACATCTATGAGTATCTCATCAAGCCCTATTATCCTTCCATTCTTCGTCTTCCTTAAAGTTATTTTAATTTCTTCCCTTATAATCTACAAATAACAAGTAAAGTTATGATAACTCTCCAACATGCTAAAATCACCTAAAGAAATGTTGTCCTTTATGCCTTCACTAAAAAGGTTGTAGAAGTATCTCTACAATCTTCTCTTGATATCATTTTTAGCCAAAAAAACCTACTTTCTTTCATCTTTTATGTAATGAACTTACTCTAATTCTTTCACTTTTTGATCCCTAGCTTTAAGATAACTTAAATATATCATTTTATCTAAGCATTGATATGGTACTTAATTGACAAATATTTGATCATGTTAAATTTATCATCTAATTAAGATCTTTTTTGAACATTTTGAAAATGGTATGGTTAAAATTAAATGATTTAAAAGTTAGGGTTTAAGTTGTATTCTGCTGACAATGTTAGGATTCAATTTATGCCTATTTTATTTTAACTTTCATGGTATCAGATTTATTGGTTAATTTTTTTCTTACCTATGGTCTCTATTTATTTTTATATTTCTCATTTGTTTCCTTTGTCAACCGTTAATTTTATTTTTCCACGACCAATTTGATTAGCCATCTTCAAAGTATGACCTAACCTCTGGCCAGCTTTAACCCATCTATAAATATCAATCCACCATAGTTTGCTTTTCTTAGTCATGCCACTAGATGCCATTTGTCAAATTATTGATTAAATTTTAGTGGCCTCTATTTGTTTGTTTGGACCTACTCTCTATTGTTGCCAATATTGTCCATCAGTATCTTCCAAGTGGGAGTAAGAGCTACATATCATATGCATTAAGGTTCTAGCTATATATATTCTGAATTACGTCTCTCTTTGTAAAAATTGATCAATTCAAAGCCACCCTTAACTTTTTGTTCTTGTCTTTGTTTGTCAATTTCTATGTATTGAGTAATTTTCTAGCCGTATAGATTGTTTGTCATCTGTTTCATTTAAAGCATTATTTTGGGCATATTCGTTCTTGCCATTGTCTCATCCTAAGATTAGACGTGCTTAGAATAGAAATGAGAAAATGGTACGGAGAGTATTTGGAATTGCGTGGCATAACAAATTTAATCAGTTGAGTCAGAGGAGGGGGTGGCGTTGGCAGCACTAGCTTACCTGGCATGATTTGGATTGCCTGGTCATCATTCCTCCCATCTGCTCTCTCTCTCTCTCCCACCACCGCGAGATGCTCCCGCCTTTGTTGTCGCCATCTTGGTGACGTCCCAAGTTCTAACATTTATGGGACCGAATCGTTACCCAACGCCGATAGTTGTCGTCGTCAATCGCTGACGCCACTGCCACTTTCTGAATTCTTGTGGACAAAGACGGAGCTATACAGTTGCTTCCAAGATTTTTAAACAAAATTATTTTAAATATATATATATATATAAATATATAAAAAAATAGAGTTATTTAAGGGTTAATAATATACTGGATCTTTCAAAATTTAAAAAAATTAATATTTAAATCCTCATATATTAAATTTTTGACTCATCACCGCAGTGGATGGACCCAGCTGGCTAGCCATTCCCTATTGCACGTGTCTATCACCCGGTCACACTTCCTCTTTATTTACCTTATTGCCACGCAGCGGGCAGAATTCAATCACAAAGCTTCTTCGTCACAAGGTAAATATACTTCGATTGGAGCAACAGTTGGCTTCTTTAAGGCCTCCGTGTTAGGCCCTAGCTTGCGTGACAGAGCCGAAGATACACACTGCGTTTGGTAACCAAGGAATCAGTTATTTTTTAGCTGATTTTAAGCTTTTCAATGATTTGACTATTTGAAGCAACTGAAATTTTTGTTTGATAAAAAATGTATAAATAGCTTATTTATCCCAATCAGTTGAATGTTGAAAAGCTACTCTATACTAACATTTTTATGTAAACAATTGATTATAACAAGTGAAAAATCAATTTTACCAACCAAAGATGGAGTCATAGTAAGGATAAGTGGGGGCACTTGCTTCGATGGAATTTAAAAACTTTTAATTTAAATTTATTATTTTTAATTAAAATTTTATTTAAAAATTAAAATTTCCCTCCATTAATTTAATTGATAAAAAATAATAATTATTATAAATATATTAAGATATCAAATAAAAAATAAAATCTGAGTTCATCTATTTTTATTAAGATTACTATTATTTGGGTTTATAATTTTTTTTAAATGAAAGCCTACAAATAGAGAGATAAAAACTATATGCTTGATTTTTTTTATTTAGATTTTCTACCATTTTGACTTCTTCATCACACTACTTTTTATCTTTTTGGCTTCTTCTTCCCCTAATTCCACAAGGATTACCACACCCAAAACAAAAAAAAAATATTGAACACAATTGTAGAAAGGATTCCCTCATAGACTCCACCTCATTCTACTGTTGATAATTAAATTTTCACTTCTTTATTTTGGAAAAATGTGTAATATGTATAATTTAGATAGGGGTTCCTGTAAGTTATAATAAAGTTGGTACAAGAGACGTTAAGGTTGTGTAGTATGTATAATGTAAGTTGTAATCATGTTATTCATTGGAAAAGATACGTTTACGTTAATGTTGGTGAAGTCAAAGATCTTTTTTAACTACAAAGAGATGAATGGAAATTATCCTATATAACTAAACGGTAATATAATATGTTGTTTTTGGAATCCTAAACGTAGTGTTTTTATACCTGCTGAGTCTTAAGTCTTAACTAGAAAGGGAAGGAAAGGGACTGAGGAGATTGTTTTACAGTGCAACCGAAGAGTATACTGATGTTTAAACTGACTTGATTGACTGACTTGGATTTTCTTTGATGTACATAATTAGAATAAACTTGCTAAATTTGTTATACTAAATAATCATCCATGTCTTTGCTTGTATAATTTACAAATCCTTATGCTCTTGAAAACATGCAAGTGGGATCTCATAAAGTACAACTTCAATGGCGGAGCAAAATGCTTTCTGATGAAAATTTTGATCATTGTTTTAATTATTTTCTCCTTTTTTATTTACTATAATTTTTATTGAGTTAAGTATAGTTCCCACCCAGAATTATTTCTCCAATTAATTAAATTACATAAGAGAGATAGCTGCTTGCGTATTATTAATTCCATTTTCATGTATAGGCCTTTAATTTGAGTTTAATTAATTAGTATAAATCAACCAATGTTTGCTCATGAATATAATAATACAACGGAGCAAGTAAAATTTACAAAGATAGATTATTATTGCTAATAGATGATTGGTTTAAAGTTTCCAAATAGTATAGTATATCATTTTCTATATCAAGTCCAATCGTAATATATATGAAAATTTTACTTTTTGTTTGTATATTTCATAAATTTGCATATGTGTAAAGTGTTTTTCAAATAGTCTTAATTAATTAATTTTTTTGTGAATAGATAATTTTTTTATTTATTTTGTATTCAATTTGTCCCAAATTACTTAACTTTAGTTTCAATTATGGACAAATTTATCAAAAGACCTCTTTTTATGTAATATAGAGTACTTAAAATATTTTGTCCCCACTCAAAATAATTTCCACTCAAAATAATTTCTAGATCCGTCCCTGCTGCCAACCCCTCATAGTTCCACTCTACTAGTTCACCAACAAAACCATGAAAGGGAGAAAAGGCATTAGACGTCCTTGGCTTTGGGCTTTCTAAGTTTCATATATATTAATTAATTTTTGCAAGTCAATTTATGCCTAATTAAAATTAATTAATTGTTTCATACATCACACTGTGTTATGCTTATGAATTATGCATGAAACATTTGTCAATTTTTTGTAAAATTTAATTTTTATTATATTTAATTATGAATTTATAAATTTTTTAAGTCATGTCCTTATAAGTAATTTTTAATTTATTAAATAATAAAATTCATATATATTACATGAAAAATATTAATATGATATAGGCCGCTACATCATTCATATTAATAAAAAATTTAATGTTAGATTATTATTATTGTTATTATTATTAGTAGTATTGTTGTTGTTGTTGTTGCTGTTGCTGTTGCTGCTGTTATTATTATTATTATTATTATTATTATTATTATTATTATTATTATTATTATATGTTCTATGTTCTTATTAAAGTTATAAACTTGATTTTTGTAGAATTAAATATCTAACATCTAAATTCCTATAAGAATATTCAACGAAATATTAAGATATATAATATTCATACCCTTATAATTTTTTTAAAGTCATGTCTTTATAAGTCATTTTACACATAAATAGCTAATTTTACCGAATGTCAAATAACAAATAGCTAATGCAATCCGCTAGTTAAACCAGCTGATAGAACCAATTATTAACTAATAACGAATAGAATCAGCTAACAGCTAATGCAATAAGCTGATTACCAAATAGGGTCATAATAGAAAGCACAGGAATTTAGGATAAAAATAGGGGATCTAGGATAATTGATTATGTGAGTAATTATTTAATAATTAAATTTTCACATTAACGTTTATATATTATAGACAAAATGATTGGACAAAATTATAATAAAAATAACATTTTGATTTGAGTCATTATAGTTTTAAAAATTAATTATTTAATTTAAAATTTAAACATATTATTAAAAAATTCAAAATATTTAATAACTTTACTATCTATTATTTCTCGAACAAATCAACTAACAACTATTAGTGTCAACATTAAAAAAACTTCATAAGAAAGGACGCTTATGTCTAAGTCTAACAATCTACACGTTAATCTACCAAAAAAAAAAAAGAATATACACGTTAAAGGCGTGACATTTAAACATTGAAGTGTCAGATCAGGTTTCCTAACTTTGGATTTATTGTCCGTTTGATAAGTGGTCACAAAGGCTTTACATTTATACGAAAGCTACAAACAATTTATGTGCTCAGAAAACATAATAAACGTACCAAACTTGAAAACATAAACTACGTATTGTCCATTTCAAACATTAAATGGTGCGAAACGTAGTTCGGTGAAGTGGGAAAGCAGAGGCCGGAAATATAAATATACCCATGTCAACAAAATGGAACAATTGACGGTTAGAGATGTTTATGTGCGAATATAAATTTAGGCGTAACAATTCCACAAATTCACAATTTTACAAGCTAATTCGGCACGAAATTTATAGCTTTGAATTGAATATAAAATTTTTAAAAGATTGGGTAATTTTAAATTTGTTATCCCTTTTTTAAAATATAAATACTTATTATTATATAGTTACACAATAAACATAATTTTTATTTACATGCAAAATACCTATACTACATGCAAAATACCTATATTGTATAGGTTAATAGACAATAATT
>JANITW010000001.1:22306976-22330346 GCA_027564335.1 Erythroxylum williamsii | reverse complement strand
AGTGAATCACAGGGAAAATGTGTTAGCATAATGATAGTCCAAAATGTTTGGACTATAACTTTTGACGTAGTGCACCAAATTAAATGATTTTATTGGTGTTATGAAATTACGACAATGAGGAACATTTCTCTATAAGGAAGTTTTAGCAAATTCCTTCATTTTGATGGTGAAAAAAATGTTCTAAAGTGAGCTTGAATTAAAATGAGTTTCAGGGGCAGTTTTGGAAGTTTACTTAAAAGGGTATGTTTTAAGGCTTATGTGGAGGGACAAAAGGGTCATTTGGATATTATTAAGTGAATAAAAGAGGGGTTGTCATTTGGTAGACAAGCAAGCCACGAAATTGGGAGAAAGGAAAAAAAAGAGAGAAAGGAGGAGCTTCGGTAGAGGAAGAAGAAGATGCTAGGGTTTTGGGTTTTTTGGGGTTTCAAGCTCAATTTTTTTGAGGACTCAAGGGGGAAAAGGTGGAGGATAAAGAAAGCTTCCTTCCAAGCTAAGGAAAATTCAAAAATGAGGAAGATTAAGGTAAGAGATGAGTTTTGATCTTTGAGTTTTTGATGAGATTTTTGTTTATTTGGTTTAAGATTGATATGGGTTTGTGGATTCTCAAGTCAATTTTGGAGATTACATGTTTTCATTGGATTAATTTTGGATGATTAATTAATTAGGGTTTATGTCTTGAATTAGGGAAATTAAGGAGAGGTTATGGACAAATTGATGATTTGGACAAGTTCCTAGCAAGGATATGAGGTGGGTGATATGTTTATTTTTTGAATTATAAGTCAATTATGAGTTTTCAAAAATTCAAGAAGTGAAATATTTTGCAAAATTATTGTTTCTGTTTTTCAAAAAATAAGGAATGGAAGATTTTGAATTTTACTGTTTCCGAATGTCTTGGAAAATTGTTACAAGTTTTAAAAAGTTTTGATAAATTACGAAATTTTCTGAAATTAGGGAATTTGATAACAAAGGTTAGATTTATTGTTCCAAGTGATTTGATAAATTATTAAAAAGGTTTTTATTAATTATGAAAGTGATGCTTTTGTAACAACTATCATTTATAAATGATTTTGACGAAGTATCGAAAAGGTGTTGCATTCTTTTTTTATGAATGGTTGTGAATTGAATATGATTTTGTTTGTTATATGATTAATTGATGATTTGTGATTGAAATTGAATTGCTATATGAATTCATGTGAATATGTGAATGTGAATGTGTCAAGTATGACACGATGTGAAAAACAAGATTTTGAAATAGGCCTTCGGGCAATCCGTTTTCAAGTATGAATTATGTGATATGTGGGTTTGGTTAGGTCCCTTAAGTTTGAGTCAGTGCACTGTCTCATTTTTAAAAGGCTTCTCCCGCCTGCCCGCTAGTGGTACTGGAGCTCCGATTTCGGACTCCCATAAGTCACGGCTACACTGGACCGCTATGCGGGAAAGTATAGTACGTTCTGTTCACAACTACACAGGACCGCTACGCGGGAATATGCAGTACGTTCTGTTTTAGACCGACCCAAACTATTTGATATGTTATATGCTTTGATTTGTGTTATTATGTGATTGCATTCATGTTTGTGAAATTGTTTATGAATTATGAAAATTTTGTGAAAATTGAGAAATGAAAAAAGTGAGTTTTCAACCATGAAACGTTAGAAATTGTTTATGATTGTTTTTGAAGAGTTGAAAAGTTTGGAAATGAGCTTTTGATAAAATTTCTGACAGTGAAATGTTTATAAATGCAACCGTCTTGAAAAATGGTTTTTTTCTTATTTTTCGATTTATAAACATATTATCCACGAGCTATAAGCTCACCCCCCCTTTCATCCCCATCTCCAGGTATTCGAGCAAAAGATCGGATGAAAGAAGGTCAAAACTTGTGTTCGATTTCGTTTGTTTTGTGTTTTATGTATTTGGGATTTTTGTATCGGTTTGTATAAGGCTTGATTTGCCCATTAATGTATGACAAGTAGTCATTTCAGGATGTATGTGATTTATGAAATTGTGTATATAGTGAGTATGATGAATATGAATTCTAGAATTGTGTATTGAATTAAGTTATGGTTGGGATGTGTGTATGATTATGAATATAAATTGTTTATTGAATTGAGAAATGAATATGAATTGGATTTGGATAATGTGTTTTGGATTGAGTTGGGATTCCGGACGAGAGGTCCGAGGAGTTGTGTGGTTTGATTGAGCTGGTATACATAGAAGTGAGTTAAAAAACCCTTTGCAGGTTTTGAGTTGTATGAAATACAGCCGTTATATTGCCCAATTTTTGTAGGGTAGCATATGAATAAGTATATTTGTGTATGAATTTATGGGTTTATTGACATGAGTGTGAGAGTTTATGGCAAGAAATATGAATAAGTTTTGTGTTAAAGATAAGTTTGCAAAATGATGAATAAAAATAGAGTTTGTTAAACATGAAATTGAGATATTGCTTGTATAAGAAGTTTGTTAAGAATCAAGTAATTTGAGATTAGTATGAGATTAAGGATAAATTTTCAAAAAGCGAAATAAGATTGCCTTGTATGAGTTTGATAAATGAAAGAAAGAAAGAAAATTATTTTACACCGGTTTCGTATTGGCTTAGTCTAAGGATTCCAACGCGATAGTTATTTCTAAGATTTTGTTCCCAGATGTCGGACATTTGTTTCAGTTCGAAGGAATCATTTGTACCGCTTTTGATTCGATTTGCTTTCGATTCTTATGTTATTCGTATTCGATTTCGCTTTCTAATTTGTTATTCGATTCGTATTCACTTCGCTTTTGATTCGTTCCTCTTATGTTTCCGTTTCGATTCGTTTCTGATATGTATCCGTTCGTTTGTTTTGAACTGTTCGTTTCGCTTTGCTTCCATTCTTTCGTTTTTGTTTCAGATTCCGATTTCGCTTTTGGCTTTTCACGTTAGATTTTCCTTCATAAGATTTGATTGATCCATTGTGTTTCGATTTGTTTTCGATTCTTTCGCTTTATGTTTCGAATTCCTTCGCTTTGTTTACGATCCGTTTTCCGTTTCTCTGGTTAGGGTCCAGTTCCGAGATCGGGTCCCAACAGTTTTCTATAAGGGTTAGACTACATCAAGGATCTGCTTTAGGCCCTTTGTTGTTCACATTAGTATTAAATGAACTTACTAAACATATTCAATGCGAGGTACTTTAGTGTATGATATTTGTTGAATATATTATCCTCATGAATGAGACTAAAGAGGGGGTCAATTTTAAGCTAGAATGTTGGAGAGATACGTTAGAATCGAAAGGTTTTAAAATGAACAAGTCTTAGACGGAATATTTAGAATACAACATTTTGGAAAACCAGATGATACATGAGGTAGCGGTAGCAATTGATCCTGACGTCATACCACAGAGATCGATTTTTAAATATCTTGGGTCCATCATTCAGAGTAATGATAATATCGATGCCGATGTAGTACATCATATTGTACATCATATTAGTTCTGGATAGGCCAAATGGAGAAGTACATCAGGGGTTTTATGCGACAAAAAAATTTCTTTAAAACCAGGTAGCTAGTATTGCCAATAAGTTGAGAGAGACTAAGCTTAGGTGGTTTGAGAATATGCACAAGAGGCCCTCTGATGCTCTGATACGAAACTATGAGAGAATAACCCTTAATGGATACAAGAGAAGACGGGGGAGGCCTTACAAGAACTGAAGGGAAGTGGTCAAGAAGGATTTGTCAGAATTGGCCCTTATTGAGGAAGTGATTAGAAATAGAAAAGTCTGACGTGATCGAATTAGGATAAATGATTAGCCTTTCAAGTTCGCCAAAACATTATAGTAGAGATACTGGAAGATGTTACTCACGAGATGCAGATAATCACATATGAAGAACAATCCAATGTCCTTTCTCCCTTTTCTAAGTGTAAGTCTTGGACAAGGCTTACGGGCATTTCAACTTGGCTTCCCAGAATTTTGATTTTGTAGCTTATCCGGTACTCATGGATCTGAACTCTATTAAGTATACACTATTATTTTTATTTTTATTTATTCATGTATATATTGTAATTTTATTTATATAATATTTTATCGTGCTAGATGTACCTTTTTTTATAACCTACATTATTTTTATATTGTCTTATTTGCATATAAAGATAAGACTGTGTATTATCATGCTTCTCTAAATTTCACTTTACTGAAGAACTTCGGATTGAGTTTGATGATAATTTCTATTCTCCTTTCTTAGTTTTATTACGATGCTTATTATTGATAAAAATATAACGATATATACAACTAACACACTCACACACTTGATTCTAAGTTAAGGTATCCCAGAAGCAAAAGAAGAGAAACATTAATAAAAGCATAGAAATTTCAATTTCTTTTTCAGTAAGAACCAAAGAAGAAAAGATGAGTTGAGGAAAAGAAACAGAACCAGCGACCTGGAGAATGTTACTAGCGACAAAGATGACTTCGAGATCAATGCCATCGCCTTGAAGAAGAGTAATAGAATGGTGCTTTGATGAAATTACTGCTACGGAGGCGCACCTGACTCTGCCGTTTTTAGGAAATGCTTCACTGCCGGCTGACGGTGGAACACCACCGTGATCGGGTTGGCTTTTAACTCCAACGCAGCCGGCATTTGAGTGATGAAGACCGGTCAAATATTAAAAAATTAATTTCTTCGTTTTTGTAATTTTAGTCCCTCATGTTTAACGTTATTATTTTAATGGACAAGATAATATAATTTTCAATTGCTGACGTGGCAGTTACAGCACTTATTGAACCCTCTGGCAAATTCCCGCTACTCATCAGCGATATGTCGCCGAGCTCAAGCGCGACATCAGCCGGGATCTCCCCGGACGACCACTTCCAGTCACCTGCAACGATGATCGGAGGTGATTCTTGCGACACTTCGAGTTCTTCAGCAGCATCAAGGACCCAGGCGTTTCATTTCTCCTCCGGAAACCCTAGGATCGAAGAAACTCGTGGCGTCATGCATCTTTTCTCTTCCGATTCCGTCTCGAATCTTCCTGTAATCAGTCTCTTTCTCTTCTTTCTGTGTGAATATGTTTCTCTGTTCACTTTCTGACTGCTGATTTTTAATCTTTATGTTCCATAGGTTGGACGAAAAGCTCTTGTTTCAGTCCTTGGAGTGCCCAATCATATGACGTATGCAGATTTTTGCCAGTTTTGTGCTTCTTTTATCCAACACATATCGGAGATGCGAATCGTCAGGTAAATTTCTGCGATCGTCAGTAATCTTCCACTTCGTTTGATGCAATTTCTGCATCCAAACATCCCGTTGTTAGTTATCTATTTGTTTGTATTCATTTTTTCTGATGGAATTGATTTTTTTCATTTACATGGTAGGACTGATGGCATGGAGGACCGTTATAGTATTCTTATAAGATTTGATAGCCAGGATTCAACTGACAAATTTTACCTCCATTTTAATGGCAGACAGTTCAATTCCTTGGAGGTTTACACTTGCTCTTGCTTGATTTTTATTTCCTTAATTTGAGTAAATTTTAGAACATAAAGAAACTGGAGAGAGATGCAATAAGTCGAAGTTTACATCTTTAAGCAAAGATTTTGTTGGTGTTGTCACCATTTCCTTTTGGTATTCTAAGTGGACTTACATTTGTCCGTAAAGCTGATTCAATTTTTGCCTTATGCAGGAAGAGTTTTGCCGTGTGCTTTTTACCGTTGATGTACAGTTCACTGGTTATACTGGGACTCTTGAACACACTCGGTCTTCTTTGGTTACCCCAACTGAGCAACCTTCATGTCCGGTCTGTCTTGGTACGCTGGGTTATTAATATTTTCTTGAACTCCCTCCAATTTCAAGTACCACCTCAACTATTTAATGCGAATTGAGAAGGACAGAAAATGATAATAAAGATTTTTAGCATTTTTAAGTGTTTCAGAAGAAGATTTACCAGTAGCTATTACATATAATAGTGAAATAATCTATTTGAACAGTTGTTCAGGAGCAGTGGAAATTTAATTCCAGAAGGAGCAAATGCGGTGGATTTTAGAGCAGTAATACAGTTGTTTTGGAATCTTGTCTTTTGAGGTTGCTTTGTCTTGGGTCAACTTACATTCTCAGCCTAGCTTTCTGGAAGATTAACATTTATGTGAAAGAATTTAGAATTGTACATGGCTTCTGTCCTGTATCATAACATTCTCATTTTGTTCCTTGTGTCTTGTACCTGCATTTCTTCTCTGTTTGATGTCTTTAATTGACTTTTTTTCTTCCATGCAATGAGGAAAAACTCAATACAACCATTGTACTGGACACCCACCACTGTTCCTATAGGAAGAAGTTTCTATGGCACCTAAGCTGTTATCAAAATTTCTTGTCGACCGTTTTGACTTAGGTTTCATTTATCAACTAGCGTAGGAATGTACCCACATAACATGACACGAATTTTATGCTTGTTTTACACTTGCAGAGAGATTAGATCAGGATATGGGAGGAATCCTCACAACTATCTGTAATCATTCTTTCCACTGCTCTTGCATTTCAAAATGGACTGATTCTTCTTGTCCAGTAAGTGACTCTAGTTGTTATCCAGCTTTCTTTTGAGCTTGTAGGTAAACTGTAGGAAACTGCTATGAAATTCAATTATTAATTATCCAAAAAATGCATTACTTCTAGGCATAAGATGAACTAAGTTTATGTGTTGAGGAGTTTTAGTGGCTTGTTTGGTAGTATGCTCTTCTGAAAAGATCACAAGTCAGTAATTTCATTTTCTCATAATTTGCACTGGGTTAATTGATATCTATGACCAATGCAAATTGGCCTTAAATGAAAAGATTAAAAAAAATTTACTTGAAATTTGTCCTTTTTTTTTTTTTGTAAATTACAGATTGAGCGAGAAGCAGGTCAACTAGTTTTCTTAGAGTCTGCATGCAAACATAAATTTTGATGTGTAATGTAGACGGATTGTAGACTTACATATTTTCTGTTTGAGGTTCATTTGGGTAAAGAGGTTCATGACTTTGATAATCCATGAGGACTTATATTTTGTATTATGAAGAGGTTATGTCTTGGTGTCCAACTTTTGGGCCACAATGGCATTGTTTGGATGCTTGAATCTAGCTGACTATTGAGCATACATTTCAGGTTTGTCGGTATTGCCAACAGCAGCCTGAAAAATCCATCTGTATTGTTTGCCAAGCATCTGAGAATCTATGGATTTGTGTGATTTGTGGATTTGTAGGATGTGGGAGGTAACTTTCTCTTACAACTTGAGTGCCTTCTTTTTCTCTCACATTGTACTTCTTTTTATCTTCACTTATCTTCTTTATGTAGTAATGTCTCCTTTTCTGTATGCATCTTCTTATGTATAAAATTGACAGTGCAGGTATAAAGGAGGGCATGCCATAAGACATTGGAAAGAAACGCAGCATTGCTATTCTCTTGAACTGGAAACCCAACGTGTTTGGGATTATGTTGGAGATAATTATGTTCACAGGTTGATTCAATCAAAAACTGATGGGAAATTAGTCGAGTTGAACACCCATTGCCTACAAGCTAAAGATGGTTGTGGGAGTTGTGGCTGTGTAGATTCTGGAATTAGTGAGGCTCTTATAAGCAGCAAAGTTGAAGCAGTAATGTTTTAAATATATCATCATCCTGTAATTATTATTTTTTTCTTTGTGCTGAAATTATCTCATCTACTTGAATTGCAGATTGTTAATGAATATAATGAACTCTTAGCTACGCAACTGGAGAACCAAAAACTGGTGAGCAGATTCTTCCACTTGTTATTAACCAAGGAATTTTCTTTTGAGCTTATAATGATGTTTTTGCTCTTTCTCTCTCTCTTTCTCCTTTTTTCTTTTGAGAATGTGGCATTAGTTCCTTGGTTAACATTTTTTAGCGTGTGGTAAATGATCAGAGATGACCATTATGCTGTTGACTATATAAACTAGTGTTTCTGGTGAATTGATGCGTTGTTCTTTTGATAGTACTTTGAGAGTTTATTACAAGAAGTCAAAGAAGAAACTGAGGACGAAATTTCTGAAGCTGTTAAAAAGGCTGTCTCCCAAAAATTGCTGAAGTTACAGGCCAAGCTAGAAAGATGTCTCAAAGAGAAAATGTTTCTTGATGATGTAAGTCTTTTGTTTCATGTTTGTTGGAAAAAATGTTAAATATCTTGCATCAATATAAAACTCCTAATAATCAGTGTTATACATGGCGATGAGAGATGTATTCATGTGTCATAGGTGTTTCCTGTTGTAGTATAGATTCATTCATTATGGCTTGATAGAGCAGCCCTTCCAATTTAAAATTTTTCTTCATGTTACTATTTAATAGCTCATAATCAGATTTAGAAAACCAAATATTTGATACTTGTTTTTAAATTTGTGTCTTAAACAACTCTTTACTGTTTATTCTCATCCTTTTTGTTTGTACTTGTAGCTCAATGAGAATCTGTTGGAAAATCAGGAGATATGGAAAGCGAAGATACTAGAGATTGAAGAAAGGTATGCCCACTTATAACAGAAACCTTCCTCTCTTTGGGTGTTGGCTTAAAGTTATTTTTTTCTTTCTACATTAACGTTGGTAAAAGATTACGAGAAAGTTTTGGAAAGTATATCTTCATATTGCAATAGTTTACTCGAGTGGCTCAGTTCAGAAATGGGCATGCAACATTAAGAGTGGAAGCGGATGGGGAACTTGGCTATGAGCCAATAATTGGTGGCTGCTCATGAATGGTATTTATTATGAAGCAGACGTGCATGTAAAATATAGAGTAGCATTTCTATTTGTAGGCATGTCCCAAATGTCCTTCAGTGATGGTGTGTAGAGAAAATTCTGTTCTCTACCTTGCAAGTGACTAGGACGAGCAGTTGTCTTAGTGAGTTTAGGGTTATTGACTTGGTGTGAATATTAACACGGGCTATAAGTACTTTTCTAAATTGTACTTTGCTTGGCCATCATCTTGAACTTTCATTTTGTGTTCAGGGAGAGAAAAGTTCTGAAAGTGAAGGATGATAAGATCCGGGACCTTGAGGAACAGGTAGGATCAGTTATGCCTGTTAAAGGGTCATATTTCACCTTATATGAGTGTCTAGATCTATGATTCATGGAGTCATCTACCTTGCAGCTTAGAGATCTGATGGTTTACCTGGAAGCAGGGAAGACAGTTGAGCAACTCTCAATATCAGATGGAATCAAGGATGCCACCATGTTGCCGGTACCAGTGGAGTCATCTTCGGGGAGCAAAAAGAGTAATAATAGAAGAAAAGGCTAAAGATCCTTATCACAAGAAAGGAGCCTGTTGCATGCTTATTTGTGGATTTGGGTTTTGCTTAGGGTTGTTAAATATAGCAGCTAGTAACCTTGTACATTTGAGCTTCTTCTACCTTGTACTAATATTAGGCTACATTTGAGACTACTAGAATCTTAAATTGAGTACTTTTAGTCTAGTAGTTACTACTGCTAATTAGCAATTAGCATTCATTAATCTAGAAACTATGGGAATTTAAACAAATAAGATAACAATTTATAATTATCCAATAAAACATCTCAAAAATTGATATGAAAGAGATAAAATTGTTTTTAATACTAAGGAATTTAGTCGTTAGAAATTTAATTATATCTTACCAACCAAATCATGTTTTAAATGACTGTTGTTACTCTCAAAAGCTATCATACACCCCGTGAAATATTAATTAATTATTTAATAACCATAAGAATTGAGAGAGATATCTCCTTAGGATATTTTCTAAAAAGGAACCGGACACAGACGGATGGATCAGACGTGCGTTCTTGTAGACGGATCACGCAGAGCCCTCTTAGATCAAAACTCCAGTGACCATCCTCATCGGCTTCGTTTATTGATGTCCGTGTCAGGTGAAACCAGCTTTCTCTAGTACCCATACTATATCGTTTTCTTGTCTGTGCTTTGCGATTGATTCTTCTTTTTCTGGGTCTACGTTTTCTCTCATCCGGGATCGTGTTCTTTTCTTCCTGTGATAGTTTTGATGTGGTTATTCATCTCTTTCACCATAGAAATCAGTAGATTCTTTGGTTTGGGTTTATTAATTGTTGCATACGACCCGTTTTGTTTCAATTTGAGAGGTAAAACTCCCAAGATGTACCCTTTGCAAGATTCAGAACTATGATAGGTTTTCAGTTTCTACATATTAACTAATTTTCTTGTTCTTCATCTGGAAACTGCGAATATTGTGTTCGATTATTTCTTCTTCAATCAAGGATGTGGGGGAATGATATACGGAAAAGGACTTTGCGTTTATTGTATTCTTAATTTGGTATTGCTTCTGAAATGATTTTTCTTTTCTTGTTAAATTTTCCTTGCGCAGGAGAAAGTGAAAGTTGCTCTCAATGGATGATTTGCCGGAGCAATTGGTTTGGGAGATCTTGAGCAGGCTCAATAAGACTGTTGATCGAAACTCTGCTTCATTAGCATGTAAGCGCTTCTTCAATCTGGATAGTGAACAGAGACAATGTCTACGGATTGGTTGTGGGTTAGATCCTGCAAATCATGCTCTGACCTCCCTCTGCAATAGATTTCCCAACTTGTTTAAACTGGAAATAACATATGCTGGATGGATGTCCAAACTGGGAAAACAGTTAGATGACCAAGGACTTGCCATTCTCGCTGACAGCTGCCCTTATCTCACTGATCTCACGTTAAGCTATTGCACCTTCATTACAGATGTTGGCCTTCGTCAATTATCCTCTTGTTCCACGCTTTCTGCCCTGAAGTTGAATTTTGCTCCAAGAATTACTGGCTGTGGCATATTATCTCTTGTTGTGGGCTGCAAAAATCTCACCATTCTTCACCTTATTCGATGTCTTAACGTTACTAGTGTTGAATGGCTTGAGTATCTTGGGAAGCTCCAAACACTTGAGGACCTTTTGGTCAAAAATTGTAGAGCCATTGGGGAAGGAGATTTGATTAAGCTAGGATTTGGCTGGAGAAAATTAAAAAGATTGCAATTTGAGGTAGATCCTAACTACAGATATATGAAGGTATATGATCGGCTAGCTGTTGATCGATGGCAGAAGCAATGGGTCCCATGTGAATCCATGCTGGAGTTAAGCCTGATGAATTGCATCATAAGCCCAGGAAGGGGTCTAGCATGCATTTTGGGGAAATGCAAGAATTTGGAGAAGATTCATTTGGATATGTGTGTTGGTGTGCGGGACTGTGATATAATATGCTTAGCTCAAAATGCAAGCGGTCTTCGGTCAATTTCACTTCGAGTTCCTTCTGATTTCTCCTTGCCTCTTTTGATGAACAACCCATTGAGGCTAACCGATGACAGTCTTCAAGCAATTGCTCATAACTGTTCAATGCTTGAATCCGTCAGCTTATCATTTTCTGGTGGGGAGTTTCCCTCTTTCTCATCATTTACATTGAATGGGATCCTTATGTTGATTAAGGTGTGCCCAATTCGGCAGCTTACACTTGACCATGTGTATTCCTTCAACGACATTGGGATGGAGGCTCTTTGTTCTGCCCTGCATCTTGAAACCTTGGAGCTTGTTAATTGTCAAGAGATCAGTGATGAAGGGCTGCAGCTTGTGAGCCACTATCCTCGCTTGTGCTCGTTACGCTTAAGAAAGTGTTTGGGTATAACAGATGATGGACTGAAGCCTCTTGTTGGGTCATGCAAACTGGAATTCCTATCCGTTGAAGACTGTCCTCAAGTTTCTGAAAAAGGGGTTATCGGGGCTGCAAAATCTGTCTCATTCCGGCAAGACTTGTCTTGGATGTACTAGGTCTTGAGATGAAACAACTGAGGTGAAATATCTTTTATTGATGTGGATTTTTTTTTATTAAAGCACAATGACGTGAATTTTTTTTAAAAGTAAAAGTGGGTCTTAGATGAGGTTAAATGGGGCATTTGGAAGTCTAAAGTTAAATGGAAGTAGATCGTACTTTTATTTGACCAACTTCCATTTAAATAGTGTGTTTGGGAGCCGGAGTTTAAATGATTCTATTTAAACAGTGCTTTTGGGAGGTTGAGTCTAAATAGAACTGGGACTTGCTTCCATTTAAGAACTCTTCTCTTTCCTAATGATCACCGTTTTGACCTAACACGCACCGTTTTGAAGAAACAAACGCAATGTTTTTCCTTCTCCCTCAATCCTTAATTCTTTTCAACCCCTAATCTGTAACGTTCTTCCTCTTATGTTTTTTACAGCGAACAACAATCCCTAATCTGTATCACCGCCATGACTTGGAAGATTAATGTTCTTGTATCACTGAACTGGGTGGAACGATTATTGTTCTTGTATCACCACAACTACCTCCACGTCTGCCATTAAAATCACATCATCCACCACATCCTTAGAATTGAGGATTAACGCCACCACCGAAGTGAAAAAGGTGCTCTTTTTAATAATGCCACATTATTTCATGCTAGAAAGATAGAGCGACTTTGTGAAGAGAAGATATTATACGCATTTTGTCATGTCAAATGTGGCAGAATTCTGTCAAGCAAGTGAAATGATGGGATTGTGTATATATGATCGACATACAACATTTGGCAAAACAATAAAAACTTTTAATCATATGTAGGAATTGTTCACTTAAACAAACCAAACTAACTCATGATTTCCATGAGATGTGAGAATTCTATCTTCTAATCTCTAAATGCCTCCACAGTTGGCGTATTACATCAGTATTGCAAGTTAGGGTTGTTGGGCTATTGGTATTTGAAAATTAAACAATGCAAGTTGAGGAATAGTCTATGTGTCAGAAGCGAGTTGCGTGATAAAATAAGGATTTAAGCTTTCCAATTCAAGAAATGATCAAGTTCATTGAAGACTTGTGTGATCTTATTGAGAATAAAGTGTTGGGTGGAGTACAAGCGTTGGTCTGCGATGGAGCTGTTTTATATGTGTTGTGGTGTAGGAACAATTTAATATGCTTTATTATAATATAATGATCAAGTTTCTTCATCATTTGTTCCATCTTCTTTGTTTGAGTGCAACTCTTAGACAAAGCTATGGAGATAATCTTTTTGATTTATAGTTCTTCATACCCTCATATGTTCTATCTTCAACTTAAATTTGAATGTGAATATATTTTGGTATTGCATATCTCGATCAAGTAGTGTTCAATTGATTACATATTAATCAATATTTGATAATTGGTTTGAGCATGAAAGTTGAATTTGTGAATGCTTGTGATGCTACATGGTTGCAAAGCATTGTGATGCCTTTGCTTCCTTAGATTGAAAGGATAATTGCTATTGGCAACGAGAATATTGGGTGATTACACAACAATAACATTGTTATAAAATAGTCTAATTGTGTATTGTCTTTATTGACTTTTAATGATTGTGAAGGAATTTGGTTGACAACAAATAATCTAAAATAGCATGCCTTGTTTTTGATGAAATCATTTATTAATATCGAACCATGATTTATACACTTCATAAAACATGTTGTCGATTTTGTTGTATATCGTTTCCACCTTTGCTTTCTCTACTGTTTTGGTGTAATGAACAACAACTTCACACTTGAGGACATGGTCCAATGATTTTTCTAATTTGTGGCTTTCATGCAAGTTGGACAATAAAGAAATATGATGAATAGGTTGGCAGATTTATGACAGTAGTTAGTCTTAAGTGATGTGTTTTTTCTCTTTAGTTTTTTTTAAAACCATTTTCATGGAATGAGACTAATCAAATCCACTTCTTTATACTTGCAACTCACAACACCCTATGTTTATAGGGAGTCCATAGTCAAATTTAGATTGTTAATATTATATAAATTGGGTTGCCTTTCAAATATACAAAAAACTCCATTGTAGGTCCAACCAAGTTCTATTGTCCTCATTATATTGTCCTGACTCTTAATGTAATCAACTTGAAAAGTTAACAATCTTTATGACTTTGGATTTTACCTTCCAATGATGCCCACTATTTATTCTTTGAGATTTATCTCTCCAAAATATTTTGTTGAATTGCAAATGTTAAATAAGGATTCTTGTGGATGGGTGAATAGGTGAATAGCTCCTTTTTACCATGTGAGTTCATGTTTTAAGACAGGTTAATTGATTAGGAGAACAAAAAGTATTAATATAATTTTATGGCGACTACTTAAAGATATGAACGCGACATCTTCAATTAATACTATATTAAATTCAAATAATGATTATCTGGAGTGTTATTGTGACTTAAAAACTCCTTTAAGAACTTCATGAAGTGATAATAACCCAAGAGGAAGATTTTATGGATGCTCCAAAAAATCCTGTAAGTTTATGTTTGATAAGGTAAAATTTGTTGCATATATGTTTAATTTTTTTCTTTTTAATTATTAATTATTTTTTAGGTTGAAAGATGTGATTTTTTAGTGGTACCATGACAAATTTAGCAAGAGAGTTGTTGAAGTAATTTATAAACTGAAGAAAGTAGGTATGCTGAAGAAGAAGGCTTAATGAACCACAATTGAATCATGTTCAACTGAAAGTTGAGGAACAAATAAAGCTAATTAAAGAAGACAATGTTTTGTTGACAAAAGAGAAAAATAAGCTTAAATTTGTATTAGTGATTATCATAATAAGGGTTTTGGTACTTATAGTGAGTGTTATAATGAGGTTTGTTGTGTGCAACTTGAATTAAATTGTAGTATTTTGTTTAAAACGTAAATTATAAAGAATGAAAAATCCTCATTTCAATTAAGTTGTAATATATTTTGCATTTTACTTTGCCTTTATTGTTTTGTTATTCATGAAATTGCCTTAATGGTGCCTAATTAATAGTTGAAAAAAATTATCAACAAGTATATATAAAAGTGGTTATATCATAATAAACAGTTAGAGGGTATATACAAAAGTGATTATATCATAATAAACAATTGAAGCAGTATATACAAAAGTAGTTATATAAGAATAATTAATTGGAGTAGTATATATAAAAGTGATTATATAATAGTAAATAATTGGAGTAGCATATACAGAAGTTATTATATCACAATCTGTCTATACATAGAAGTGATTAGATCTATCTGTCCATATACAAAAGTGAATGGTTGTATTAACTAAAGTTTCAATAACACGTAAACAATATTAATGTAAAATTTGCGAATTAACCACATTGCTTCCCTTATTTACATTTGATTGAGAAGGGTGATCATGTACATGTTGCTTCATTGATGATCTCCTCCTCATTGCTTCAGTTTGTAATTGTTGAGAAGTTATAATAGGTTGTCATTTGAACCTTAGACCTCTTGGTTCGAAAGACAACTGGAATGAATATTGATCAACTTCTCTAAACTTCTGTTTACTATTATACGAAGGGCTACCAACCTATAAACAAACATGTCGTTAACATTATTCATTTGTAAAAGTAATCTTTAAAGACATTAATGATCATATACTTACAATATTGCTTTCTTAACTTAATAACATGTTCAGCTTGTGAAGAAATCTTGAAGATGGCTTAATAAATATGAATAAAAAAATTTCATAAATGATCATTAGATATATAAAGAATGCATAGTAATAAAAGAATGTTTTACACCTTTGGAGATTGCTAAGCAAGTTGAGATGAGCCTTAAATCTTACATCTTCTGGCATTGTGACTAGAATTACCATAATTTCTACATGTTTATACATGATCATTTTGAGTCACTTTGTTTGGATTTTTCAACTTAATAGGCTCAATTATTCCTCTCCTTCTAGCTATTTTAGGTCTTCATGGCATACCACTTTTGGGTGGGGGTTTATTAATTCTGCATCAACAGGTGGTTAGAAATTTTGACGTTTAATATGTTGCAACACATGCTTATACAAAGCTAGGAAATTGGATTTCTTCTAGAAATCATCCACAGATGCCTCTAACTGTTGCTTGGAATGGTGAATAATGCTTATAGCATGCTTGTAAAGATATCCACAAAGCTCTTATGCTCAACTATATGAGTGGGGTCTACCAATCCTTACAATATTATTGTCATCACCTTTGGAAACTTCACATGCTCCATTATCATTCGAAATTATTCTCCACTACATTGCATTTTTCATATTCTTCTCCAATTTCTCCATAATCCGGGATGCAACATCAGACTTCCAACAATGCACACATTCTCTTTTATCTGCATGCCTCTTTATCATCATTATTTTAATGGTTTCAAGTATACTGATAACTTGGCTATCTCTTACCTGTAAGATCCATCCATTAAATGTTTCACTTTTATTGTTGTTGACAACTGGACATTTCTATTCAAAGGATTAGTAACATCTTTCTTATCTCTCCTTAGGATATTCAAGCAACGATGATACATCCATGTTTGATTTTTATCCAATCTTTTCAACTCACTACAAGAAATAATCAATTTACCGACGAAAAATTTCGTATGAAAATGGAAAATTTTTGTCGATAAATTTCATCACCGACGGAATTTGGTGACCGAGAAATCAGTCGGTGTCGTAGTTAAAATTACCGATGGAAATTTACCAACGGGATTAACGACGGTAACTTGTTGTAGGAATCAATTTAATGACGGAATAGGTTAAGTGAGTTTTCGTCGGTGAAATTTAGCAATGGGTTAATTTTCGTCGGTGATCCGAAAGTAATTACGTAAAAACCTCAACCAATTTGCCGATGGTTATGTTTACCGTCAATAAATCTCTTCAACATTTCTGACGGAAATATATTCCGTCGGTAAGAACTGATTATATTTTTTTAAATTCCATTGTTATGTTATTGCTATGACAATGTTATATTATTTTGTATATATAATTTATTTATTTGCATTACGTTATATTATTTGTTCATAATATATTAATTTGTCTATATAATTTGATGAATGAGAAAATAATTAATAATATAACGTATAAAGTATTTAATTTAATAATTAAAACTTAACAATAACAAATCTTATGTTTTTTAATTGAAAACAAATGACAAGGATAAGTTAATGTCGTGGTGATCGTGGATGCTCTGAACCGTTAAGCCTCCCCATTAACTATTCCATCTCCTGCCTAAGCTGAGTTATCTGCTCCATTTGCTCTCTCTCCTTAGTCATCTGTTCCACCTCCGCTCTCATCTTAGTAAGCCGTTCTATCTCCTCTCTCCTCTTAGCTGCTTGCTCCATCGACTTTCTGATCTTTGATACCTACTCCATTTCCTCCCTCATCTTCTCTCTCACCTCCTCTTTCATCTTCTCTCTCATCTCTTCTGTCATCTTAGCTATCTCCTCCATATGCTCCATACGTTCAATGTCTCTACTGTAGCCCGGAGCTCGGATACTTCATTAATTTGCGATGGCCGAGCAGATGTTGCTGTACTGGATAAGGAAGAGCGCGAATAACAGATGTTTGCATATGAACATAGGCTGAATATTCTTCCACGACGGTCCCTACCACCCACGACATCAAGATATGTCTGACTCTTATCTACAGGTTGTTCCTCCTGAGACTGTCGCTAAATATTTTGTTATATTTGGTCCTATTAGGAAATAATCTTTACATTAGTAGTTAAAGTATAATTGTTAAGAAATTATAAAAATGTATTAATTTCATTTACATTCAACTCTCTACATCGAGTGTTAATGAAGATGACACCATTATGTTTCTTCGTGTAGGTGTGCAAAAATAGCTGGATAGGTGTAGGCTTGGTGCCCAATGACTTTTCCGACATGTATAACTTAAATTGTTAGATGTGAACTAGAATTTAAAAAAATTTCGGCAGAGTTTCCTTTATATGTATGATATTTGCCCCCTGTTCAACAAAGAAAACAACTTTACACAGTCATATATGACACCAGACATTTATATCATAATCACTATGTTCAATAAAGCGAAGCAAAATGTATGCAAAATAGGTGTGAAGTTTAGATACTTACTAGTCTATGTGCATGCTCGTAGTAGGTAATTGATCCTCCCGTATGCACTGAAAGACTCGCACCCTCCGAGGCTCCACGTCTGTTGGCCAAACTATGCTCTAATATGGACATTAGCATAGGTGATGTCCAATACTCTGTCCAACGAATCCAAATTTTCTCCAAAATATAATGCGGTCGTGCAGCAACCTTGCGTATCGCATTAATTAAGTCGCGATAACATATTCGAGCTTTCTTTTCCTAGACTTTATACATGATGGCGTCGAAACAAAAATTTCAGTAAAATTCTTTCTGAAATAATAAGGGAAAAAATAACATAGTGTCAAAATTTTTATGAACATTGTGAATATAAATCAATGTAACAAGAAAATAACTATTATTTGTACCTCAAACTCCTGAAAGTAAAATTGCTTTGTGGTATCAGATAAATTTTTCTACACATAACCCTCTGGTTCAATTCTTTGCTTAAACGACAAAGTCATATTTCTTGAAGTTGGTCCAGATGGAACCAACCTAACATACCAAATTATGTTATCCTATGTAAAAATTGATAAAAGTAAGACTTGATAATAAGCAAATTGTGAGTGCTTTGATTTCACTTTTTAGTCATTGACAACAGTTACAAACTTTCTTCCATCAGGTCCCTCAACGCTAGGCTGGTGGACGTCTCCTGCTTCTGATGAGTTTGTGTTGGATGATATATTCGTTGGAGAAGGGGATGGTGTAGGATGAGGAGCAAGAGGTGATGCCTCATCTGCAACAATTGGCGCGAGAGGTGGAGGAGGTGAGTCAGTAGGAGCTGCAGAATGTGACGAACCACCTTCACAGTAACTTCCCCTAAACATGGCTCTAAACCTCAGTCTCATACCTCACACTGTCTCTTTGGTCCCATTTGTTTACCTGAAATTCAATTTTGCCCAATTCTCTACAAGTATAATTAATACTTTGAAATCAATATTTTACATTACACATAGAGAAGAAAATAAGGCAATATATGAAGGTTAACATGTTATTATCAACAATAAATGAACCTTAATAATAATACAAATATGCACTGTTTAACGAAGTCTTACAGATACAACGATAAATCAACATGAATGCTTAGTGTAATAATGTTTTGCAGCACAAAAGCACATTGATATAATTATTTTGTTTGATTCCATGTGACATGGGAGTCAATAAAGGTAAAAGAGTCCCCAATGTCTGGGTTCCCGAGAAGGGTCCTCGCATGTTCAAACGCACCAATGGAAATAGTGAAACTTCGTCCACTTGGTGTAGGTTGTTGAACACCTCCTTGTAATAGTTTTGAAGCTATAGCTAGACTTGTTGAGGAAATAGTGAATGACTTGCCGCTCTTAGAATGGAAGAGTAATTCTCCGGATGAACTACTAACAGGAACAATTTTACCTAAAACATAATCAGCGAAGAAATTTTGAAACCGTGATATTAAAAAACCATATAAGTAACCAAAATGGTATATTAATGCATACATGATTGTACAGACGAGGTTTGAGGAATAGAAGAATTATCGACAATACCCGATCTTCCTATTCCTTTATAAGCTGTCGTGACATTGTTCTCACCTTTATCGACATACATGTCCTCTTCGAGTTTAAAGGACGCTTAAATATGTAGGATTGACAATGAAATGAGAATATGCATGATAACTTCAATAAATGTTATGAGATGTACATAACACGGAAAGAGACGACGAGCAGATCATACTAAACCCCTTCATGTAACAAATTGGCCATAGAAGGCAAGCGATTGGTAGTGTATGATGCAGTGATATGTTCTGTAGTTTTGATTCCATGGGCTGGGACAATTTTGCCATATTCCTCCCAATGAAAAGAATTTTTACCATCCGGAACCAATCGCCATGTCGACATTCCTTTAAAAAGAAATTTAATGAAAGACCTTACATAATATATTGATATGAAAATAATGTTGATTTTTAAATTAAAATATTCAATTACAAACACAAGTCATTCACTATCAAAACTTAATGGTAAATTACAATCATCTTTTTCAGTAGAATAAGAATCAAATTCCAGCTCCTCTTCAGATCTCAGACCCTCGTCATCCTCTCCAGATGAAATATTTACATATTCGTTTGATGGATCGTTCGAAGGTTTATTATCGTCATACGTAACAGATGCATCGATAAAAGTGACATCTTCCTGAAACGCCTCACTTTGAAGACTATGATCTCCTCTTCCATGTGATTTGTAAACACCTCTAGGTTTAATTGTGCAAACCGCTAACCAATCTGTCTTATCTCTTTGTAAGCTTGGAAAAGAGATATAACAAACCTGTTTTGTTTGCATAGCCAAGATGAAAGGTTCAAATTGTCTCAATCTTCCTCAGTGATTGATTTCAACTAATTGTATTCTCTATGCACCTTTATTCTAACATTTGGTGTCGGGTTATACTAGTCATATTTAAATATCACACATCACTTGACTGGAAAAGCAGGGTATTCAACTTCTAGTATTTCAATAATTTTTTTATAGTAATCCATCATTTCTCCCTGTATCGAAACACCACTGTTTATTGTTGACATGTTATATCTATGAGATTTTGTATGATATTTGTATCCATTAATGAAATACACCGGATAAGATTGAACAGTTCCTAGAGGTCCCTTTGCAAGATCACAAATCATCTTATTCTCGATTGGATTTTCTAAGGCCTACAAAAGTAAATTTATCATAGCAAAGAGTATAGTGTCATGAGAATACTAACATATACTATTGAATTATAATTAATATTACTTGTAAGTGAAAACTTACATATCTCTCGAACCATTTAAGAAAGTGTTTTCCAACTTCTCTATTTATATCATCCTGCGTCATACTTGGCATTATCTCCCGTAATAATGTCTCGTATAATCTAAATACATAATGACTATTTTTAGTTATGAACAACACACAAAGTTAAATAAAGAAATATTCATGTTCAACTTACTGAACGAAAGGCAGAACCTCTTCATAGTTCAATAAAATGTAACCATGTGTAGCGTTAATTTCTTCCACAGTTAACATTCTTCTTGTGGCACGTTCATATGTTCGTCCAGAATATGAAAAAATGGTCAAGTTTCCATCAGCATGACTCGCTCCTCCCCCATCGTCATTACGAGGAACTTTTCTTGCTCTTGTGTTAATATGCGACTCAAAATAATACCCACAAAATGTACTAGATTCCTCCACTAAATAAGCATTACATATGGGGCCTTCAACTCTAGCTTTGTTTTTTACATTTTTTTTCAAATGATTCAAATACCTATATTAGACAAAATAGTTATTAGAATGTAGTCGATCAAGCATGTAAATGGTTGTTGCAGTAATATTTGTCAACTTACCTCTTAAATGGATACATTCATCGATATTGAACTGGACCAGCGAGTTTTGTCTCATGTGCTAAATGCACAGGTAGATGCTCCATACAATCAAAGAAGTTTGGAGGAAAAATGCCTTCTAACTTGCACAAAATAACGGGAATTTCATGTTCTAGTTTTTCCATATCGCCAAACTTGATTTCAACCGAGCTTAAGTTTTTTTAAAAAAATCTTAACTATGTTATAGCTTCCCATACCTTAGAAGGTAGCAACTTCCGGAATGCAATTGGCATAAGCCTTTGCATAAATACATGAAAATCATGACTTTTCATCCCAAATAATTTGTACTTCCTTAGATCCACACACCTAGCCAAGTTTGAAATATAACTATCAGGAAACTTAAGACTTTTCAACCATTCACATAAAAGCTCCTTTTGTTTCTTGTCCAAAGTATAACATGCTTTTGGATATTTCCAGTGCGAAGATCTTTATATAACTCATTTCTTTTACAAAAAAGTTGCAAATCAACTCTAGATTTTGCATTGTCATTTGTCCTCCTTCAATGTTCATAATGGTATTGAACAAATTGTCAAAAACGTTTTTCTCAATGTGCATCACATCTAGAGTATGACGAATCAAATTCGTTTTTCAATATGGCAAATCCCAAAATATGTTTCGTTTCCATCAACCAAAGTTCTGACTAATGGTTGAATTTACTTCATCGAACTCTAATTTTGTTACTTTTCAGCAAGCCTAATTCCTCAATCTCTTGCAAAATCTCTTCACCGGATTTTATAGGAGGAGGACGAGTGTTTACTGTCCTATTTTTTCTAAACTTATGTTTTTTGCACTTAAACGGATGGTCTAAAGGTAGAAATTTCCTATAATTGTCAAACCAACATATTTTGCCTCCGTTTGGTAGATAAAACGCATCAGAATCATTGCCACAATAAGGACAAGCCAATTTCTCAGCGGTGGTCCATCCAGATGACATGGCAAAAGCTGGGAAGTCACTATTAGTCCACATCAAAGCTACTCTCAACACAAAATTCTGTTTCTGAGACACATCATAAGTTTGAATACTATAGTCTCAAAGTTGTTGCAATTCAAATATCAATGGCTGTAAGAATACATCTATTTTTTGCTTCGGATTTGTTGGCCCTGGGACAATCACTATCAAGAACATATATGCCTCTTTCATACAAATCCAAGGAGGCAAATTATAAGGAGCTATTATAATTGGCCACGAAGAATATTGCTGACCAGATTGACCAAAAGGTTGAAATCCATCCGTAGACATCCCAACCGAACATTTCGACTGTCAACTGTAAAATCAACATGGGTGTCATTAAAATGTTTCCATGCCAGTGCATCTGATGGATGAGTCATTACTCCATCTTCATGTTGGTGTTCAGCATGCCATCTCATGTGAGATGTAGTCACATCAGAAGTGTAAAGCCTCTACAACCTCGGTATGAGAGGAAAATAATACATCCGCTTCCATGGAACTAATTTCTATTTCGTAGAACATTTTCTGGGCTTAAACCTAGGTTGCCCACAAAATTTGCACTGGTGTTAGTTCATATCATCTCCCCAATACAACATACATTCCATTCAACAATAGTCAATCTTTTCCACAGACAAACCAAGACCACGAATAAGTTTCTTCATGTTGTAAAAACTATCAACCATTATATGATCAGCAGGCAATGATTCATTGTACCACTCCAGAATTTTATCAAAACTGCGATCCGAAATATGACCTTCACTCTTTATGTTCAATATTCGAGCAATTGATGACAATTGGGTCATTGTCTCACAATTTGGTCACAATTCTCGGTCAGCTGACTGTAGTAAGTCAAAAAATTGTTTTACTTGTGAGTTAGGTTCTTCATCAACAATTTTCCCATTTGGTTCAAATGTATAACCGACCCCATTGTGAATCATTTGTCTGTAGGAGTTTTCAAGTCCATCAACATAATTTCTTCCATATCCATCCTCTACGTCATTCTCATTTAAGTTCATAGGCGTATGTTCTTCAGTTCTCCTTGAGGTGCTAGCAATCAAGGGTTCCCCATGTCGGGTCCACTGGAAATAATTGGGAACAAACCCTTTTCTCAACAAATGCAAATGAACTTCTTCAATAAAAAGGAAAGATTTGTGTTTGCACTTTTTACATGGACATCTGATCTTTGACCCATCCATATATGCAGGTTGCGAAGATGCATAATGA
>JANITW010000001.1:22111394-22127175 GCA_027564335.1 Erythroxylum williamsii | reverse complement strand
TGATTCTAGAGGAAAAAGGTGGAAGAGCTCAAGAGCTTCCTTCCAAGCCAATAAATTTCGAAAATGAAGAAGAAAAAAGGTAAGAGGCAATTTGTGACCTTTGAAATTTTATTAAGTTTTTGGTTTAAAAAGCTTAAGAATATCTTGGGTTTGTGATATTTAAGCTCAATTTTGGTGAGTGCTTAGTTTATTGGTCCAATTGTAGATAACTGTGAATTAGGGTTTTGCCCAATTTTTGTGATTTGGGAATTTTGGAAGTTTTTTTTTTAGATAGCTTGAATATATGAGGGATTTATGTTTTCTAAGCTCAATTTGAGTAATTATGCTTTTTATGATATTGAATTTGGGTGAAATTGGTTTAGAAAAATTTAAATTGAAAGAAAGAAAGAAGCAATGGTCAAATTGAAGCTAGAGACAAGCCTTTGGCATTGATTCGAGGTAGGTAGTATGTTTATTTATTGAATTTTAAGCTAAGTATGGATTTTTGAAAAAAATCAAAAGGCAAAACTTTTATAAATTATGTTTATGATAACGTTTGAAAATCATGATTTTCGAAGGACTAAATTCCTTGCTTTAGGAATGATTTTAAGAAATTGCAAGATTTATGAAATTCATTGTTTTCGAATTTATTCGAATAATTCGATGATATTGCTATTGATTTATTAAATTGAAATAATTGATGGATTGATGGATTTTATTGTTTTAAATAAAAGATGAAATTGCTACATGAATTTTTGGATGAAAAATGAGCATTGTGTGTTTGAATTATGATTTAAAGAAATTGATGCATTCTTTGTGATGAATTGAGATTGCATGTAAATTGCAATATGAATTTATGTGAATTGTGAATGTGTTTGTGTCGAGCACGACACTATATGAAAAATCAAGATTTCGAAATATGCCTTCTGGCAATCTGAATTTTTGAGTATGATTATGTGTTATGTGGGTTTGGTCAGGTCCCATAAGTGGGACAAGTGCGCACTTGTCTATTTTTAAAGGCTTCTCCCGCCTGCCCGCTAGTGGTACTGGAGTTCCGATTTTAGACTCCCATAAGTTCACGACTACATCGGACCGCTATGCGGGAAGATGTAGTACGTTTTGTTCATGGCTGCACAGGACCGCTATGCGAGAATGTGCAGTACGCTCTGTTTTAGACCGAACCAAACCATTCTGATGTGCTATGTGCTTTTGTTTCGTTTCTAAGTGTGATGCATTTCATGATTTGAACATTGTTCATGAAATTTGAAAGAAATTGAGATCTACACGATTTTCGAAGTGGTTCTTGAAGTTTGAAAAGTGAAAGTCTTGATTGAGATTTTGAAAAATAAGCCATTGAGATTTTAAATCGTGAAATCTTTGTGATTTGTTTATAGATGTTTTGAAGGGAAATTGAGAAAATTTGAGAACTAAACAGTTGATGATGTATCATCTATGAAAATCTTATAAAATGACAAAAAAGTTTTTGCTTATTTTTCAATTTATAGACATATTATCCACGAGCTGTCAAGCTCATCCCCCCCTTTTATCCCCATCTATAGGTATCGAGCAGGAGATCGGATGAAAAAAGGTCAAGGCCTCTGTTCGATTTTGTTTGTTTTATGTTCTATGTATTGAGATTTTGGTATATGGCTTGGAACGCCATCGGGGTATTATAAGCGTTTATTTTCCTATGTATTTAAATTACGAGATGTGTATATTAAGTTGAGTTACGGAATTGATTATGATTATATTTGAGTTGTGTTCGGACTGAATTATGAATTTGTGTATTAATTTGAGATATGATTATGATTGGGGATTGAGACTTATTGAAGTGTTTTAGAAATAGGATTGTGTTTGTTTGTGCTGAGTTCCGGACGGGAGGAGTCCGATGATTACTGGTTATTGTTTGAGAAATATAGAAGTGCGCTTTAAACACTTTGCAGGTTTTGGGTTAGTTAGAATGCAGCCGTTATGCTGCCCAATTTTTGATAAAATTGGTTGTATGGAAAAGATAGAATAAGAATAAGATTTTTGGTAAATAAATGTTTATGAGTCTGAATATGACATTTCAAGTGTATTTGAGATTTTTGATAGAGGATTGAAAATTGATAATTTCCAAAGTGAAAAAGTGTATCGCTTTGTAAGAGATTGAATGCAAATGAAAGAAAGAAAGAAAAAAAATTTATACCGTTTTTGGATTAGATATAGTCATAGGTTTCCAACGCGACCCTTTGGTTTTCTTTCATAAGTTTAAGATTTCGGATGTCGGATATTTGTTCAGTTCAGTTGCTCTATTTGTATGCTTTGAATTCGATCCGTATTTGTTTCGCATTTTTGTTATTCGATTATTCTGATTTCGATTCGCTTCCGATATGTTTATGTTTCCTCTTTTGATTCGATTCGAATGTCCGATTCGAATTTTCGATTACATTCGATTCTTTAGCTTTATGTTTCCGCTTCGGATTCTTTCGTTTTTTGATTTTCGTTCTCTGTTTTCCGATTGGGGTACAGTCTCCAGGTCGGGTCTCAACAAATCTCTTAAACTTACCTACCTACTGTTTGCAGATGACTTACTATTGTTTTGTCATGCTGATTTGACCTCAGTGAATACTTTGTTTACTTGCTTGCATAATTTTTCTAAATTTTTTGGTTTGGAAATGAATCTTAAAAAAATTCAATTTTCTTATCTCTTGATATGAATCATTAGGCTAATCAATTAGAAACTCTCTCTGGGCTTAAAAAAGGTCAACTGCCTATGAAATATCTAGGTTTGCCTATCCTAACTGGTAGATTGACAAGGAGATTACAAATGGACTCATTTGCCTATTCCAGAATTTACAAATGGACTCATAAGCTTTGTCTTATGTTGGTAGGCTTCAATCGGTGAATTCTGTGCTCTCTACCTTCTAGGTCTATTGGACTAGCCATTTCATACTCCCTATTTCTATCATTAAGGAAATTGAGGCTAAACTCAGGAACTTCTTGTGGTCAAGGAAGAGTGCAACAAAAACTCATGCTAAGGTAAACTAGTATGACCTTTATCGTTCTAAAAGGAGGGTGATTTAGGACTTAAACATCTTTCTACTTGGAATACTATTTTGATAGGTAAAAGGATCTAGGTGCTATTTAATGATAGGGAGGCCTTGTGGGTTAAATGGGTACACACCATTATTCTTAGGAGAATTTTTTTTTAGAGTGCACAGCCAATTAGCAATAGTTCTTGGAGCTAGAAGAAGCTCATCCAGGTTAGGACTCTTATTGGGAACCATTTCAGATTTAGGATAGGGAATGGTGTATCTACTCTCTTATGGCAGGACCCGTGGCATCCTTGACGAACACTGAAGGCTCTTGCATCCCCAAGAATTATCAATGGTTTTGAACTCCCAATGAATGCAAAAGTAGCTGACCTTATCCGTAACAATGTCTACAGTTTGCAAGATGCGACAATTGAGGCCATTCGTCCTCTAGAACCATTAACTTATTAGCCTGATGAGTCATAACCGGATAGGCTCGAATGGATTCCTAGCCCCACTAAAGCCTACACCAATGAATCAACTTAGTCCTTATTGAGACCTCCTTCTTAGAGATTACCTTGGTGTAAATTGGTGTGGCATAAAGGTACAAACCCAAAGTATGCTTTTATCTTATGGTTAGCCTTTCTCAATAAACTACAAATAAGAGATCAACTACTCTTTGCTTGTCTTCCAAACCATTGTTCACTATGCTCTTCGAATAATGAATCCATTCTCCATCTCTTCTTTGAATGTCCCTTTTTGCAATCAATTTGGATACACTGCCTCAATCACTTTCAACTAAACCTCCCAACCTGCCAAATCTTCATTCAATACAAATTTGGTTAAACCAATGTCACAGCCACTGAAACACAAATCTGAACACATTAACTATCCTTCTTTCAGTTGTTGTTTATAACATTTGGTCAGAGAGAAACCTCAAAACCTTCAAAGACAAAGCCATGGAAGTGGAGAGCCTCAACGCTAAAGTGATCTTCCAAGTAATGGTGCAACTAAGTGCAAACATAGAGAGTAGGTAATTTGAGTTATCTGGAACTTTACTTAACTTTCTTTTGCAAGTACAGATCGAGTTGGTCAAGCACAAGGACTTTCCTTCATTGGGCATTCAACTCAATGATGATCCAAAACTAATATGGGTCAAAAATCATACCGAATAGCTCAAATTTGGAAGATTGATTAGAGAATACCCAGATCCTAACCATGAGCAAGAGAGGAAGGCAATCCCCCACATGTACTGTAGAGCATGGTCTACAATCCATGTGCCAACATTGATGGGAATATTCATGGTTGAGAGGACCTGAACAATGTTTCAAAGAGTAACAGAAGAATGCTCATCCACTGTGGTAAATAATAGTAAAAAGATATCATAATGTGTTACTATCTGGGACATATGTGGCAGTTAATCCTGACTAGCATTGCATGTAATGTCATCTACTGGGAATTTTTTTGTTCTTGATGAGGTATTTATTAATATGGCCACATAATGGCCTGGTTATGTTATGTAGGGATGGGAGCCATTATAGATCCTCGTTTCACCATCGTCTATATCCTTTTATAGTATAGTGATTGCTCCTTTGTGAACTCTGGATTGTACATATCATTTATATATATATATATATAACTTTACTGAATTACCAAAAAAAAAGTGAGATTGGTAGTAGTGGAATTCTCTGATTATGCATTAGTTTAGTAGGATGAATTGGTAAAAAAATAGGAGGAGGAATAGAGAACCGTTTATATCCACCTGGGAAGAGATGAAAAGAGTGATGAAAAATAGGTTTGAGTCACCTTATTACTATAGAGAGTTGCATTAGAAATTACATATACTAACATAAGGAACTAGTCACTAGAAGATTATCACAAGGAGATGGAGATACTATTGATTAAAGCTAACATAAGGAGATGGGCACTTTCAACAGCCCACTACTTGTGTCTTGGGCTATCTTTTAGGTTTAATAGGTTATATTTTAGAAATATTAATTTGGGCTTTAATTATTTTATTGAAAGGCCTATGTTTAAAGTGAAGTGAATCACACGTTAATACAATACTTAGAAAACGAAATTAGAATGCACGAGAAGGGGGGTTGAATCGTGTATTCCCCTTTTTAAAAATTATTTCAGAGATTGTTTGTTAAAAATAAAATTCTTTACAGAATTTTTGATAGATTCTAATTAATCAAAACTTTTGAAGATATGTCTACGAACTAAGTAATGATAATACTTGAATCTAAAATAGAGATAGAGACTGAGAGTGGTTGACACAACGATTTATCCTGGTTCACCCCAATCCGTGGGCTACGTCCAGTCCTCAGAGTTCCTTCTGAGATTTCACTATCTCTTCAACAATTACAAGTATTCTTTCCGAGCCTCTTCAGGTCTCTACAGTCAGGTCTCTGCAGGCTATCTGCACTCCTTTCTCACTGAAAAAGTGTTTGTAACTTGTTACAGTAAAACTAGCTCTCAACTAATTTGCACAATTGTCTCAAGGACAAGCTTTTTCGTTCACGTACGTAAATCAATTTTCTCTTTTTCTCACGTTGTCTAACTTTTGACTAACTTTGCAATCTTCGACTTCGACTTGTATTTATAGCCTTTGTCTGCAACTGCTTCTTGATTCTTGAATTGCTTCTTGAATCTTGAATCTTGTTTCTTGAAAGAAATGATTAATCAGTTGAGTTCTGTAACTAACTCGAACTGACTCTTGCATCTGCTTCTTAATTCTTCTTCTGCGTCTGTTTTTCTATTCGCGTCTGCGTCTGTGTCTGCTTTGCTTAGCGTCTGCGTCTGCTTTATTATTCGCGTCTGTGTCTGTGTCTGTGTCTGCTTTGTTTAGCGTCTTTGTGACTCCGTCTGTCTGACTTCGTCTGTGTGACTTCGTCTGTATTTCTTCTTTTTGTTTGTTCTTTTTGTTATTCATCAAAATCATATCTAAGTAAAGTCATTTGTACTTAACATAAAGGCTTTTTAAGTAGTTAGGGTTTCTTTCTTTTCAAGGGGTATAAATACATCATAATAAACATTGTTTAGGTTTAGATTGGTTAAATTATGAATTCTATAAGGGAGGATTTCTTGTCTTCTTCTACATCAAGAATATAATTCTTATCAAGGTAAACATTTGTGGAAAATTTCTATTCTTGTTTTAAAATCAACCTTACTATATTTGTTTCCTTGCATATAATTGATTAGGGGTTCATTAGGGTTAGGAATTTTGTCTTGTTCATGTTCTATCGAAAGTGTGTGTTTAAAGGGTTTTGGGTTCTTTAGTCTTAGGGTTTCGCATCAACCACCCTAATCGATCCTTATAACAATATAAAAGATTCAGTCAACATAAAATTTGTATAATAATAAACTATTAATCAATGAAGAACAAAATACCTTTTACATATATGATATTATTGTAAATCTTTCACCACTATCTAATTTCAAGTTCAAAGTTAGCAAACTCATAAACCATGTCCAAGAATCAGTATTCTCTACCTCCACAACAGCCCAAGCCAACGGATACATCCCTCTATCACCATCCCTCCCAATTGCACTCAATAGCTAACTCTATAATTTAGTATTCAAAAAGTAGCCATTAATACCAAAAATTGACCTCAAATACCTCCATCCTCTTACATAGCATTAAAATAAATGTAAATTCTTTTGAATAACGCAAAGAGATAAAGATGTGTGAATAAATGAATAAATAAATATCGTTGTCGATGATTTACATACCTATAACAAACTAATTTCTTCATTCCTGCTTAGCTTTAACTCAATTGTTGATCTAGGATTACTAATCCTCATCTCACAAACATATCTTTGTAGCTTGACATATTCATTCACATAATCACTCGCCCTTTCTTTTCTCAATCTCATATTTGCAACTCTACACATACTTGAGTTGAAAAATATATTGAGCTTTTTTTGCATTCTTCAACCATCTTCGCTGTTGAGATTATAAGCTTGTCAAATATTCTTTCCCTAAAATTTCTTACTAGGAACTTAGCTAAAACCAATTTAGGTTTATTGCTCATAAAATAACTATCCCTAGGATTATATGTCACCACTTTGAAGCACCATTCATTCTTAATACAAATGACATACATCTCATATGGGCATCCCTTGATGCATCTCACTCTAATCGCATGACTTTCACTTTTTTTAAACTTCATGTTATATCCACAAAAAAATCTCGAAATTCTTTTACTGATCCACATTCTATCCCTAATCTCCAATCTACTCCTCCCACATTAGATGGATTATGCCTAATACTATTAGGTGTTCATAATGGTTCACCAGGCTCTTCTCTGCTTGGATATTCATCACTATCAATAAAACTAACAAAATCAATTAACTCAATTTCAACAGATTGGTGGTCATTGGAAACCTCAACTTGTATAAAAACCCTTATAATTGTCATAATCATCCAGCTCTTCATCAGCTCCTTCACTAACTCGTTTGTCAACTCCTTCACTAACTCTTTTGCTAGCTCCACAACTTCCCTCCTCGCCCTCGCTATCTTCATCCTCTCTTCCAGATATAGGCAACATCTCAGGTGCAAATGATGGGGTGTCTAATATATAAGTTACATAAACATTAATCATTTGGTGGATTTTCATCAGATTAATGAGCCTTAGAGAACTTTTCATTAATTGAATCAATCGTAAAGACTTACTAAATTCAAAACCAGGTACCTTGTAATGGGCCTTATGCACTTGAAGCTATCCTAACTCCTTTCTCATCTCATATATTGGCCTATATCTAACATAAGCAAGGTCTACTTTATTAAAAATACTTGATTCCCCATCAACATATTTCAAATTCGACTTTGCAGCAAACTTTCAACCACATTGACCAAAACATAAATTAGATCACAAATGAAAACTATAATATTTCTTGCATTAGAGATTGCAAACAAATATCCAAAGGCAAGTTGATCACCAAAAAGTGTAGATTTGATTGATATTATTAAGACTATAATGGATACTACACGTAAAATTATGAAACCTTTGAGTGCCAACTTACAATTAGAGGATAACATAAACACTTAAAGATTTCAAAATTGATAAAATAATCCCCATAAACTTGAACTGATAATCATGCATCATAAACAAACTTGAACTAATAATCATGCATCATAACATGATACTATTCCATCAAGCATTCCAACCATTTCTTAATGCAAAAATTGGAACATTAAAGGGACTATTTGTCTACATCCAACTCTCAAAACTAATTTCAGAGTATGCTGACATGATTGTGTTAATCTTGTTATTTCATGTAAATGTTGCCCAAGTCTCAGAGGCCAGAACAGTCAAAGCGAAATCATAAATTATCTCTTTTTGAACGGTTGATATGCTTTTTACTTATGGTTGTTTACTTGATGCAATTGGATATTGAGCCAGTAGTTATGAATTAAGATTTTTTATGTGTGTAATTATCTGCGTGGAGTTCTTTTTTTCCATAGCTTCAATTTCTATTTCTTTAGTGCCATATTATTATTGTCAACAAAAGCACCTTAATGTATCAATCAATAGAATGACTCTATTAAAAGGACTAATAGATTATCATGTAATTGAACTATTCTAGCTAATGTAATTATTTTAACTTATTAAATCAACAGCTTTTTACATTTCTAATCCATCTACAATAGCTTATGCATCTATTATTCATTAATTGATTTGAACATTTAATAATTAGATTGAAGGAGATATAAATTGGCATAGGAATGTCTACTTCCAATTCCCAAAACTTTAAAAATAGAGTACATTTTCTTCCCTGAAGAGATATTGTTTGCATTGAAATAATATGTACGTAATATTGAAGAGTACATTTACATGTATTGGTTGAGACCAGAGAAAATAAAAAATTAACTAGAAATGTTCAAGAGAGAAGAAAAAGTATCATCTTTTAAAATGTGAAGAAACCAACACATTCATTACTAACATCTAATCTTCGCAAATAAATATATGCATAGAGGACCATAGCATACATGCAACACCTTAACAAGCATTGGAGACCACAACATACAATCATAAACAAATAAGCACAAACAAGCAAATTTAGGGGATCACATATATAAAAACATATAATTCAGACAGCAATGGACCTCCCACAATGAATTGCTGACTTCTTGCTCAGAAACCCAAAGAGAGTGTGATTTTCTTCTAACGTTAGAAACGATGTATGGGAGAAATAATTAGGGATTTAGGGAAGTCTTAAATCGTTTGAAGAATAAAATAGGTGGGGCTAAAACTGATATAATTGAAATTTTATGAAGAAGAACATAAAGAAAATTAAGGATTGAGGGAGAATGAAAAACATTACATTTACTGCTTCAAAAAGGTGTGTGTTAGGTCAAGACGATAGGTATTAGAAAAAGGAAGAGCTTCAAATGTAACGCTTAAATAAAAGTGGGCAGATGCCCAAATGCACCATTTGCATTTAACTTTAGACTCCCAAACATATCGTTTAACCTCACATAAGATCCACTTCTATTTTAAATAAGAAAATCCACATCATCACTATAGGTCCCACTTTAATAAACTTTAAAAAACCATCACGTGAGCAAAAATAGAATGACATGTCAACATTTAACAGACGAAGGCCATCAATTATTATGTCTAATCAGAAACTGTTTTGAACATTTTGTAAACGTTATAGCTCATTTTAAATATTTTGTAAACATTACAGTTTATTTTGAATACTCCAAAACGAATGATTCTAATTTAAATTTTAGTATAAACATTGAGGGGTAAATTTTTCTTTGATCGAGTGAACGTTATGCAAATGTGAAAGTTTATTTTGAATACCCTAAAATGTTATGATTCAACTCAAATTTTAGTTTAATCATTGAGAGCTAAGTTGCTCTTTGGGCTAATTTAAACCATACGCATCATGTTTCAAGTGGCATCTAATTTGCCTTTTAAAAAAATGGAAACGACAAAGTCACCAGTTGTCGCCGGAAAATATTCTGTCCCTACCATGATATTTTTTTGTACTTTCTAGATTTCCTTTTTATAAAGGCTAATCGACGGAACTTGTTGACAACGAAAAGATTTTAGAAAACAGTTAAAATGTTGTCGTGTCTTAATACTAGCTCTTCTTTCCCTCCCTTTTTTTATTTGTGAAAAAGCAGCTTCAACCCTATCTCCCCCATCGACAGTCCACTCCCTCCAAAACCATTCCCACTCAAGAACCGATCCCATTCCTGAATTATTGTACACAAATCACAAAGTAGAGATCGACCCGCCGATCCCATTCCTGAATTATTGTACACAAATCACAAAGTAGAGATCGACCCAGATGCTAAGTTCGCCTATTTAAGCCCCCCACATTAACAAACAACTTTTTGAGCGAGTTTTGTTTCAGTTCCAATGGGCTCTCTCCAGCTCTTCCTTAACCGTCCCATCTCGTTCTCTTCAGCGGTAGAGGTCAGGTGCTCATCTCGACCGCGCGCGAGTCTTAGCGTTGATGTGCAGTCTAAAGACTCCGTGAAAGTATGTTTGAAGAGTAAAGAGGTTATGGAAACTGAGGGTAAGGTTATGGTAGGGACGTATGCACGGACTCCTTTGGTGCTCTCCAGTGGCAAAGGCTGCAAATTGTACGATCCTGAGGGGCGAGAATATTTGGACTGCACTTCTGGAATCGCCGTCAATTCGCTCGGTCACGGTGATCCCGATTGGGTGCGGGCGGTCACAGAACAAGTTCAATTGCTCACTCATACTAGCAATGTCTACTATTCAATCCCTCAAGTATGCGCTTTTGCTCTCATTAGTTTGTTTTTTTAAGTCAAAAGTTTGTTGCTTTTTGTTTGGCTTACGTTATTGTTATGACGGTTTGTTTTTTCATTGAAAGTTTGTTCCTTTTCTTATTAGAGTAAGTTCTTGAATTGATTTTCTTGGTTCCAGAGGTGGGCATTGCTACTTATTAAAAAAAAAAGAAGTTGATGGTTTTATTCATTAGTGGGTAGTAGTTGATTTATTGTATTTGTGTAAGGGTTAGTTTACTTATTGACAATTGTGATTTTGATTCTTGGCCTGAGCTTGGGTAAATTGAATGGAGGAAAAGTAGTGTAATGTTGGTTGGTTACTAATATAGGTAGAGCTTGCAAAACGACTTGTGAATTCTTCTTTTGCGGATCGTGTCTTTTTCTCAAACTCTGGAACTGAAGCTAATGAAGCTGCTATAAAATTTGCACGGAAGTTTCAAAAGGTTTCCCATTCCAACGAGAACGACCATCCAACAGATTTCATTTCCTTTAGTAATAGTTTTCACGGAAGGACCTTGGGAGCCCTTGCTTTGACAAGCAAAGAGAATTACCGCTCGCCGTTTGAGCCAGTTATGCCTGGAGTTACTTTTCTGGAATATGGCAATATTGAACAGGCAAGGGAACTGATATTGAAGGGCAAAATTGCTGCGGTATTTGTAGAACCTATTCAGGGTGAAGGTGGTATTTACAGTGCAACAAAGGAATTTTTGCTATCGTTGAGGAGTGCTTGTGACGAAGCTGGGGCTCTTCTGGTGTTTGATGAGGTTAGGGAATTTTAACTTCTATGATGAGATGAACTTTTGATCCAACATTTGATCTGGTGATGCTGCTATTCTGCATAAACATTTTGTTTCTGACAAACTGAAATATAGAGGACGAAGTTTAAGTTGCCTATTTTGGTTTTATCAACCAAACTTGCTTTTATGCAAGATATTTAAGATCTTTTCATCCGTTGTAATGGATATTTCCTAAATGTGTGGGCAACAATTCTAGTTTGTTAAATAAGAACAATTTTGGCCAGAGAAACAATAATACGGTTTAAATTTGCTCTAAAAATTGAACTGTGACTGCATTTGAAAATGTTTATATGAAGTAGGAAAGGATTAGGCTTTCTGTGCTTTATATTGGGCGTTGTGAGTGCTTTTCCCATGTTACATGGTTGTAATTAGGAATAGGGAAAACTTGGCCATTGGAAGAGCATCTGTTCTTCATTGACCAAAGGCTGTAATGATTTGGTCCAGCTTATTAGTGGGTCTCTGATTTTTGCTTTACTATTTTTCGTAGCTAAGATAAGGATTCCAAAAGTTGCTTGGCATGATAGTTATAGATTTAGTGAGTAACATAATTCATCCTGTCAGTTGAGTATTTCTTTTGTACATTACTTTCTTATCATCCTAAGGTTAGCGTAGCAGACAGAAAAATATAATCTTCTGCTTTCAGGTTCAATGCGGCTTGGGTCGAACTGGTTATCTTTGGGCACATGAAGCATATGGAGTTTTCCCTGACATTATGACACTCGCTAAGCCTCTGGCAGGAGGCCTTCCCATAGGAGCTGTATTAGTAACCGAAAGAGTAGCTGCTGCTGTAAAGCATGGAGACCATGGAAGTACTTTTGCTGGTGGCCCTCTTGTTTGCAATGCTGCCATTGCTGTTTTAGATAAAATATGGAAACCCAGTTTCTTGGAGAGTGTCTCTAAGAAAGGTGAGTACTTCAAGGAGCAGTTGACGCAGAAGCTCAAAGGAAATCAACATGTGAAGGAAGTAAGGGGTTTGGGGCTCATAATTGGGATTGAGTTGGATGTGTCTGCTTCACCTCTAGTGGATGCCTGCCGAAATTCTGGACTCTTAATCTTAACTGCAGGAAAGGGCAATGTGGTTAGGCTGGTGCCTCCATTAATCATCTCAGAAGAGGAATTGAAGCTAGCAACTGACATTCTGAGTAAATGTTTACCGGTACTTGATGACAACAAATGATTATCATTTGGACACCTCTTGATTGCTAAACTTTGATGGCTTGGATAAATTAAGAACCTTCATGATCTAACGTTTGGGAAGTAAACTGATTTAGACAAGCTCGATCCTAAGATATGGAGTCTTATTTGATCATTCATTTAACTGCTGTTTCATTTTTATTAATAAAAATCCCAATCTTCATATAAGTTGGGGCATGGTAATTGGGCTGATGCCCCCGGGTAAAACGAGGTTCAAAAAGTTTTTTAACTACCATTCGTACACGTTTAAAACAGGGCCTAGTTCAGATTTGGAGCTGGATTCTAACCAACAACATTGAGGCCTAGTTGTTATATATGTCTTCACTCTTCAGGCAGACAAATATCACTATCAATCCTTGGAAACAAGATTTTTTTTTGGGTTACAAGTAAAAGAAAATTAAAACTATCTTAGAAAAGAAATACTATAGGTATCAGCTTATATAATCAAGAAGAGGGTTTTAAAAATATCGTCTCACACATGAAAAATTGAAGAAATGTCATAATTTAATTTAGCTAGATAATTTACTGCAAAATTACCTTTACGAAGCACATACTTAATAGAACAAATTCAATTTCTAGCAAGTAAAACTTGAATATCCACAACCAATACATATAGGGGATGTGAAGAGAAAACACCACAAGTCACTATCTTCACCGCCTCCATGTTATCAGATTCTACCACGACCTGCCGAAAGTCATGATCTCACGCAAAGTTCAATAGACCATAACTCTCCCACCAAGATAGTTGAAACACCAATTCGAAATGAATATCTCCTAGTCAACGACCAAATGAATCACGCAACAACTCTCTACCACTAGTCATTCGAGGATTAATAATAGAACTGTCGTCACAATTCAACTTTACCGAACCAGCAGGCGACACAGTCCAACCAATCCAACGCTTCACATCTTGAAGCTTCGGTTTTGAATCAAAAGTCAAGGATATATCCATTGCAACTTTAAAGACAACCATTCAAATTTGCTAAGGAAAGAAACTCATTTTAAAAGACCCATAAGTTTCTAGCCTTCCATAACCACCAAATATCTTCCAGAAACCAATGTGCCTAGGCAACACCAAAAGGGCCCATAGCATAAGCATGCAGATTCAAAACTAGCCAATCAACCAAATCCTTCGCAATAAAAAAAAATCATCAAGAACATCCCACTGCTGCCACCATGCAACTTCCTGATTACAATCACGCAACAAATGCAAAGAAGACTTAACATACAAAGAGCACACTCCACATAAATTAGAGGTAGCCAAACTCCATGAAAATTGCAAAGAATTTGTTGAAAGACATGAGTGCCTAAGTAACTACAAGAAAATTTTCAATTTTGGTGGACCAGTCACCTTCCACAGCTAAGAAAAAATAGATGAAACAGAAACATTAGACACCTCTTCCGAAAGAAGTGCGTTATAAGCTACTCGAAGCGAATATACAATATTCGAAGAAAAACTCCAATATATAGTATCTTACATCGAAATAAATAAAGGCAAAGAAATTGCCTGAATAACCTCCCTGAGATGATCTGGAATTGCAGAACGTAAGCTCAAAAAATCCTAAGAACCATCATTAATTATATGTGCTACTCGAAAATGTTCTTCCCCTATTGTCAAACCAGCCTATGATCCACTAAAGGATCCCCCGAGTACCAATTATCAAACTAAAGACTAATTTGAGAACCATTCCCAACCCTCCAAACTGAAGAAAAAAACAACAAATTAAAACTTTTAACTACCCCCTTTCATAAACTGAAAGTCGAACCCTTAGCAAAAAAGGGAATATACCCACCATTACAATATTTCTGATGTAAAACCTCCACCCACAAAGCGGAATCATTCAAAAATAGTTTCTATCCCAACATACCCAACAAAGCACCATTCATCAATCTAGAACTTTTTAAAGCAAGACTACTATAACTCTTTGGCCGAATAAGCCAATTCCAACCAACCAAATGCAGATTATGCCTATCCTACGAGGAACTCCAATAAAAATCACAAGGTAAATGATCTAATCGGCATCCATTTTTTACTCATCAGTGCTATCTGAATAAGCGTAGTCAAACGTTCCATACAAAGAACAAATAAATAAAGAGAGATTGAATCGCCATGACGAAGCCCTCAAGTCGCAGAAAATGACACAGAGGGACTGTCGTTCCATAATATAGCCAATGAAGACTACTTAAAAGTAGATTAACCACCGAGAAGGAAAACCAAAGACCTACAACTCAAACTACATGTAACATCCCATCACCGATGGGAATGGTAAATTTGGACAATTGGGACGGGTTAGGAGTGTATAAACTAGTCTCGGTATGTTCATGCATAAAAGGGCCTCCATATGCACATAAATTGAAATTTTTGCACATGCAGATGATTATACATGCATTCATGACATCTACCCGGCATCTGTGTTTATTGTGAAAAATGTGTTATTTGTGTTTGAAAATTTGGTCTGGAGTGATCTAGGTGTGTTTTATATTTTTAGAGAATTTCAGGAATTTTTCTGAAATTTTTCGGGGTATTTTCCCGGGCCGGAAAAATCGCCAAGTGGCGGACTGATTAGTTTCCGGTACCGAAAATTTCTTCCCAGATAAATGATTTAGGGATTAATTAGAGCCATTGGATGGATAAATTGGAGCCATTGGATTGGATTAAGGGTTTCTTAATAAATGATTTTTGTCTTTAATGATTTTTGTCTTTTTCTTAGTAAAATGACAAGTGTCCTCTCATTTAATAATCTTGTCTTATACCATTCTTTCACTCACGACACTCTTCCTTCTAAAAGTCACCAACTCACTTTTAAAAGCCAATTTATGCTTGTGGTTCCCTCATCATTCACGGCACTTTTATTTGAGAAAGAAACAAAAGTGAAAGTTGGTTTTGCTTCTCTCATCCGAAACCTCCATACCTTCTTTTTCTCCATCGATTTTTCTACTTGTTCAAGCTAAATCACTCTTCCCTTCTACCTTAAGCACTTCCTTTCATGCATGCAAGCTCTATCCTCCTACCTCCCTTGCTT
>JANITW010000001.1:22088978-22111294 GCA_027564335.1 Erythroxylum williamsii | reverse complement strand
CCCAAAATTTGCAATTATTTTTCAGGACTCAGAAGAATACCCCGTTAGGCAACGGGCGTATGACATCTGCTGGTTAAGGAAGCAGAGAAGTGGTCGGGATCAGTTCGCGTCTGTCTTAGTGTATTTCTATTTTTTTGACTTTTGTATTACTGATTTGGACAATTTGTAAAGTCAACAGACTGAAATAAATTGTAAATATGAAAAGGGCCACGAGGCCATTAAATTGTGTATGTAAATTGTTTTCCGCATAAATTATAATGTGTGTGTGCATGCGTTAAGAAAAAAAATTATTTATACTGAGTTTTGACTGACTGAGTGATGTAGTACGCCACCCTCGCGGGGTAGGAACTCGGATATCACCATCGATGTTGGGTTCGGGTCATGCGGGAGTGGGGTGTTACACTACAGATAGTGCCAATTGACCCTATCATAAGCCTTCTCCAAATCAATTTTCAAAGCAAAATGACCTATTTTACTTTTACACCGCCTAAAAGAATGCATCAATTCCTGAGTAATAATAATATTATCAACAGTGGTACAATTAGGAATAAAACTACCCTCTAATGGGCTAACCAAACCATCAATAAAAGGTTTTAAACAATTCGATAAAACCTTCATTATCACTTTATATAACACATTACAAAGTGTAATAGGCTGAAAATGAGAAATCGATTATGGAGCATGAACCTTAGGAATAAGCACAATAAAACTCTTAACAACTTGAGCATCCATCACACTAAAATTAAAAGTCTGCAACACAAATTGGAAAACCTCTTCACCAACCACATCCCAATACTTCTTTAAAAATATAGGTTGAAAACCATCCTACCCAAGGGCCTTATAAGAATCCATACTTGAAACAACCAATCAAACTTCTTCCCGAGCAGTGAGTGTCAACATATCTTCAATTGTCGTCTTAGATAATTGAGGAAAATTCAAACCCACAGGACTAAAAAACTCCATCATTTGAGAACAACTTCTCATAGAACCCCACTATCATATCCTTCAATAAAGCTATATCTGACTCCCACTTCCCAGCATCATTTTTCAAACATTCAATTTTATTTTCTCTCCGACGAGCCCTAGTAATCACATGATAATACTTAATACATATATCACCATCCTTGATCCAGGCATTACGAGACTTTTGAAACCAAAGTATCTCTTCCTATTTCAAACATAAATCATATTGGCATAATAAATATTTTTCAAGCAACAAGAGAGAAGGAGAAGGATGATTTTGAAAAGCTAACTAAACACCCTTTATTCGCTTTAGTAAAACCCTCTTATTTTGAAAAATATTACCGAAAAACTCCTTATTCCAACGTACAACTTGTTCTTGAACCATCAAAAGAGCACTACAAATAGAATCATGATGTGCAAACCATGCCAATGAAATAACTTGCTTAAAATCCTCTCGTAAAGTCCAAGCAGCCTCAAACTAGAATGGCCTCTCTAAAGGAAAGGAAGAGAAACCTCTCAAAGACAATAACAGAGGAAAATGACTAGAAACAAGCCGAGACAAAGACAAATAGAAGCTTTAGGAAATCTCAGCCGTCAACTAGTATTGCATAAAGACTGATCTAAACGTTCTTGTATAACACCAATTCTTGCAATTGAGCTTGTCCAAGTAAACTGACAACCCACACAACCCAAATCCATAAGGGAGCAAGAGTTCCAGTGTTGTAAAAATCTACTACAGTTAGCGACAGATGATAAACCACCCCCTTTTTTCTTATGGATATATGTAATGTCATTAAAATCACCAAAAAACAACTAAGGCTCATCTACATAATCTGCAATATCATACATTTGAGACCAAAAACATTTTGTCTACTACGAATAGGACTAGCATACATCGTAGTAAGAAATCAACTACCACTCCCCTTAACATCAACTGAATAATGAATAAATTGAGTATCCATCCGTAGTAAATGTATATCATAAATGTTCTTATTCTAAAACAACCAAACACCACCAGCAAAACCAACAAAATGAGAAAGAAGAAGTCAGAAAAACCTACCGTCTTTACCACCCTATTCGCTCTTTCATCCAAAATTCGAGGCTCCACAATAATCAAAATTCCTGGATGATGAAGACGACATAATTCTTTTATAGGAGTCAAAAAATCCCTCTTCGCAACTCCACCACAATTCCACTGAATTATTTTTAAATCCATTAAAAAAGATTAAAAGAAGAAGCTAGAATCTTATAAGTTTCTAAGTGGGCTTCGACTCCGACAGCAACCACTACTACAGTTAGCGATAAAACCACATCATTCACAGCATAACCAGCATTGTTAGCCAAAGTTTCTGAAAGTATCACTGGTTTCTCACACACAATGACGTCACCAGTAATTAGGTCGGGAGGTTTTGATTCATTTGAAACCAATTTTGTCACCACCCCACTACCAACATTATCAATCACTGTCAACACAAGCATCTCCGCTAACAAAATGCTAGGAACCTGAGATTCCCTGACCAAAATCTGGTATGATGCATCAGACACCATACCCTCTACATTCGGCCCAGAACATTGTCCAACCTCCAAAGCCTCCTTTTTCCTAGTTACAACCATTAGACCCTCATAAACAGGCCTACTTATAACAGGCCCAGGCCAAAAATGACCGTTCTCATTATCAGACCTCCCAACCCCCTTAACCACCATAGGCTTCTTACCTTTACCTCTTGGACCTACAGGCCCATTTACACTAGAAATCCTCTTTTCAGGGCCGACTGAGCCCTTATCCACCTTGATAACCACTCTATCCTCCACCTGTAAAGATTCAAACCAATTTCTAGTGATAGTGTTAGATACGGTCTTCTCCTAAGAAATAGAAGAAGACTTACTTCTAACAATATGCCTTTGGGGATGCTATCCTAGGGCTACTGACTCATCAGTACTCTCCTCTCTTGTCGGAGGGTTAGGTACAACTGATCCTTGCAGAACTCCTCGTGTCTTTCTACGAGGTAACATCTTATTCCTTCAATGGAAACACTAATGATTAGCTAAATTTCATTTAAAAATCCTAATCTCTACATGTATGCATGACATGCATGCCACTTAATGCAATACAATCAATTCACAATGCAACAAATAATCACATAACATAACAATTTATCCTCCTATGCATTTTAAGCCTAGGAAAAACCTAATGCTCTAATACCACAAGATGTTGAACCCTATTTTCGAAGCACAACTATCATTTTGAAGTCGAAAAGTGTGAGTGGGTTTCCTTGTGGGGTTATTCCAATGAACCCTTACTTTGTCGTCATCTTACAAGGGTGGCTAGGCCACAATAGCCCATCACCTACATCGCAATTTGACTTCTTCAAGCCAATTGTAACCCTATGCCTCTAGTTTATTTTGAAATATGGACCTTCTCATTTGGAGCTCTGAAGCTTAAGATATGCTTAAAAATCCAAAGTGTATTCATAACCTAGTTATGCCTCTCCGACCGATCCCTAATATTTTTCCTCCCATCAGTCTCTTTCAAATCGACCCCAAAAGTTACAAATTTTATTGAGAGATAGGAAAATGTGCCTGAAATCTATTGCTTTAAAGATCACTTAATTTGGAGGTCAGGTTGTGAAGTTATGGTTAAAAGAATCAACCATGCTAATGTCCTCAATCACGTTGTACCTATCTTGGAACAATTGGCATAACTTTCACTAGAGATTTCGATGAGGACTTTCAGACCTATAACTTTCATGAAGAACTCAAAGGTAAAATCTATCGTCTAAAGGGTAAAAAATGGGACTAGACGATAAGATCGGATGAACAGAGCGCCAGACGAAATAACATCATCACTAAACAATATGACGTCATCAGATGATACGTTCTCATCAGATGATACATTCTCACCAAATGATACGTCCTCGCTAGACGAAGCATCTTCATAAGATGATATGTCCTTACTTGACAAAGTGTCCTCACCAAACGATCCGTTCTCATAAGACGATACGTCCTCACAAGACGCAATGTCCGCACAAGATGATGTGTCCTCACCAGAAGATGTGTCCTCACAAGACAATACGTCATCACCAGACAATACGTCCTCACTAGATGATGTGTCCTCACCAGACGATACGTCCTATACTCCTGAGCATCCGCTTATAAGGATCATAACTTTTGACTCCGATATCTAAAAGTTTCATACTTATACTGTTGGAAAGCTAGAAAGATAAGCTATAGCTTTTCAGAAGACGACTTTGAATAATTTACCCTAAATTAGTCTAGTTTTTTCCTTGAAGTTAGTACATAATTTATACACCTATCAAAGACTTAGATTATGAAATGCACAACTACAAAAGAAACATGCACATACACCTGAGGAACTTTTTAGTTCTAAACTCATTGCCAAAACAACAGAAGCCCATATATAACTTTAATTACACAATAACACTATAAATGAGTGCTTAACACAAATTACAACATATATAGGATGCTCAATGTTTAACATGCTTATGAAGCTATCCAAAAGTGATTGAACTAACTTAGTTACAAAAGTTTCTAATATCTTGGAGTTTCCGATGCCTTATAAGGATTGTTAAACCTTTCGTTCTACACCTGAGAAGGGAATATTAGGGTGAACTACACAATTCAGTGACTAACATATTTATAGTCACAGATTCATATATATATATATATGTTGCGTATATTCAGTAATTCAAACATTCATCAATTTAGATGCATCTCACATGACAAATTAAAGATGCAATGCATAACAAATAGCTCGAGGGTTTCATAGAAATATAATAGAGAAACCGAAGTTTACCCCATGAACAGAATGAGTCCAATTTCGAAACTCATATACCATAATCAGGCAGTCGGGAGAATGCTCTTATCAATGTGTATGTGACGAACAGAATAGTTCCACTTTCACCCAAGCAAAAGCACATAATCGTTTTCTCATATGCTCATACTTTTTTGCTTTGTCTTCTTTTCATTTAATACATAATGCTATGACCTTTTTTGAGGTATAACATGGTCATAGTTCATCATGCATTTTCAACATTTACAAACAAGTCAATTTCAACATACAAACATAGGCAAGAATTTGCCCAATTACACTATAACCATAAATATATTACCCACCTAATTAGTTGGCGAAAATCCAAGTCAAGCTTGCCTTTTCCCTTACTCTTGGGTAGGATTCCCTTGGTTTCCTAAAACAACCAAGGTTCCATTCAAAACAACATTCCAATAAAAATTCATAAACTTCAAAAATCAAAAAATTTCAATAAACACAAATTAAACTCAAATCTAACATATCCATAATCCATCTAGGTTAGAAAACCTAAGATCTAGTTTAGAAACCCTAAAATCAATTAGGTTCTCCTAATCCATCTTCTTCCCACACAAACCTCTTTTCTCTCTAACTCCTTCATCCTCAATACAACCCATTCCTTTAATAAAGCAAGAAGAAAAGATAGTTAACCTACCTTAACAACTTGATTTCTCTTCTTTTCTTTTTCACCAAAACCTCTATTCTTCTCTCCTATCTTCGTTTTTCACTCTCCTCCCTCTTCAATTCATGTTTTTCTTCTCTTATAAGCAAGACAGTGCATTCTTTTTCCATTTATACCCTTAATGAACCCAAAAATCTATCTTACCTTTTCTTATAAGCTTGTGTTCTTTTGTGCTTAAGTGATCTCTCAAAATTTCCCTTGAACATCCTTATTATATTAACACTTTAATTCTACTTACCCATTCAGTAAATCCTACTAATCTTGACATAATTATAACTCCAAAAATTTAATCTATCTAAACCTGAAAACTGTTTCAAATCATGCTTAACTTAAAGAAAATATTTTTATGGATCCAACACTTACAAGGAAGACGGGGCTACTTGAATAGCAAAACAAATAGCCTCGCTTCGCCTTCATTCCCTTTAGCCATATTTTTATATCTCTCTTCTTAAACCACAAGAACAAAGTACGATTCAAAGGCGGAAGTGGATCATGAGCAATAATGTTGGAACGAATATTTCCATATAAATCATCATCTAAGCCCATCAAAAATTGATGAACTTAGGTTTCTTCACATTCTTTACTGGTCGACAAAATATGCAAGTGCACAGGGTCATTCCTAGTACCTATAAATCGAGTATTCCAAGGTTATCTCCTACAAGGACTAACATACTCACAACTAAATTAATCCTAATTACTTGAACGAAAGTGACAAGAAACTTAAAAGATGATTGGATTTGAGTAGACAATAAATTGTAAGGACCGGAAATAAACAAACAAGGTTGATGATTTAAACTTAGGGCTTTGGGTTCACCGATTTAAGAGATTGACCAATAAATTATGGAATTGATTGAATGACATGTTATAATAACAGTTGCACAACTTTACTCATATTCTCTTTCAAGACATATAAGAATACCTAACTAGTTGATTACCATCTCTCAATGTAAAACCTAACTAGTCAAATTCATTAAGAACAAGCAACCACAAGTTATCATACTAGTTTAGGATATCTCTATCTCTAAATCTAATGTGTTTATCTTCTTAGTGCATAAATCATACTTCACCTCTCAGTTCATCATATGATTCCTAAAGTTGCATCTATGGTGATCAAGCACAGAAACAATACTGAAGTTTTAGAAAGATAAACATAACCTAGGAACTTTCATTCAACATCAATTAATCCATAAAATACAAATCAATCTCATAAAATACAAATCAATCTCCCAAAATAGGCTACATCCCTCACCCTAAATGAGGTTTAGTTCCAAAACATGATAACAAAATTCATACAAATAAAGACAATCAACATCCAAGAAAGTGTAGAGAGAGAAGGTAAAGAGAACATAAAACAAGATTGCTTCCAATGCTTGATTCAATCCTCTTTTCTCTTCTTCTTTACCTCTTTTGGGTGCCTCCTTATATTGCAACCTCATTTTCAGTATCCAACCTCGTCTTTTGATCTTAAAAATGAGTACTTATAGTTTCATGGACTCAAAGAAACCTAGATTTTGCTAAACAAGTCAATGTAGATCGTCCTAGCGTGGACAAAGTCTAATAGGTGGACTTCATGTCCGCTTAGTGGACCTTTCTGGGTCTCTAGAGTAAAATTGGTTGGACAATGTCCGTTAAGAGGACTTTATGCCTGCTGAGCGGACCTTCTCGGGTTTTCTATTCTTCCAGCTCTACTGATGCCCGCCGCTGAGCGGATATACCATGGACATCTACAAAAATGTGTAATTTTGACCCTTTAGACGACAAAATCTCTTCTTGGAGTCTTCATAAAAATTGTAGAGCTCAGAGTCCTCTTCGAAAGCGTACTTAAATGACCTTAATCTGATATCCACAACAAAAGTTATGCCTCTTGCCCCAAATATATCCATCTGTACCTATTAAGCAATAAAGTTAAAATATGTGAGAATTAACCAAATAAAGCTCAAAATTCACATAAAGATAAGCCAAATTAATTCTAATTCATCCCAAAATCATATATAAATAATTTGATTTATCATTTACCAAGTTCGGTAGCCTAGTAGGACATACACTTACCACAAGTGCAAACTTTGATCGGAACATACACAAAGAGTCTCTCATATTTTCTTGATTTTCCCATAATATGCAGTAACGCTCTAACCATTTTGTTCACATCGAGCCAGATCAGAAGTCAATTGTTATATACAAGGACCACTGCTAATCAAAAAAAGTTGGTGTAAATTACCCTGGAGGCCTTTCCATGTGACATAATAAGTAATAGAGGAATTTAGAGTGGGCTTAATATAATTAAATATTCACGCTACAAGCATGGAGTTGACACTCCAACAATCTTGAATCTCTATAGCTATATCGTCAGGCTTGGAAGTGACTCCATCCAAGAAGCCTAGTTTTTGCTTCTCTTGGAAAGCATTGCGCACACTCTTTTTCCATTCTTAATAATTATCACCCTTCAAAATCAATGGTTAGAAGGATGAAGGTAATATGGAGAAGTAGGTTCAAGCGACGTCGCCTCCATCGCCTATGGCGTCTGTATTGCACTTAGCTAGGGTTTTTTTCCCTACTCTTATACCATAAAGAAATTTGTGGGAATAATTTTCTGTGTTTTCTTATTGAAGGAATTAGAAATATATACATAATACAACCCAATAACTTCCTAATTTAGAGTACCTAACTAGTTATAGATGATGACAAAGAATCTTCTAAGAATATTACAGATATACAATATATATTTTGCACCTAATTATTCCATAATTAGTAACGCAATATGCCTTTGATTTCTTTTCTAGAACCAATTTCTCCGATATCAAATGTTGTGCTGTTTCATAATTAGGTACGTTACCGTTGAGCAATGAACAAGAGAGGGAGAAAAGAGAGAGAGATATGAAGATCTCGAGAGAATATCAAAGAAGGGAAATATCAATTTTGCCATATTCGTTGTTGTTACAGCGGGTTAAATACACGTAAAAGGAAAAATAAGATAAGGGGGGTTTGGGGATAACAATATTGTGGTCTTATTGAAATGATGCATAATAACTCAAACATTATTGGTTTTTCCTAACTCCTTCAACCATTCACATGTTCACTCGTCTTCTTTGTTAATTCCTGCAATAGTATTATATTATATTAGCAAAAGTAAGGATTAGGGAGGGACGTGAATTCAATATACCAATAGTTGATGACACAAAAGATAAACATGAAACCAGTATACATTAAAAATTAGAAGAAAGATCAAATACCGAACTAAAATGACAATTGGAGATACAAGTACGTAAGTAAACTTGAACTTTCTGTTTTCTTTTTTTTTTCCAGGATGAAACTACAAAGATCGTATAGACGAATGCATGCAACACGTTAATACCAACAACAGAAGTAAAAGTTTGTCTTTTCATCTAATTGTCCATCTAAATCCAGGTTCTCGTATGGCAAGTACCACCTCTAGTTGTTTATATGGAGTTGAAGTATAATAAGTGAATAGAAGAGAAGAAAAAAGAAAAAGTTTTGTCTTAGAACACCATCACATTTATTGAGAGTAACATAGCTCATTATATAGGTCTGAAATATATCATAAATCTAATTTATTTGATAGCTATCATAATAATATCTCTAAACTGATTCTTAAAATCAAGCACTAAACATCATAATCAAATTTGCTTAAGGCCTAGTCTTTGATCATTTATTTCGTAAGAATTTGCAAGCCTAAGGGATTTTCTAACAAACTTTTCCTAGTCTTGGGAATTGCAAAGCTTTAATGTTAAACAATTCATCTTCTTGATGTACTGCTTTTGCCTCTTCATTTTGTGATTTGTAAATCTTTTCCATATGCCCAATTTGTCCACATTTTTTTTGCATTGATATTAGGCCTCCACTAACATTTTCTTTGTGGTAATTGGTTTTTTTGCAATGTGGGCATAGTGGATATTAATCATCATTTGTTTCTCTTGAATTTTTTTTGTGCATCTTGATTTGAGTCATTGTAGGATTTGTTAGCAATGGAAGCACTTCATAATCTTCCTCCACAATTCCCCAAACACCTATAGCACACATCAAGACGAGATTTTACTCGAACAACCCAAACTTAATAGTTTTTACTATCAAAAATTGGTAATGTATCTTCAGACAGTTGTGTTTCAATCTCTGTTGCTTGAAGATGGTTGTAATTCTTGTTATAATTCTGGATTATAAATTAGGTTTGTGTTTTAGTTTTGCTCATCTCACAAGTCCATCAAGACAAATGCTTTGACACTATGTTGTTTTAATATAGCTGAAGCATAATAAATGAATAAAAGAGAAGAAAAAAGAAAAAGTTTTGCCGAACACCATCACATTTATTGAGAGAACATAGCTCATTATATAGAGCTGAAATATATCCGAAAATCTAATTTATTTGTTAACTATCACAATAATATCTCTAAACTGATTCTTAAAATTAAACACTAAATATCATAATCAAATTTGCCTAGGATCTAGTCTGATCATTTATTTTATAAGAATCTGAAGCTTAAGAGATTTTCCAGCATCTCTGACCCTAACCATTCTTTTTGTCTTGTTATTAGCTAAGCTCATCACATTAAAGTTTTTAATTTGGGTTTTAGCATACAAATTTAAGCTAAAAGTTTAAGAAATTGAAAATTAAAAACCTGTAGGACCATTTTAATAACAGAATGAAAACATATTCTTTCGCTTCTAAACTTTTCGCGGGGTCCAATCATGCAAAACTCTTGTTTATATTATGCTTACGAAGCCATTACGTCTTTTTAAGAATTTCTCACCATCGGCCACTTTGATTTGATGCTTAACAGGTCTCATTGAATAGAAAAATGATTTTCTACAGGTTTCTTACCGGGAAACTTAGGATTTAGTCTATGTTGATGCTATTGCAAGAGAAGAGGAGCTTTTCCAGATTTGCTTCAGACAGCCTACGTACTTAAGCGAGTAGGTCAGTCCAACACTACTAAACCAGTAAGGAGATTGAAAAGGAATTATTACTAGACCTCAGAACTAAATGATTACACTGCTAATTTAATAGAGGAGAACATACATAATTAGATGAGACTGAAACAATCTTTGAACAGCTTGAAATATAATATGATAAATCAAAATTACAATCTATAATTGAATTACGAAAACATTTAGATAAAAGAATTGACACCCATTTCCTCTCTTTCGGTGAGTAACAAGAAGCCTATACAGTCGAAACAACTAAACCTCTTTTTTATCTCCTCTGGAAATTGAAGGTCCTAATAGCAAATGCGAAAGTAAATGCAAAGAGGACAGTGAACCCAAGCACCACAGCTGCAACAACACCCAGAAAATCGTGTTTGTAACCAAAGGACTGGTTCAGAAATTCCTTTACTGGTTGACCACTCTGAAGGGGTTCCTCTATATCTCCATATTGTGATGCAATCAAACCATACAAGGTCCATGACACCGGACTTGCCCAGTAGTACCATCTCCACCATATTGGTATGCGCTGTTTACAAACAAGCACCAGAATTATAATTACTACTGCTTAATACTCATCCTCCAAGCTAATGAAGACAAGAAAAAAAGAAAAAAGAAAAACAACTTACAGGTCTGGGAATAATGAACCCTGCGAAGAGATTCCAGAATCCATAAAATGCTGAGGAAACTATTTGTGCTATGTGGTGGTTTGGTGTCATAGCAACAGTCATCATCCCGTAGTAGGTAAAGTACAGTAATGTGAAGTACATGAAGAACAGGTACCATAAGAACTTAGCAGCAGTCCATTCAAATCCAATCATGGCATACACGATAATACCGTAGACTGCAGCTTGAGCAAAGATGTAGGGAAGCTCGATGAGGACCTGGACCACAAAAATGAAATTTTGTTTGAGAACCACATGCAAGTTAGTCATGGAGAGTAGAATCTGAATGCCTTGGAATTACCTGCGAAAACGCGTAAGGTAAAGCTGAGTACATTCCGGCAGCTCTCTCTCGGTAGAAGACGGTTCTCTCAACAGCTACCACTGGCTGAACAGAGGAGGCATTTTGCACCCCGAGGAAGAGAACAGCTGCATACATGGAACCCATTGCGTTGATGAAATCCTGTTGCCTTCTCCTGGAAATTTGGTTGTTGATGAGAACACTAAACTAAAAGAGAATGACCATTTTCATATTGCTAATCGCTATCTTCCTTACATTTTGGAGCCAAGGTCCCAGAACAACGTTCCAAACATCAAGGCAATGAATGTTGTGAAGAGGAATCTAACGGCAGTGTATGGTGGATTGCGCCAGTAGGACCAATGTTGCTTCCATAGACAGGCAACACATTGGGTCAAAAAGGACTGCGAGTACTCAGTAGGGAAATAGAGATCCTTGGAACCAGGAGCTGGTTTGCTTAGTTCCTGAATCATCGCCTTGTTTCTCCTGAAGCACAAGTAGAATAGTAACATGTCAGCAACAAACAAACAATCAAGAACAAATTCAATTGCGACTAGAAACGGTTACATGCCTGTAGAGTTGTGAATTTTTGTAGACGGCAGCAAAATCAACTCCCAAAGCTGCCTCTTGTGCTGAAGTACTGACTTCTAACATCCATGTTGCTGGATTATAGCCATCAGTGATTTTGCTTACTCCTTCTACACCCTTCGATTAAAAACAATGAGAGAAATAAGCTCGTGTTTGTGTTCCCTATTATATAGTATAAGGAACCAGAAAAATAGATACCTCAAAATAGTTAATTAGGTCGGTAGAATGGTGACCCAATGGCCCTACGTATATCTCTTGTCCTCCTCGCTTCATCAGGAATAGCTGCAAATCGTGCATTGAACACATTACTTCCGCATTTCAGTGAAACCCTTGATCAAGGAATAACAATAATCTGTTGGAATCTTACCTCATCAAAAGCTTCAAATATATCGATACTTGGTTGATGGATTGTGCATACAACAGTTCTTCCCGTGTCCACGGTGTTTCTAACCGTTCTCATAACAATTGCAGCAGCTCTTGCATCCAGCCCAGAGGTTGGCTCATCCATGAAAATTATGGAGGGGTTTGCCACTAGCTCAACTGCTATGGTTAACCTCTTGCGTTGTTCAGTGGACAGACCATTCACGCCAGGCAATCCAACTAAAGCATTCCTCAATGGATTTAGTTCCACAAGTTCCATAACTTCCTCAATGAACATCTGCCACCAATTTTGACAATGTTGAGGATTTAAATTGATCCAGACCAGTACTAGCTTGCATTCATATGAGGATGAAGAAGTAGAATTTGGATTTTAGATCTAAACGCCTACCTTTCGCGTTTCAGCATTCACGTCAGCTGGTAGACGAAGCCAAGCTGAGTAGAGTAGAGATTCGTAGACAGTAACATAAGGCGAGTGGATGTCATTTTGCTCACAGTATCCTGAAACCCGAGCGAAAGTTTCTTGCTTCTTGGGATATCCAGAAATGGTGATGTTGCCTTCGATATACCCACCAGTTTTTCTACCAGCCAAAACATCCATCAAAGTTGTTTTACCGGCACCACTAACACCCATTAATGCTGTGAGAACACCGGGCCTAAAAGCTCCACTGACGCCCTTCAAAAGCACCAATCTGTCGTCATCAATCCCCTGGTTTTTCATTTCCTACATTTATCAATTCAACATCAGTGTTTTCTTTTCAACCTCGTAAGTTGGTATTTTGAACTATGTCTTGTTCTTTTTTTGTGACTCTGATACCTGAGGCATATCAACGGAGTATATAACTTCATCAAATGTTATGGAATGTGGTTCAAAAGGAAGAACCATTCCTCTCTTCTTCACATGGCTCGGTTCCCCAGATTCTGTACGCAAATGCAAAATGAGATATTTAAATAACAGGCAGATGAGCTGATCTGAGAGGAATCAGGTGTAATCGGTGAAATCTGTCACCTGTGTGTGCGTTGTGACCATTTCCCTGCTCTGCCAATTGAATGTCTCCGGCAGGCCTGTCACTAGCTTCATTACTTTCAGGCTCATCAGAAATAACAGCCTGAGGCTTCTCAAGTGCTGGGTGGGCAATATAAAATGCAAAATGTCAGCACAAGCTATGTATGTCTTCAAAGGTGAAGGACGTTAAAGTGGTTAACAAAACTCACGGTTGAGGAAAGTGAGAGTCACAGTGAAAAGGATATTGAACACTACAATGAATCCGATCAATGCCCCAACCCCTATCCAGTACCAGTATGCATATGGGAAGAATCCTCGAGAGGTCAGAATTCGAACACCAAGTGGAACTGTTGAGTTAGGAGCATTCTGAACGTTGTAAAACAGACGAAAAGATGAGTTCAAATTCAAACGGTAGATGCTCTAAATCTAATACAAGTGGGTGTTGAGGGAACTTACGTGTCTCCAACTTTTTCCAAGGAATTCGTTAACCAATATTGCATTCTGCCCATACATCAGTGGAGAAATCCAGTAGCCCCATATCCACCATTTCTTTACGTCCTCTGCAGCAATCAGAAATCATATTAAGTTTTGAGTTGACAGGATTCAGTCATTCATCGACTATTTAGCACAAGCTTTACCTCGTGAGAGAATAACACCACCCAATGCGAAAAGTGCAAGAAGTGCAAAGGATCCGAAGGTATTAGCAATAATCATGTTCCTACCAGCAGCGGCAATAAATCGGAATAGCCCAGAAGCCATCTGATTAATGAGTAATAGTATCATGTATTGCTTAAAGAACCTGCATAATGCCCATTTCCTTTCTTTATCAGCTGGATGACATATGATTGTCTTAAACACTTGTATTTTGCAATGAATTTTCTTTTTACCTTCCAACATTAGGATCAAATCCAATGACATAGTATGTGAGGAACACCCAAAGAGCAACTTCTGCAAATGTGATGGGAATTTTAAGGAGCCAAGGGGGCAAAGAATATGCCCATGGAGGATAGAATAGAAGGTCCCTTTGCTTGTAGAACACAGGAAGCTTTGCGATGGTCATAGACAGCTCTGACATACCGTTGAACATGATCTGAATAGCGATAAAGAACAGAGCGCCAAAATAAATTCCTCCATCGTCTTCTGTAACCCGATGCATCTCAGTTCGAAAGAAGAGTGACATCGCAATGAATGCCATTAAGGCAAGCTAGAAGTTCAAAGAACAATTGAAAATTTTCAGTACAACAGCAATTTTTTGAATAAAATTCTTACATAACAAAATGGTTTTGATGATCACCTGGCTGAACTTGAAGATATAGACAAAAGAGTTCCTCTTCATAAGTAAGTACTCTCGTGAGAAGTTAGCCTTCAACAATTCCATCTTTCCAACACCGTACTTTTCAGTTGCCAAAGCAGCTGGGTGGCTCTTGGTCTTGTCAAATGGAGTAGAAAGCTCATTGCTCAACCTTTGCCCCACCCTGAATGACTTGAATGCACTAACAAATTCGTCGACTGCGACGAAGTGATAAGGCTGATCTTTTCGCGCCCAATACTGCTTCTGATCTTTCTTTGACGTCACCTGGAACGAAACCATCATTTCCAAAGGTTAGTCGAGTTCAAAAGGAAGATTCTTTCTTTTTCTTTTCCTATTTTTTCTCTTATGATAAAGTTAAGCCATACTTCCTGTAAGAAGTCAGCAACGCCTTTTCTTTCGGGGCACCTGAAGCCCATTTGTTCGAAAAATTCGAGCACATTTTCACGAGGGCCTTGATATACAATTTGGCCATCTGAGAGGAGGATAATGTCATCAAAGAGGTTGTAGGTCTCTGGTGCGGGTTGAAGAAGGGAAATAACTGCGGTTCCATTGAGAATGTGAATAGATTGCTTTAGGCAGTTAATAATCTGGAAAGTTGTTGAGCTATCCAAGCCAGTAGAAATCTCGTCCATAAATAGTGCCCTTGCAGGTCCGACAAGCATTTCACCTGCAATGTTATTACAAGACAGGTTCATACACACACAGATGGCGACGAAATACAACCTGTTTCTTCATTGAGCTCATTTACCTGTAGTAACACGCTTTCTTTGCCCTCCGGAGATACCCCTCAACATTTCATCTCCGACCATTGTGTCTGCGCATACTTCCAGTCCTAATATCTGCATATGACAAAGAAAGACATTAGAGATAATTTGTAGTCACTGAAGAACTGTGTGATGTTTGTAGTATTTTCTGGTCATATTACCTTTAGTATATAGTCTGTAACCACATTGGTCTCCTCACCTTCTGTTGCAATAGCCTACAGCAAGAGAAAAGGGAAAAGAAATGAACTTTAGCGCCGTCAATGTAACTCTTCTTAACATTGAAAAGTTCTCTAATGCGGTCTCATTCAGTGTGAATATAATGCCAAGACGAGTAGCTGATTAATCTCCATAAGAATGTTTGCAAATGTCAGACGATAAATCGATATAAAGACCATCGCATTAGTAAGTTTATGATATCCTTGTCCACAAACAATATCTTCCCTCACCTTCATGAAGACATCAACATCAGGATCAGGCTTGATGTTAGCTGCTTTTTCTCTTCTTGCCAACTCGGCTAACATTTCTGGAAATTGCCAAAAACGTTGTAGATGTTTAAGCAACGATTTTGTGAAAATTCTGCTAGAAAGAATATAATTGAAGACCAAGTATATAGAGACAGTTGATCTAACCATGTCGGAATCCAACTCCTTGGCACCTCGCAGAAAATGCCAAAGTTTCCCTTACAGTCATTTCTCCTATATGGAGATCATGTTGACTGATATAGGCAGCAGTTCTCTGTGGAATGAATTCATTCATCCCATGACCATTGTATGTGACATCACCAGATACCTGCAAGAGAAATGCAGCTTTTTCAAATTAGATAGGAAAATCTCAAGTTAAACATAAATCTCTGTCTGAACGGGCAAATTTCCAGTGTACAATCCTCATAATGAAAATGAAGGTACAAGAATATATGATCACCTTTAGATTAGGATCAAGCTTCCCAGCCAATGCCAACAAGAGTGTGGTCTTCCCAGAACTTGGAGGACCTAAAAGCAGGGTCATTCTGCAAAATTTGCATGGTCAGAATTATTACAAGTGGATACGCAGATTCAATATGCTAAATTGCTAATGCATAGGCCTTAACTATGAGACCTGAACTAGAAACTCAACTCACCTTGATGGTTGGACGATTCCATTAACATCCTTGAGGATGGTCAGTTGTCTCTTCCGATTTGGAAGAATATGAAGACAATTTAAGAGACCCTTTGGAATGAAAAGCAAAATTAATTTATCAGCACATTATAGTCGGAGAAACAAAATCACAATATGCCAATGATTGCATCCAATTGTCAGAGGATAACGAGCAGTTACCTCTACTATTTCGACACAGAAATTAATGAATGTAGGCAGAGCTCTGCTTCCTACATAAGCCTCTGCTTCAATATTTAGATTCTGATATCGTACTTCAATAGTAGGCAGATCAATTCCCACCCTAAAACAACATAAAAGATAGCAAAATTATCCAAAGAAAGTAGAAATTATGATGTATATTAGATCGCCGACTTCAGATAATCAAAACAGAGATCCTATGTCTACCACTTGATCAATACAATTCCCTTCTTTTAGCATCTTTCATTGCTAAGATTTCCTGAGCAAGCGACAGAAAGCAAGCTTCGGTGAGGAGTCTTTACCTATCAATACGATCCTTGAGTTTCAACAAGAATTTCTCATTGTCCTCTTCTGCTACTTTGACCAACCTCTCAAGCAAATGCTTCCTTTCTTGGAATCCAAGGTCGTGTATGTCGACCTCATTAGCTGTACCTTTCGATGCACTTGTTAATATACCCTTCCTCAAACGATCATATGTAGGCAACTTCTCAAGAACAGCCCACTTTAGAGCCTCCTCATCGTCCTCACCTCGTGAAGAACCCGAGAAAACATCCATACCAGTATTTCTCCATATTGAAGAGCTACCTCTTCTTAGACTAGCACTTGCTCTATAAATGTCACTGTTTTCCATTGATGAACAACCACTACGACTTCAGACGCAATATCCTTAAACCCCTCCACCACTCAGAATTTGCGTGTGTCACCTATTTCTCTTGATATTTTTGTAAACTTAGTTTCTCGTAAAGAAAAGATTTTTGGAGTTGATGTGCCAAGAGAAGCACTAAAATGAGAGATGGGTTTCGGTGAGATGTGGAGTATAACAGGTATATAAAGGTGCATGAGAAGTGGCGGGTTTTGAACTTTCAAACACATACACCTTCTAGGAAAGTATTCTTTTATTACCAAAAGGCTATTTGACCAAAAACGTGGGAAGAGTGTGTTGATTTGTCCAATGTCCACGTTATCTGGAAGCTTTGCAATTAGAAAGCAACCTTGCTTGACCACTTTCCCCGACAGTCAGCGTACTTTTCTTCTTTTCATTATCTTTATCTGTCTAGGAACAAAGTCAGATGGATATTGGGTAATTAAGTCCATTGGCTGATCTAACTTTTGTTGAAATTTTAATTTCGTCCATAAACTAATTTTCACACGATGCCTATGACCCAACCTTTTTTCTTTCTGTTGCTTTTTCATAAGATTTGACCCACGTGCATATATAGATGATGAGAGAAATCCATTTGATTGGTCAAGAAAGGTGACGGTAAGGGTCAAATGGGTAGCTCCTCATTCATTCATAATTCAGGTTAATACAGTGACATGAGACTTGCTCCATATCAGGATGTTTGTTTTTCTAAATAATATTATTAATATTAACCAAAAGTATAACCTCAAAATTGATTCATTTAGGGAGGATAACGGGTCATTTTATTTAGAAGAAATAAATTTTAGATAGGCAAAAAACTCAAATCTTAACTTAATTAAAAAAATACTTTTAAAATTTAAAAGTTCTGGCCACGTTTCGTGGTATTGTCGTCCCCGTGTCCTTTACAAGCCATTTCTGCTTATGACACCCGCATCACCTCTCCTCATCTCCTCATTTTTGGCATTATTGAGCTTCTCAGTCACAATTGGACAGTTTTGTCTCGTCACATTTATTGGACAGGCAATCAGTGCGCCGATTGACTTGCAACTTTTGCAGTCAATTTTAATTTGGAGGTTACCACCTTTATACATGCAGCCTTAGGGTGCTTTTCGATCCTCCTTGAAGATATGATAGGGTCTCGACACCCACACAATCTTATGTAATTGTTTGTTCTACTTTTCCTCTAATACAAAAAAAAAAAAAAAAATTCTATTCTGTTTGTTCACGGAAGTTGCTTACTTTAAAGACGGCCAGCGATACGAAAGCTGTCCGAACTAAATAATGTCTTCCATTTCTAGAAGTCGGCGATTCTGTAGTGAAAAAAAAAAAAAGTTGATCCCATCCATGCCTAACTTGGTAGACTCAGTCCCAATTATAATTATAACCTTTAAAGTAAGTTGCCTATAAACAATCCAGTACGCTTTAAGACATTTTCCTTTATTCTTACTTCTAGATATAACTCTTTTTTTAAATTTCTCTAGTAACTTATGATATCTAACTTGAATTAAAACCTTTGTCAGCGTAATCGTTTCTTCCTGAAAGTGTGTTAATTCATATCTTTTTTTTTTCATTTTTGTGTTTATGTTCTTGAATCAAATTTATTTATATTCGTATCAAATCTTACTAGTCCTATCGGTGAGAGTTGTATTAAGTCGTAATGAACAAATGACTTATTTTCAATCAGTTAATTATTAATATCACTAATAATTTAATTATGCAAATCTTGTAAGCAATTAAGGACGACCAAACATAATCACTACTCTTAACGATGGAATCAAATAGGTATATAATGTAGAGTTGAGATTCCATGAATCATATGTCCCACAACAAACAGAACATGGCATCATTGTGGTCTGAAAATATAAGTATTCTGGAAAGACTTGTTAGTTGTTTACTTAATTATCATTCGTTAATGTAGTAGACTCTTTGATTCTAATCATTTATGAGAGGTTAGCTAAATAATTATTTATCCTCGTAGTGCATTATACATATGAATTTTATATCTTTTCAAAAAATGATGAATGGATTATCTATATTGATGTATGATGATGAAAAATTCATATAAGTTAATCACAAAATTATCAAAAAAATTAAGAAAAGAGAAAAAGAAAAAGAAATATAAGTTTAATTTATAGCAATTTAGCCAAATAATTCTTAACCTACTTAATGGATTGTCTATATTGATGTATTTCTATAAAAAGTTCATATAAGGTAATCCCAAAATGATCAAAAATAATAAGAAAAGAGAATAAGAAAAATAAATAACAGATTAGTTTATAATAGTTTAGCTAAATAATCATTAGCCTACTATTCATCAAATTCTATTTGAGAATTCACTATATATTGTCTTCTTTTAATAGGAGAAGAGAGACCATTTATGTGATATCTTCTTTATCACAAGGTGGAGAAGGCCATCTTATTTTATTATAGATGAAGGAATAACCTTTAAAAAATAAAATAAGAAATTTTTGGTTATTAAGATATTTGGACAATATACATTAATATTTAAGGATAGATATTCCCTCTCATTTAAATTTCTAAACAAAAAGAGACTTATGGGTTCATATAAGGATCTACGTGTAAGGGAGAATAAAAAAAGACAAGAATAAGACCAATATTAAGTCTTATTAAGTATAGCTAAATAAAGGCCCCTTTGGAGTAGGCTCTTATTAAGTATATATACTAAGAGCGAGTTAGGATGGATGACCACGCAATGCATCTCACCCCTCCATTTAATCTGACGGCTTATCTTGTTCATTGAATGTTGTGTCGTGATTCGACCACGCAGTGCATCCCGGCCGTCCATTCAATCTGACGGCTTATCTTGTTCATTGAATGTTGTGTCGTAAGGCGACCACGCAATCTATCCCGCCCGTGCATTTAATCTGACGGCTTATCTTGTTCATTAAATGTTGTGTCCTCGGGCGACCACGTAACCCATGTCCTTACGACGGCTTATATCTGTTCATTGAATGTTGTCTTCTTTTACGCAAAACTTTCTCTCTCTTTGTTTTTCCCCTCCGCCCTTGCCTTCCTCTACTCTCTCACTTCTTTCGTTTCCAGCTTTGGTCGCTTCTTTTTCTTCGTGCCTTGACAATTGGTAAGTCTCCAGCTGTTTATTGCCGTGGTTTCATATTTCCATTTGTTACTTTCGTTCACGTTTTATCGTGTGCACAGACGGCCTACGGTTTTCTCTCCGACCTGAGTAAATTTGGTTCATTTTTTCCCATTTTGTCTCTCTTTCTTTTTCCTATTCGCCCTTGCCTTCCTCTGCTCTCTCAGCTGTTTATTGCCGGGGTTTTATATTTCCGTTTCTAACTTTCGTTCACGTTTTGTCGTGTGCACAGACGGCCTAGGGTTTTCTCTCCGGCCTGGGTAAGTTTGCTTCATTTTTTTCCATGTTCTCTCTCTTTGTTTTTCCTGTCCGCCCTTGCCTTCCTCTGCTCTCTCACTTCTTTCGTTTCCAGCTTTGGTGGCTTGTTTTTCGTGCCCTGATGATTGGTAAGTCTGCAATTGTTGCAGCTGTTTTCCGTTTGTTACTTTCGTTCACGTTTTATTGTGTGCACAAACGGCCTACGGTTTTCTCTCCGACCTGGGTAAGTTTGCTTCATTTTTTCCCATTTTCTCTCTCTTTGTTTTTCTTGTCCACTCTTGCCTTCCTCTGCTCTCTCACTTCTTTCGTTTTCACCTTTGGGCAGTTTTCCTTCTTGGTCAGCACCTACATTTAGGGGAGAAAAATCATGCCTCAAATAAAGAAGACGTAGTGTAGACTTGCATATGACGACATTTGTCATGTTCTTAACAAACTTGGAGCACCTAGATCCAGGGGAGAAAAATCTGAAAAGGGATGCTTCATTATTAAGTATATATACTAAGAGCGAGTTGGCATGGACGACCAGACGTAGTGCAGACTTAAATATGATGAGGACAAACTTGGAGCACCTACATTCAGGCGAGAAAAATCTGACAAAGGATTCTTCAAATAAAGAAGACGTAGTGTAGACTCTCATTAAGTATATATACTAAGAGCGAGTTGGGATGGATGACCAGACATAGTGCAGACTTGGATATGAGGAGGACAAACTTGGAGCACCTACATTCAGGTGAGAAAAATCTAAAAAAGGATGCTTCAAATAAAGAAGACGTAGTGCAGAGTTGGATATGAGGAGATTTATCATGCTATTCATCATCAATGTCAGTCCATATAGGAGCTATTTGTGATCCAATAGGAAGATTGTAAATGCGTAGATCAAGATTGTATCTTGAAGAATTGTAATATTATATGGCATAATTTAGTTACCGCTTCGTCTCAGTTTCCAGTACGTCTTAGTTATGGCTTCGTGTTATTTTAATATGTGCACTATATTAAAAGTAAGGCGAAGTTTAAGTAAGGCAAACTGAAAGCAGGACGATAAAAGTAAAGACGAAGTGAAAGTAAGACGATAGAAGTAATCCGATCGAAGTAAGACGAAGTGAAAGTGAGATAGGTGAAAAAGGATGCTTCAAATAAAAAAGACGTAGTGCAGAGTTGGATATGAGGAGATTTATCATATTGTTCATCGTCAGTGTCAGTCCATATAGGAGTTACTTATGATCCAATAGGAAGATTGTAAATGCGTAGATCAAGATTGTACGATAAAAGTAAAGACGAAGTGAAAGTAAGACGATGGAAGTAATCCGATCGAAGTAAGACGAAGTGAAAGTAAGATAGGACGACATAAGTAAGACGATCAAAGTAAGACAAAGTCAAAGTAAAACGAAGCAAAAGTAAGACGATAGAAGTAATACGAGCAAAGTAAGACAATGTGAATGTCCGATGAAATTAGACTAAGACGAAGTGCAAGTGAGACGAGGTGAAAGTAAGAAGATCAAAGTAAGACGAAGTCAAAGTAAGACGATAGACGGTAGAAACTGAGACGAAGCAGAG
>JANITW010000001.1:22062314-22077325 GCA_027564335.1 Erythroxylum williamsii | reverse complement strand
ATGATGGTTTCTCATTGAGTTCGCAAACTCATCCAAAATTGCAATCTATTTTTCAGGATTTGAAGAGTACCCCGTTCGACGCGGGAGTATGTCTACTGTAGGCAAGTGAAGGATAGAGGTCGGGATCAGTTCGTGTCTGCATTAGTGTCTTACCAAATTGTGTTCCGCAATCAATGTATAACAATGCTTTGTATTTAGACTAAGCCCATTGTGGTGTTATTGTTTTTACACATTGACAATTGCATTATTGTTGCCTGACTGTAATGAGTGTTGACTGTTTGTAATAACTGGAAATAGTTTATTGTGCTCATGGGCTTAAATTACTTACTGTTTTTACCGTTGTTTTTACCGGGCCAATGTATGTTATAAAAAAAAATTGTATACCGAGTTTTACCGACTGATGTAGTACTCCACCCTCGCGGGACGCGGACTCGGATATCACCCATAATATTGGGTTCGGGTCACTCGGGAGTGGAGTGTTACATTTAGGTGGTATCAGAGCCCAGTAGTACGTAATGGATCGGGGCACAGTCCTATGCACTCCAAATCTATTCCATCCTATGTCAAATTTACTATTTTACCCTTCCAATTGAGGGTGGGATGCTACATTAGGTTTTTCCTAGTCTTAAAATGCATAGTAGGATGAATTGTGTGCTATGTGATAAATTGTTTGCATTGTTAAATAGATTGGTTGTATTTATTAAATTACATGCATATCATGCATACATGTAGGAAATAGGATTAAGATAAAATTTGAGCTAATCGTTAGTGTTTCTATTGAAGGAGCGAAATGCCACCTCGTAGAAGGACACGAGGAATATTGCAAGGATCGATTGCACCTGAATCTCCGCCAAGAGAGGAGAGTACTGATAAGTCAGTAGCCCCAGGAAATGCTGAGGCTTCCGTAGGGCAAAGTAGTGAGCCCTTTCGATCGCAGACGCAAGAGTTGCCTGTTCCGTCAGAACAAGTGCCTCCTTTAGACTCGAAATTATTTCAGGCATTTACTAAGACCTTTACTCAAGCTATGGGACAGATGCCACAGACTTGTGCTCCGGCCTCAGTTAAGAAGGGGAAGTAGTTCGATAAGCTGAGAAAGTATGGGGCAATGGACTTCTATGGAACCACTGATCCTGAAGAGGCTGAGACTTGGCTGCGAAAGACCGAGAGGATACTGGATCAAATGGATTGTGAGGATGATGAGAAGGTTGTGTATGCTGTTAGCTTGCTTCAGGGAGATGCTCTGCATTAGTGGGATAGTGTCCCAGAGAGTCAGATGAGACCGCCAGTGCTTGCATGGAAAGATTTCCTAGCAGTGTATAAGAAGAAGTATCTGTTAGAGGTGTATATTCAACATAAGCAGAGATGATGCTGAGTGAGGTGGCTAAGTGCCGTCGTTTTGAATCAGGACTACACCTAGCCATCAGGGAAAAAGTGGTGGTGCAAAACTTCGATGACTTTCAATAGTTGGTTGAAGCAGCACTGAGGGTTGAAAATATTGAAAACATAAAGAGTGCTACCAGTAAAAGGAGGAAAGGTAGAGAACAGTCTAAAAGGGGAGGTGGTGCTCCTATGTCAGAGACGAGTGCCAGGACTTTTTCTACACAGCCTGAGGAGAAGAGTAGTGGACCAAGCAGGCTTAGACAAATGAAAATTGTCTCACATCAAGCTTCAATAGTTGGAGGCAGTGGGAGGGGAGATGGGGATAAGCCACCCATTCCCAAATGTGATCACTGTGGAAATTTTCACAAAGGAGAATTTTGTCGACTGACTGGAGCATGCTTCAATTATGGGGAGAAAGGACACATAAAAAGAGAGTACCCTCAAAATCCAAGACATGAGAGAAGTCAAATGCAAGCTCCAAAGAGGATCGAGAGAGTGGGACACAAAGACAGTGGGACACAAGACAATAACTGAAGTGGGCAGTAGAAGTTTTGATGTGGTCAAGAAAGTGACCCCTCTAGGGAGACCGAGGAGACAAACACCAGCTAGAGTGTTTGGTATGACAAGGGAGAATTCAGAGATAGCCCCAGAAGTTGTAACTAGTATGATTAAACTATTTAATGAAGATGTTATTATTTTGATTGATCCGGGTTCTACTCGTTTGTTTGTGTCATTGAGCAGAACTGTGAATGGTAGAGAATTGAGCTCATTGGATACTCTTTTGATAGTAAGTACTCCAATAGGCCAATGTATTATTATTAGTCAAGTATATAGAGATTGTGAGATACATATTGGAGAGGAACAATTAGTGGTGGATTTAATGCCATTGAAGATAGGATGATTAGATGTGATTTTGTTTATGGACACCTTGGAGAAATATAATGCCAACTTGGATTGCAAACAGAAGATTATGGAGTTCAAAATTTGTAATGGTAGAAAGGTGTTGTTTATGGGAGATAGAAAGGTGAGACCGACTACAATGGTTTTAGCTTTAACAACAGAAAAACTAATAAAAAAGGATGTGAAACATTTTTGGCCTATGTGGTAAACACAAATGCAGACAGAGGGAAGGTAAAAGAAATCCCTGTGGTCATGAAATTCCCAAATATCTTTCCCGATGAATTACTAGGACTACCACCAGCTAGGAAATTTGAAATTTTCATTGAGCTTCTTCTGGGCACGATGCCAATATCGATTCGGCCTTATAGAATGGCTCCGGCAGAATTGAAGGAGCTTAAGGAGTAGTTGGAAGATTTATTAGAGAAAGGTTATATTAGGCCGAGCTCTTTGCCTTGGGGAGCTCCGATCCTTTTTGTGAAGAGGAAGTGTGGACTACCGAAAACTCAATCAGGTTACTATCAAGAATAGATATCCGCTCCCGCGCATAGATGATCTATTTGATCAGTTGCAAGGGACAAGAGTCTTTTCTAAAATAGATCTAAGATCAGGTTACCACCAGTTGAGGATAAAGGAGTTTGATGTGCCGAAGGCTGCTTTTAGAATACAGTATGGCCACTTTGTGTTCTTGGTCATGCCTTTTGGGTTAACGAATGCACCTGTAGCTTTTATGGACTTAATGAATAGAGTCTTCAAGCCTTTCTTAGATCAGTTTATCATAGTCTTTATTGATGACATATTGGTTTATTCTAAGAATGACAAGGAGCGTGAGGAACATTTGAGGCTTGCTTTGAAGACTTTGAAGAAGGAATAATTATGTGCCAAATTTGATAAATGTGAATTTTGGCTAAACGAAGTAGTGTTCCTTGAACATGTAGTTTCAGAAAAAAGAGTGCATGTGGATCCGAGAAAAATAGAGGCGGTTGTGAAATGGGAAGCACCTAAGAATGTAGCTGAGGTGAGGAGTTTCTTGAGTCTAGTTGGATATTACAGGAGATTTGTGGAGGGATTTTCCATGATAGCAGCTCCACTTACCAAATTGACCAGGAAGAATCAGAAGTTTGTGTGGACAGATAAATATCAAAAAAGTTTTGAGGAGCTTAAGTACAAATTGACGAGTGTAAATTGCCTTCGGGTAATGATGGATACATAGTGTATAATGATGCCTCGAGGAAGGGATTAGGGTGTGTATTGATGCAAGGAGATAAGGTGATTGCCTATACTTCTAGGCAGTTAAAACCTTATGAGATGAATTATCCGACACATGATTTGGAGTTAGCTGCTATAATCTTTGCGTTAAAATGGAGCCATTATCTCTATGGAGTCACCACTAGGGTGTTTACAGATCATAAAAGTTTTAAGTATTTGATGAGCCAAAAAGAGTTGAACTTAAGACAAAGAAGATGGTTAGAGCTACTAAAAGATTATGACTTGATGATAGATTACCACTTGGGGAAAGCTAATGTAGTTGCGGATGCATTGAGTAGAAAATCGACTATGGCATATATGGAGACAATGTATCTTCCTCTGTTGAAGGAATTAGTCAAACTCAGGGTGACATTGAGAGAAGTTGAGCCTGATTGTATAGTGGCTAACTTTAGAGTAAGGCCAGTATTGAACAAAAAGATAAAGGAATTGCAGGAGCAGGATGAGTATTTGAGTAGGCTCAAAGAATAGATTAGAAATGGTAAGCCTTCTGAAATAGAGGTACGGGAAGATAGATTGATGGTGGTAGAAAACAGACTATGTATTCCTGATATGAAAAAGTTGAAAGAAGAAAGTCTTAATGAGGCACATAATGCTCCTTATGCAATGCACCCGGGAAGTACCAGAATGAAGCATTTTTGGTAGAAAGGGATGAAGAAAGAAGTTGCAGAATATGCTAAACGATGCTTAGTGTGCCAGTAAGTCAAGGCTGAGCACAAACCACCTTCAGGTAAGCTTAAACCTTTGTCGATTCTGGAATGGAAATGGGAGAAGATTACGATGGATTTCTTGATGGGATTGCCGAAGACTATTAGGAAACATGATGCAATATGGGTGATTGCTGATAGGCTGACTAAGTCAGCACATTTCTTGTCAATTAGACAGATAGATTCTTTAAATGCTTTGGCCAAGAAATATATAGATGAGATAATCAGACTTCATGGGATTCTAAGTTCGATAGTCTCAGATAGAGATCCCAAATTCACCTCCAGGTTTTGGGAAAGTTTACAGGAGGCTTTGGGAACTAAGTTACACTTTAGTACAACTTTCCATTCATAGACTGATGGACAATCAAAGAGAACAATCCGGACTTTGGAGGCAATGCTGAGAGCTTGTGTTATGGATTTCAAAGGCTCATGGGATGATCATTTTCCTTTAATAGAATTTGTTTATAATAATTCCTATCACTCAGGAATTCAGATGGCACCTTATGAAGCTTTATATGGTAGGAGGTGCAGAATTCCTATTTGTTGGGATGAAGAGGGTGAAAGTAGACTTGTAGCACTTACGTTGGTACAGGTTACAGTTGACAAGATTAAATTGGTAAAACAGAGACTTAAAGCATCTCAAGATAGAATGAAGAGCTACACGGATGCATATAGAAAAGAGATGGAATTTGAAGTTAGAGACAAAGTGTTTCTTAGAGCTTCTCCATGGAAAGGAGTTTTGAGGTTTGGTAAGAAGGGCAAGCTTAGTCCAAGATACATAGGCTCTTATGATATCATTGAGAAGATTGGGCCTTTAACCTATAAGTTAGCCTTGCCATCGGAATTATCTAAGATCCACAATGTTTTCTACATGTCGATGTTGATGAAGTACTGATCAGATCCTTCACACATAGTTCAACCTTCAAAGGTTCAGTTAAGGGAGAATTTGACATATGAGGAGCAACCAGTGGAGATTTTAAATTCAAAGGAAAAGGTTTTGAGAAACAAGATTGTAAAGTTGGTTAAAGTCTTATGGAGGAACCATTCGACAGAAGAAGCTACATAGGAGCCTTTGGAAATAATGAGGGAGAAGTATCCAAACCTCTTAAATGACTCAGGTAAGAATTTTGAGGACAAAAATCTTTTAGGAGGGAGAGTTGTGGGATTCTGATTCTTCCAAATTCTTATTAACTGTCTAGTTATTTATTTTTTGTTTTGTTTGTTTTTAGAATTGGGCCATTAATTAGAAATTGAGGGAAGGAATAGAAATTTGAAATTGTAAGGAAGTGTTAGAAATTAGTAGGATTGTGTTAAGTGGATTAAAGGAGTAGAGCCATAAAAGACAAAGGAGGGACAAAAATTGGAAAGGGTAAGTAGGTGAGGGGCAATTTTGGAAGAAAGAGCTAAGGATGAGTCTTAAAATTTGAAGAAGACTGGGAGATGTCGTGAACAACCAAGGAGGAGAAGAAAAGAGAGAAACGTGAGAGACAAAGAGAGAGAAGAAGGAGAAGACAATCAAAAAAGCTAGAGAAGGAGGAGGAAAATCGTGGAAAGAAGAGAAGAATCAAGTTTTTAAGGTAAGTTCATCATCTTCTTCTTGCTATCGTAAAGAAATGGGTTTTTGTGTTATGAATGAAGAAGTTTAGAGGGAGAAAGTAATTTTTGTGTTGGGAATGATGGGAGGAAGAAGATGGGTTTCTAAGTTAGGTTTTGGGTTTTCTAACTTATATGGACTATGGATAGGTTAGATTTGAGCTTGATTTGTGTTAATTTCATTTGGGGTGGTTTTGAAGTTTTAGGTATTTGTTATGATTATGGAAATTAGGTGATTTCCATTTGAATTAGAATTGAATGAAAATTTTGATTGTGTTAGGAAATCAAGAACAACCTACCTAAGAGCAAGAGGAAGGGCTCAATTGAATTTGGATTTTCAAGAGTTTTAAGATAGGTAATTTATTTATAGTTATTGTGTAATGGGAAAATGACTTGTGTGTGTATGGTGTGTTAAAATGAATTGCTTGAAATGTGTGAAGTTGAAATTGCATTACGATGGATGACATTGTGATAAAACAATTAAATTGTGTGTAGGATTATGTTATGTCATTGCATTGAGTCATGGAATTTTGTATGAAGAAAAAGCATGAGAATATGAGATTGTGAATGGTTGAATTACGCATGGAATTTGATTGTGTTTGGGTGAGAGAGGAACCATTTCGTAGTCACGTGTACGTCGACAAAAAGCCTTCTCCTGGCTGCCCGCTTGTGGCCTACGAGATCTGAAATGTGGACTCATTTCGTTTACGGAGCAAACCTCCGTTTCTATGTTTTGTTCCACGAAATCCTCGAGCCAATTATTTGGCAATTTGCATTTTGATATGTTAAGCTATGAGTTATGAATTGAAATTGTGAATGTTGAACTTGCATTGCTAGACTAAGAGATGACAGGGTTGCAAGTATGAATATTCAAATATATATTTGATTGTGTGGCTTGTTACTAATAGCAATAAATATCTTAGCCACTGAGTTGTGTAACTCAACCTAATATTTTTTTCCTACTCCACAGGTGTAGATCGAGAAGATCAGTGATCCTTACAAGGCAGTTGGATAAATTCCAGGATAGTTAGCTTTTGTACTAAATTAGTGGCTAGACTTTCGAATAGCTTTATAAGCATATTGAACATTGAGCATCCAATATATTTTTGTAACTTGGGTTAAACTTTGATGTAATGTCGATATATAATTAAAGCTATGTATGGAAGCTATATGTGAACTTCATTTTTTTTGGGAAATAAATTAAGTATTGAAGAAGTTCTGTTGTGGATGTGCTCATTATCCCGTAGGGTACTTTTCATACTTTAAGTTTTCCATAGGGATAGAATTGTGTATTGACTTCAGGGAAAAATTTAGAATGATCTAGGTAGCACTGGTAAAAATAGTCTTCTTGGAAGATTTAGATGATCTTCCCAGCTTTCCAATGATATGAAGCTTGGAAGTTTTGGATATCATAGTAGGAAGTTATGATCTTTACAAGTTGTGATGTTGCATAGGATATTTGAATATGCTAGCTATGGAAATTCATGTACTAACTTCAAGGATATTTCTGGGTTGATGTGAGCTGATTTAGGCAAAATTGTCTTCTTAGAAGTCGTAGATGATCTTTCCAGCTTTCCAATGGTATAAAGTTTGTAAAATTTGGATATCAAAGTTGAGAGATACGAGCATTACAAGTTGTAATGTTGTATCGTCTTAGTTACTGTACATTCTAAGATGAAGTCACTGTACATTCTAAGACGAAGTTATTGTTCATCGTCTTAGTTTGTATTGTCATCTTCTGTCTTATTTCTGATCCTTTTAGAAGTAGAATTTCATTTTGTGGCCTTTATGAAAGTTGTCTATTTAGAAGTTTTCTTTCAAATGGTTAAGAACAAACTCAATCCAACATCTGTAGAAAAAGTTATTGAAATTGTGCCAAGAGAGGTACAAAATGAATAAGGGCATAAACACGTTGGATTCTTTTGGCCATAACTTCGTCATCCGATCTCCGAATGAGGTGATTCTTGAAGCAATAGACTCCTATTGAATTTTTATACCTTTATAAGAAAATTGGTAGCTTTTGTGTTGAATTGAAAAATATTGATGGAAATAAAATGAGGCATTAGTTGGAAGAGTATAGCCAAGTTATGAGCATACTTTGAGTTCTTAGGCATATCTTGAGTTATAAAGCTCTGAATGAGATGGTTCTTGTTTCAAGGTAACCTAGAGACATAGAGCTACAATTGTATTGAAGAAGGCAGATTGGGATGTTGGTGTTGGGCTGGTGTGGACATGCCAACCCTGTGAGATGTCGGTTAATGTGGGTTCATTGAAATAGCCGTTCAAGGAAACCTGCTCACGCTTTATGACTCTAGATGGATTGTTGGGCTTCGAAAATGGGGCCCAACATCTTATGGTATCAAAGCTTAGGTTTTTCCTATGATTAGAATGCATAGTAGGATGAATTGTGTGCTATGTGATAAATTGTTTGCATTGTTAAATAGGTTGATTGTTTGTATTCAATGACATGCATATCATGCATACATGTAGGAAATAGGATTAATATAAACTGTGAGCTAATCGTTAAGGTTTCTATTGAAGGAGTGAAAAGCCACCTTGTAGAAGGACACGAGGAATATTGCAAGGATTGATTGCACCTGAATCTCTGCCAGGAGAGGAGAGTACTGATGAGTCTGTAGCTCCAGGAAAAGCTGAGGCTTCCGTAGGGTAGAGTAGTGAGCCCTCTCAATCATAGACGCAAGAATCGTTTGTTCCGTCAGAACAAGTGCCTCCTTTAGACCCGAGATTATTTAAGGCATTTACTCAAGCCTTTGCTCAAGCTATGGGAAAGATGCCGTAGACTTATGCTCTGACCCCAGTTAAGAAGGGAAAGCAGTTCGATAAGCTGAGAAAGTATGGGACAATGGACTTCTATGGAACCACTGATCCTGAAGAGGCTGAGACTTGGATGCGAAAGACTGAGAGGATACTGGAATAAATGGATTGTGAGGATGATGAGAAGGTTGTGTATGCTGCTAGCTTGCTTCAGGGAGATGCTCTGCATTGGTGGGAGAGTGTCTCGAGGAGTCAAATGAGACCGTCAGTGCTTGCATGGAAAGATTTCCTAGCAGTGTATAAGAAGAAGTATCTATCAGAGCTATACATTCAACAAAAGTAGAGAGAATTTCTGAGTCTCACCCAGAGGGAGATGACAGTGAGCGAACATGAGCGCCGATTTACACAGCTATCTCGGTATGTAGCAGAGATGATGCTAAGTTAGGTGGTTAAGTGTCGTCACTTTGAATCAGGACTACACCTAGCCATCAGGGAAAAAGTGGTGGTGTAGAACTTCAGTGACTTTCAACAGCTGGTTGAAGCAGCATTGATGGTTGAAAATATTGAAAACATAAAGAGTGTTGTCAACAAAAAGAGGAAAGGCAGAGAACAGTTTAAGAGGAGAGGCAGTGCTCCTGTGTTAGAGAGGAGTGTCAGGACTTTCCCTGCGCAGTTTGAGGAGAAGAGCAGTGGAGCAAGTAGGCTTAGACAGATGAAAATTGTCTCACATCAAGCTTCAATGGCTGGAGACAGTAGGATGGGAGATGGGGATAAGCCACCCATTCCCAAATGTGATCACTATGGAAAATTTCACAAAGGGGAATGTTACCGACTGACTGGAGCATGCTTCAATTGTGGGGAGAAAGGACACATGGCAAGAGAGTGCCCTTAGAATACAAGACATGAGAGAAGTCAGATGCAAGCTCTAAAGAGGACTGAGACAGTGGGACACAAGACAGTAATGGAAGTAGGCAGTAGAAGTTCTGATGCGGCTAAGAAAGTGACCCTCCAGGGAGACCGAGGGGACAAGCACCAACTAGAGTGTTTGTTATGACAAGGGAGGATGCAGAGACAACCCCAGAAGTCTTAACCGATATGATTAAACTATTTGATGAAGATGTTATTGTTTTGATTGATCTGGGTTCTACTCATTCATTTGTCTCATTGAGCAGAACAGTGAATGGCAGATAATTGAGCCCATTGGATACTCCTTTGCTGGTGAGTACTCCAATCGGCCAATGTATTATTATTAGCCAAGTATATAGAGACTGTGAGATATATATTGGAGAGGAACAATTAGTGGTGGATCTAATGTCATTAAGGATGGGAGGATTAGATATGATTTTGGGAATGGACGCCTTGGAGAAATATAATGCTAACTTAGATTGCAAGCAGAAGATTGTGGAGTTCGAAATTGGCAATGGTAGAAAGGTGGTGTTTAAGGGAGACAGAAGAGTGAGTCCGACTAGAATGGTTTCATCTTTAATAGCAGAAAAATTGATAAGGAAAGGATGTTCACCGAAGAAATACTTATGGTCATGGAATTCCCGAATGTCTTTCCCTAGGAATTACCAGGGCTACCACCACCTAAGAAATTGAATCTCCCATTGAGCTTCTTCCGGACACGATGCCAATATCGATTCTGCCTTATAAAATGGCCCCGACGAAATTGAAGGAGCTTAAGGAGTAGTTAGAAGATTTGCTAGAGAAAGGGTATATTAGGCCGAGCTCTTTACCTTGGGGAGCTCCGGCCCTTTTTGTAAAGAAGAAAGATGGATCGTTGAGGATGTGTGTGGATTACCGAAAGCTCAATCAAGTCACCATCAAGAATAGATATCTGCTCCCACGTATAGATGATTTGTTTAATTAGTTGCAAAGAGCAAGAGTCTTTTCTAAAATAGATCTGAGATCGGGTTACCATCAGTTGAGGATAAAGGAGTTTGATGTGCCGAAGACTGCTTTTAGAACATGGTATGGCCATTTTGAGTTCTTGGTCATGTTTTTTGGGCTAATGAATGCACCTGCAGCTTTCATGGACTTAATGAATAGAGTCTTCAAGCCTTTCTTAGATCGGTTTGTCATAGTCTTTATTGATGACATATTGGTTTATTCTAAGAGTGACAAGGAGCATGAGGAACATTTGAGGCTTGCTTTGAAGACTTTGAGGAAGGAGGAATTATATGCCAAATTTGATAAATGTGAATTTTGGCTAAAGGAAGTGGTGTTCCTTGGACATGTAGTTTCAAAAAAAGGAGTACATGTGGATCCGAGAAAAATAGAGGCGGTTGTGAAATGGGAATTACCTAAGAATGTAGCTGAGGTGAGGAATTTTTTGGGTCTAGCTGGATATTATAGGAGGTTTGTGGAGGGCTTTCCCTTGATAACAGCTCCACTTACCAAATTGACCAAGAAGAATCAGAAGTTTATGTGGACAGATGAATGTCAAAAAAGCTTTGAGGAGCTTAAGTACAAATTGACGAGTGCACCGATTTTGACTTGGGTAATGATGGATACATAGAGTATAGTGATGCCTCGAGGAAGCGATTAAGGTGTGTGTTGATGCAAGGAGAAGGTGAGTACCTATGCTTCTAGGTAGTTAAAACCTTATGAGATGGATTATCCGACACATGATTTGGAGTTAGCTGCCATAATCTTTGCTTTGAAAATATAGAGGCATTATCTCTATGGAGTCACCACTAGGGTGTTTATAGATCACAAAATGCTTAAGTATTTGATGAGCCAAAAAGAGTTTAACTTAAGATAGAGAAGATGGTTAAAGTTACTAAAAGATGATGACTTGATGATAGACTACCACTCGGGGAAAGCTAATATAGTAGCGGATGCATTAAGTAGAAAATCGACTATGGCATATGTCGAGACAGTGTATCTTCCTCTGTTGAAGGAATTAGCTAAACTCAGGGTGACATTGAGACAAGCTTAATCTGATTGTATAGTGGCTAACTTTAGAGTAAGGCCAGTATTGAACGAAAAGATTAAGGAATTGCAGGAGCAGGATGAGTATTTGATCAGGCTCAAAGAATAGATTGAAAGTGGTAAAACTTCTGAAATAGAGGTAGGGGAAGATGGATTGATGGTGATAAAAAATAGACTATGTATTCCTGATATGCAAAAGTTGAAAGACAAAATTCTTGATAAGGCACATAATGCATCTTATGCAATACACCCGGGAAATGCCAGAATGTAGGTATAGAGATTTGCAGGAGCATTTCTGGTGGAAAGAGATGAAGAAAGAAGTTGTAGAATATGCTAAACGATGCTTAGTGTGCTAGCAAGTCAAGGCTAAGCACCAAGCACTTTCAGGGAAGCTTAAACCTTTGTCGATTCTGGAATGAAAATGGGGGAAGATTACGATGGATTTCTTGATGGGATTGCCGAAGACTAGTGGGAAACATGATACAATATGGGTGATTGTTGATAGGCTGACTAAGTCAATACATTTCTTGCCAATTTGATAGACGGATTCTTTGAATGCTTTGGCTAAGAAATATATAGATGAGATAATCAGACTTCATGGGATTCCAAATTCGATAGTCTCGGATAAAGATCTCAGGTTCACCTCCAAGTTTTGGGAAAGCTTACAGGAGGCTTTGAGAACTAAGTTGCACTTTAGTACAGCTTTCCATCCACAGACTGATGGACAATCGGAGAGAACAATCCAGACTCTGGAGGCAATGCTGAGAGCTTGTGTTATGGATTTCAAAGGCTCATAAGATGGTCATTTTCCTTTAATAGAATTTGATTATAACAATTCCTATCACTCAGGAGTTCATATGGCACCTTATGAAGCTTTTTATGGTAGGAGGTGCAGAACTCCTATTTACTGGGATGAAGAAGGTGAAAGGAGACTTGTAGGACCTGAGTTGGTATAAGTTACAGTTGACAAGATTAAATTGGTGAAATAGAGAATTAAAGCAGCTTAAGATAGAATGAAGAGCTACACGGATGCGCATAGAAATGAGATGGAATTTGAAATTAGAGACAAAATGTTTCTTAGAGCTTCTCCATGGAAAAGAGTTTTGAGGTTTGGTAAGAAAGGCAAGCTTAGTCCACGATACATAGGCCCTTATGAGATCATTGAGAAGATTGGGCCTTTAGCCTATAAGTTAGCCTTGCCATCATAATTATCTAAGATTCACAATATTTTCCACGTGTCGATATTGAGGAAGTACCGATCAGATCTTTCACATATAGTTCAACCATCAGAGATTCAGTTAAGGGAGGATTTGACATATGAGGAGAAACCACTGGAGATTTTAGATTCAAAGGAAAAGGTTTTAAGAAACAAGATTGTAAAGCTGGTTAAAGTCTTATAGAGGAACCATTCGACAGAAGAGGCTACATGGGAGCCTTTGGAAGCAATGGGGGAGAAGTATCCAAACTTCTTCAATGACTTAAGTAAGAATTTCAAGGAAGAAGTTCTTTTATGGGGAGAGTTGATGGATCCTGATTTTTTTAAATTCTTATTAACTGTCTAGTTATTTATTTTTGTTTTTTTTAGTTAGTTAGTTTATTTATTTTTAGAATTGGGTCATTAATTAGAAATTGAGGGATGGACTAAAAATTTGAAATTGGAAGGAAGTGTTAGAAATTAGTAGGCTTGTGTTAATTGGATTAAAGGAGTAGAGCCATAAAAGACAAAGGAGGGGTAACAATTGGAAAGGGCAAGTAGGTGAGGGGAAATTTTGGAAGAAAGAGCTAAGGATGAGTCTTAAATTTGAAGAAGGGTGGGAGATGTCGTGAACAACCAAGAAGGAGAAGAAAAGAGAGAAACATGAGAGAGAGAGAGAAGAAGGAGAAGAAAATCAAAAAAGATAGAGCAGGAGAAAAATCATGGAAAGAAGAGAAGAATCAAGCTTTTAAGGTAAGTTCATCATCTTCTTCTTACTTTGGTAAAGAAATAGGCTGTTGCGTTGTGAATGAAGAAGTTTAGAGAGAGAAAGGGTTTTTGTGTTGGGAATGATTGGAGGAAGAAGATGGGTTTCTAAGTTAGGTTTTGAGTTTTCTAACTTATATGGACTATGGGTAGGTTAGATTTGAGCTTGATTTGTGTTAATTTCATTTTGGTTGGTTTTGAAGTCTTAGGGATTTGTTGTGATTATGGAAATTGGGGGATTTCCATTTGAATTGGAATTGAATGAAAATTTTGGTTGCGTTAAGAAATTAAGGACAACCAACCCAAGAGTAAGATGAAGGGCTCAATTGAATTTGGATTTTCAAGAGTTTTAAGGTAGGTAATTTATTTATAGTTATTGTGTAATGGGAAAATGTCTTGTGTGTGTATGGTGTGTTAAATGACTTGCTTGAAAGGTGTGAAGTTGAAATTGCATTATGATGTATGACATTGTGATAAAACAATTAAATTGTGTGTATGATCATGTTATGCCATTGCATTGAGTCATGGCATTTTGTATAAACAAAAGTATGAGAATATGAGATTGTGAATGATTGAATTGAGCATGAACTTTGATTGTGTTTGGGTGAGAGAGGAATTGTTTTGTAATCAAGTGAACGTCGACAAAAAACCTTCTCCCGGCTGCCCGCTTGTGACCCATGAGATCTGAAATGTGGACTCGTTTCGTTTACGAAGCAAACATCGGTTTCTCTGTTTTGTTCCATGAAACCCTCAAACTAATTGTTTATACATTTGCATTTTGATATGTTAAGATATGAGTTATGAATTGAAATTGTGAACGTTGAACTTGCATTGCTAGACTAAGAGATGACATGGTTGCAAGTATGAATATTCATATATATATATATTTGATTGTGTAGCTTGTTACTAATAGCTATAAATATCTTAGCCACTAAGTATGTAGCTCAATCCAATATTTTTTTTCCCACTCCACAGGTGTAGATCGAGAAGATCAGTGATCCTTGTAAGGCAATTGGATAAATTCCAGGATAGTTAGCTTTTGTACTAAGTTAGTGGCTAGACTTTCAAATAGCTTTATAAGCATATTGAACATTGAACATCCCATGTAATTTTGTAACTTAGGTTAAAACATTGGTGTAATGTCGATATGTAATTAAAGTTATGTATGGAATCTATGTGTGAACTTCATTTTGATTTGGAAATGAATTGAGAATTGAAGAAGTTTTGTTGTGGATGTGCTTATTACCTTGTAGTGTACATTTCATACTTTAAATTTTCCATAGGGATAAAATTGTGTACTGACTTCAAAAGAAAATCTAGAATGATCTAGGTAGAACTGGTAAAAATATTCTTCTTGGAAGTTGTAACATCCCCTCTCCTATAGGAAGGGCATTTTGGTAATTAGGAAGGGTTCGGGATATCTAATTATATCTCGGCATGCGCATACAGCATATAGCCTCTATAATTACTGATTGGTTGCACATGCACATAGTATACAT
>JANITW010000001.1:21788720-21800958 GCA_027564335.1 Erythroxylum williamsii | reverse complement strand
GGGAGTTCTAAAGAGGAAGAAAAGCCTTGGTAGTAAATTTTGTAGAATCCCATTTCGGCAAAGGATGTATTCAATCCGCTAGTTCAATTCTATGCAAAGACTTCTATCTGTTGTCTTCATGGATGAAATGGGTAGCGGGACAAAAGTGGTCTTTTTCTTTTTAAAGAATTGTCAATCTGTAAACTGCACGATTTCATCTTCTTTCAGAATCCAATTACAATGCCCAAGGGGTTTTTTTTTTTTAAATGTCTTTCTTCACTCCCCTAATCGACCTAAGTACTGTTATATATTTCTAATCAACAAATTTCAGATTTTGTGGGTTCAATCCGACCCCAATCAATAAGTCAGAAGTTCTTGTTTATCTGATAAGATATCCAGTACATTTTTATATGAAGACAAAACTCTGCTTTAAGAAGCGACAAATTTTAGCAGAATGGTTGTGATTTTATGGGTGGTATTTCAAAAGCTTACGTGTAGAACTATTTGCTAGCAGAGCACGAAGAGGAGGGTTTATGGTTTAGACGCTTCATTGTGGTTTAGGAAGTTGGACGAGAAACAATTTCAACTTAAACCCTAAAAACAAAATCCTCAGCAGTTTCTCGGGCAAGAGAGACAAAACAAAAACCCTCCTTAAACCCTGCTGAGTGGTAACAGGGATTGTCACTTCCATCGACGCTAATTCGATCTCTCAGAAGAACCCTTCTCAACGCTCACAAAACCCTAATTCCCCGATCCCAACGAACTCTAATTTCTCCACTCAACAACCCTCAAAATCAAACAATTACATTCACGGGAAACTAGGTATCCAAAATGCGCAAAGCCACGTTCAATGATAACATCCACTCCTCCGAGCGGAGATTCAGTATGAGGTCGATCACTCTCCTCACAGTCAAGTACCTTCCTTTTTCTTCTCAGCTTTCGTCTTTTCTTTCTATAGATGTCTTTGATTGTGTTGAATTTGTGGATACTGAGACTATGTATGATTTTCTTTATTCGTATCTTCGAGTTGTAAGTGATATTTGATTTGAGGATTGGGTTTTAGTTACGTGCTTACTGCTATCTTCTGGTTAGGAATAAGACTGTATGTTATTAGAGTTTTTTAGATCAAGAGTATTAGTAAAATTTTTACTAGATTATTATTGTTATTGTTGTATTAAATTACGAGCTTAGGGAAAAATTGTAGAATAGTTATTTCAAAGTTATTGAATTTTAATTCTTATTCCGGGGAACTAGACAGAAGAAGCGTCTGCAGTTCTGCTTGCCTGATATTAGTTAAGTGGTTTTGCTCTGCTCGCTTCAATCTATGTTCTTGGAGTATTCATATGAATGAAGTACGTTCAACTCTAAGGAAATGAGATATGATGAACATTTAAGGTTGGAATTTTACTTTTACAAAGGCAACTTCTTTCCGCATCCTGCATTTTTCAACCACATAATCCATTTCCGTGGTTTTTTATCAATCCACTTCTTTTCAATTTACTCTAACTGATGGCAATAGCAGAACTGGTGATTGCAGTTTGTTCCAAGTCTTAAAGATGTTTTTGATGTGCTTAATTTGATATTCGTTTTGTATCTCACCTCAATTTACAGCGTCCTGCCGAATACATTTCATTCATAATTGATGACGACTTGGGTGGCAATGGGTTGAATGGAAAAGAAAATATGCAGAGAATGAATCAAAGTTGAAGCAACCATGTTTGATGGAGCAATTCCACTTTCTAAGTACGGTGGTATTACAATAAAAGACGCAGTAAAGCTTCACATCACTATGGTTCTTAATCTCTCTAAGGGTGATGGTGATGTACTAGAGATTGTTCGCTTAGCTAGTCAGCTTGGCCGGATAGCTTAGAAATTAAAAAGCTTTTTGTGCACAATAGTAACATGAAGCTAACTCAACCTTGCACTGGTCCAGGATTCAAGTTGTTGCTTTATCAATTTGCTTCACACTTAGTTGATCGAGTTAAATGGATTGAAAGTAAATATCTTAATCTCTATGTATCCTTTTAATTAAGTACGTGAAAAGCCTTTCATGATTCTACTTTGAGCAACAATGGTGATTGGTTTCCTGCTTTATGAACCACCAGACCATTATTTGTAGCTTTCCCTATGGTCAGGAGATGGGGTCTTGGCATTCTTCTGTTGAAAGAGATATAGGACCTGGAATGCAGGAGAGCGGCATGCCTTAACCCAAAAAAAATGAGAGAGAGAGAGGGCTACTTTAGCCACATAAATATCTTATGATTTGTTCTTATGATTTGTTTTTTCTATGCACCTTAATGGTAATCCGTTATTATGTGGGTCTTGTTCACAGGGAATTGGACGATGAACTCCAAGATGCACTTTATGAGTTCCCGGAGGTAAGGGAAATGGTCCAAATGGATGATGATATGGCTGAATTCTTGCATGAGGACAGGAAGAACAAAGATAGCATTGAGTATATTGGGTGGCTAGATAATATCAAGTCCTTCATTGAGCCGAAATACATGAAGAACAAAGATAGCAGTGAGTATATTGGGTGGCTAAATAATATCAAGTCCTTCATTGAGCCGAAATAAATTCTTCTTTTGGAACTTCTGCAGTATCCCAGTGGTTAAGCTGACATGGTCAAATCGTGCAAACAGGATTACTGATCTTGCATCTACTGGATTCCTCTTTACAATCTGGGCTGTTTATCCTCTTCTATTTTGTCTAACGTAAATATAACCGATTATGCCATTGGCTTCTTGTGAATTAAAATTGGATTCAACATTGGATAAGACAATTTTGAAAAGTACAAATTGTCTAAAGTATAATCAAGGAACTGCTTGTAGCATTTAGTTTATTCAATTGACTGGGGTCTATTTGGTGTATAAGCTCCAGTTTCCTGTTGCAATATAACTGTTCATAAAAAATCCAGACTGGTGACTAGTGGAATAGTAGTGATGGATGAGAATGATTCTGAGGGTAGGACGGCCTTAACATTGTCATCGTGGGTTGTCAGGTGCAAACTCACATCTTCTGCAGCTTTTGGTGGCAGCAAGCTGTAGATACTGGAATATTAACTGAGAACAGTATCTTAAGTTGAGGTAGTTAACAGGAAAGCAAGCAATGATTTTTAATTCATAGTTTGATAGCCTTGGGAATTTTACTTCTAAAACGTATGAAATTACCGCAGGATAGCCTTTCTTCTGAAGTAAGGATGATTTTACTATCTAGTATTTGTATTGAACTGACAACATTTCTTCATGTACTAGTAACTATTCTCTGTAAGCAAACTATTGATAGCCATCAGCCAGGTTACCCTGAACTAGTGTTGTTACCACTTACCAGGTCCTAGTGAAAAAATGAAACGGTGAAGGCGTCTCCTTCTGAAGCAGTTGTCAAAAGTGATTGAATCCTCAGATACATGTGGGAAAGAAGAAAACGTTTGATTCGATAATCTCAAGAAGTCGCATTTGCTGCTCGTACTTCAACATTGTATATAATATGCAGAGGTACAATTTTCCGTTAGAGGAACTAGTATGAAGAATTCATTGAAATGAGAGAAGAAATAACCAAAAGGTTCAGAGAAAATTAGATTATGAATAAGCAAAAAGGGGGAAAAAATCAACTTCTGTTGATAAATGCCACAACACATGAAACCATTTTTTCTTAAAATTTTTTTTACCTATTCTTATGATTGAAAGATGGTTCCACATTTATCATCTATTAAAAGTACTTAAAACATAAATATGTACCAAAATCGCTACTATGATAATTACAAGATCTTAAGCATGATGGCCACTTCTTGCTTCACTATCTATTTTCTTTCAAACTGAACTCAACAGCAGATTTTTCACGTATGTCTCTTTTCAAGTGTGTTCTAAAGTGTTCCTTAAATGAAAGGCAAAATCATGAGAATTGCAGTATTTGAATGGTGGAGAAAACAATAATGGAAGGTAAAGGCCGTTTTTCAACACTTGAAATGGAGAGTCCAATTCAATAAAATGGTTTACTACAGAATCAAGACGTGTGTGATACTCCGGTCACTCTTACTGAAGCTTCCTTGTTAATGCAAATATGTGGCTGCCAATTACCAATCATAATAGTTGAGGTTTCAGTTTAGTTCTAACATACTTTAATTCTAGGAAATTCAGTTTGTACTATGATTGGCATGATCTTAATTGCATACATCAAATTGATTTGGACCCACTATTGTGGTAAGCCAAATTATAAGATCACTTGGGTAAGAAATCAAGATTTAATCCCACTAAAGTATAGAAGAATGATGTGGATTGCATAGTTGAGAGTGAGCCTTACCTTTTCACATGCCTCCAGCTCTAGCTACCCCAACCCTCTACAATTCTTGTTTTTATTATTATTATTACTTTTTAATAAAGATAGTCAATTTTTTAAATTGTTGATGGGTCAAAGAAGTGATTTAGATAATCACAGCCATCCAGTTTTAATACCATTAGTGGACCATCTGTGTACACGGGGACATGGAGTGGACCATACTCTCATACCATAATAGAACATCTCGAGATGAGACTCACAATCTTCCAAATTTTACCCAGAACAAATTCAGCTGCAGAGAAGTTGTGGCATGAAACTCTTTACTGAGAGACCTTAAATTCATTTTAGGGAAGCAGGCCAAAGTGGAAATAAAACAGACTACAAAAGAAGTAGAGAAAAGAAGCAGTTTCAAATAAACTTATAGAGAAAAATTGCTGCTTTTAAATTCTGATTAGTAAGAGTCAGCTGACATTTACTTGCTTGGAAAAGGGGTTCATTTCTCTACTACAATTTTCAATTTACATTGCAGGATGTTTTCTTTTTTCTTTTTTTACAAGGAATTCGCCTAATAACACCTGAGGTTTTGTAGAATTGTAAAACAAAAATCTAAAGAGTGAACTTTGCTGAAAATAACCAACTAAAGGAGATGAACTATCTCTACTCACGAAATAAGGACAGAATCAGAAGTTCAGAGAGAAATTGAACTTTCAACTGTAAAAACAAAGCGGAAATCAACACTACTGTTTAGAGCTTGAGCGACAAGTCAAGCTTTTGCAAATCTTCTTTCTTCATCCTCAAATCGTTTAAACCACTACCAAACCAGTATCTCCCAATTCCTTCTGCGGTTGGAGAAATTTTTCTCGCACTATCAAATCTTGCCACCCCAGTACCACAGGAAGATGCAATATTTCCCAGATGAAAATTATCAGATGGAAGACGACCAACTGCTGGTTGTTGATCAATAGGCTGTCTAGACATTCCAATCTGACCATAAATAGTTGAAGGGCTTGAACCAGTAGTTGCGGATGCCCATAATGATGGCTTCTGGATCATAGAGTGCACTTGAATTCCTAGTGATCTGTTCAGTGAACCATGCAAAGGAAGAGAAGCCATGCTGATGCATCGATTAGGTATCGAACCAGGGTGACCAAGAGCAGGATGGCCTGATCCGAGTCTTTGTCCCCGCTTCGCAAGTGTTCTTTCTCTTTTATGTGCATTTTGGTGACCTCCAAGTGCCTGCGAGCTGTAGAATTTTCTGTGGCAATAGTTGCATGAAAATACTCGAGGCTCAGTTTCGGTACCTGGAGTATCTGACGGCTTCTGCAATGAAATCTCGTTCAACGAATCGAGGAGGTTGAGTTCTGGATTCGACCCTTTATCGGAATCCTTGCCAGAGAGGCGTAGATCCAGCACAAATTCGTGGTTAGTGCCTCCTTGGTGATTTTGACCACTTTCTTCAAGCCTTTTCCATTGTTGTTGGCTCTCCACAATTGAAGGTTGAAGGAATGGAGGGTGATTCGAAACTGATATGATGCTTGAAGTCTCGGAGGGGCACGCCTCTAATCTTGTTTGTTCCATGAGTAGGATACGAAGAAATGTTTTCTAGTGCTCACTGAAGTGAGCGAAGATTGAATTCAAAAGCAGGATAGTTCTTTTGTAAAGTCAAAAAAAATGTTATGCTCCATGTATGGAAGGACAACAAACAGATTAATTGCAAAGTCTGATATGGTAAAGACTTAAAGATAGGGACTTTTAGTTGAAAGAAGGAGATGAGAGAGAGGGAGGAGAGGGTCAACAGTGTAATCAAGCTTTTGATTGGCAGTCTTGAGGAACATCCATGTACCACTTGTTGCCTTAGATATACCCCATTTCAAGTGTTTCTTCCTTTTCGTTGTCTTGCCACTCCTATGATTTTTATAGTCCTAGGTGGAGAGAGAGGGTTTTAACCACTCTTTTTTTTTTTTCTTGTCAAGTTCAGGTTTATCATCTCTGACATAAAAAATCCTAGATGGTATAATAATAATTAATGTTCCTTTTTATAGGATTCCTCAATCTGTACATCTAACATGACACATCCTAGAAAGCATGTGACTTTGTGAAGTCCTAAACCCATGTGCACGATTTGCAAAATCCTACACGCACACTCCTTTCCTTGTCTTGGATACTTTCTCATCCAGGTAGTGTCCAAGTTCAGATCTTCTGTCTAATATTATGATATTTTATTGTGTCTAATAAATCTTAGTCATTTATTTATATGAATTTTATGTAAGTCCCATATAAATTCCGCAAAATAAATAACTGAAATTTCATAAGACAGAATAAGATAGGGTAATATTGAACAGAAGATCTTATCCCCTAAACTGCCCTCTAGAATCGCACTGTTGGACAGGCTTGAGCCATACCGTACGTGCACTGCTTGAGCATTTACCGTTTTAGAAAATTTGTTGCTTTCGGTTCCATGATCGCTAGAGCAACTTTTGTTCTTCACAAGACTTAAGCATTTTATTATATTGGTCGATTAGAGGTTAAATGATAATCTTCATAATTTAACAAGGTGCTTATGTGCATGCTAATAGGGAAAAGTAAAGGGTAGATCAATAATTAGAGTATGTTGATTGAAAGGCTATGTAGTTATTTATGGTCATCAATGTTGGGGACATTTAGTGGGAAGAAGAACATGGTCATTATTCAGCTTGTTGGCACCCTTATATTTGGCTATAATTCTTAATCATATGGACTTCCCAACTTAAGTCAAACGTTTCTACGTATATACTCACTTAAGGTAACGTGCTATAGCTTTTTGGGGTAAATTGGAGCCGTTAATTCTAATGCACGCATTACTTAAGATTAATCCAAGGTCCACTGGATCACTAATATTGTGAAGTCATTTACCTTTAAGTGAATCATTCTATTTTCGAAAAGGTTAAGTAACAGTTGAAATTGACATCATCATAGTTCTTAACCTGTAGTTGCAAGAGTAATGAGGATTCCGAGATACGGCGCTTTGTTTTGAAGCATGTTTCTTTTACTTTACTTCTCAGAGAAGAGTATATTTCAAGGCCGAGCTCCAGCTTGATGAAAATTTGTTTGGTCTTTTATAATTGTTAAACTCTTTCCCCAGCCAGTCCAGTAAAATAGCAAATATAAATTAACATTGGAATCTGGTTTGGATAGGCCCGCACTATTGAAGTTTTGTCCCCTTTGGTCTCCTAGCTAGGCCTCCCTACTTCATCCGCTTGGAAAATTTAGAAGTTAAACTTGAAACTTCAGAGTTTTGTTGGGTGCAAGACCCACGCCTCTCACCACTGAATAGCTCAATATCTTTACATAATTTTTAACATTAATATGTTGATTTTCAGGCACTACAACACTTGCCAAAAGTTAAAGAACCTGTCCTACATACCACTACCTAGTGCTATGTAGTTCATGGTGTCATTAACTAGTTGATTAGGTGCTATATATTGTTGAAATTGTCATTTTAATGTTAGTTAGGTAAACATTCACGCTTGAAAGGAAAAGGAATAAATGGAAGGTGTTAATTCTTGCTATCAAATCTATATGTACACCGTAAAGACTCTCTCTAGCTATCTAGGGCACTGGAAAAAAAGGATAGCTTTCCAAGGGATCCATCACCCAACCTCTCATCTCTCTGATTTCCTTGGTAATCAATTCTTCGGCATCTGATGGGCAACTGAGAATTCTCTTTAAAAAACTGTGGAAGCCATCTCTTTTACATGTTTCTTCTTCAGCTCATTTTCATGTGCACAAACAGAAAAGAAAGTCATAAATTTCCACCCTAGATATCCAGCTAATTCCATCTATCTCTTTTCAGTTTTGTTCTTTTGCTGCTAAATTTCCATTATGAAGTAGATGGCATCAAATCCTATTCATATTAAATTTAAGTTTTAGAGAGTTATTTTATATAGGTAATTCAATGAAAACGAGTGAATTTCACAGAAGGATGGGCACGAGAGGGATTGATATCAATAACTGGATTATTTTAGTGTCTATATTATAGGTGAAGATATATTAAAATTGAAGCATAACACATAGGTTGCTGTATTTTTATTAAAAATTTTGAAAATTCAATAAATATGCACCCTAAGAGTCATAGGGTGGTCCTTCTATATAAAAAATATTGTTCTCGACATGATTAACAAAGAATATTACGCATCCCATTTTTCTTTTTTCACTTCTTTTTATATATATTGTAAGATTAATTTCAGATAATAGGGTTAAAAAAAAGAGAGAGAAAGACAAGCATTGTGCTTCTCATTCCTATAACTAAAAGCTTCACCAACCTTAATTAAATCCACGCATTTAAATATACTGAAAATAATTGTTTAGGTACATGTTTTATTAAGTTATTCTCAGTCTACTTGATATTATTATAAAATTGATTCCACAAAAGACACTCTCCTTTCTGATTTTAAATAATCATACATTATTGTGCTCACTTGATAATAGATTAATTAATTGTACGATCTCTTAATCGTTTTCCTTTTATAATTTCAAGTTCTCTTGGTCCCCCCATTAGCTTGAAAAGAAACAAAAGAAAGCAAACAAAAACGGAGCTGTCTCCATATATATTGTTTAAGCGAACCGATATCAAATCAAATCCCCTAACCACGAAAAAACACCTACAGATAATGAGCGTCATGTAACTAGGACTTTACTTAGGATTTATTTTTTAGTGACTTCTACCTAAAACCATTCCTAAAATGAAAAATGTTCATATTTGGAAAGTACTAGGGTGAGCATTGACAGCTACTTCTAACCTTTTTCAAAGGATTGTCTACTTAAGGCTATACTTTTTAACTTAGTTGTTATTGTGAAATTGGATTTAGTTTTGAAAGTAATGTTATTCTATAATTATAAAATATATTCGCATATACACATCTTATAATAAAGTATTGATTAATATATACACTACAATAGATGAGGTTGTTAGCAACAAAAATTTTTGTAGCTAAAAGTCCTTCATTCGTCGCAAATTATGTTTTGCTACAAGCTACATACATAACAAAAAGAGATACACGACAATATGAAAAATCGCCACCGATGATATTTTGGTACGCTTAGTTTTTGTGGCTAAATATTATTAGCTATGTATGGTCGTGAATTATTTTTTGCTGCGAGCTACACACATAACAAAAAAAGATACGCGACGATATGAAAAATCGTCACCAATGATATTTTGGTAAGCTTAGTTTTTGTGGCTAAATATTATTAACTACGTATCGTTGCAAATTATTTTTTGATACGAGCTACACACATAACAAAAAAAGATACGCGACAATACAAAAAATCGTCACCAATGATATTTTGGTATGCTTAATTTTTGTGGCTAAATGTTATTAGTTACGTTACTGTAAATGTAGCTAATAATATTTAGTAATGAATTTTGAATTATCGCGCAAAATTATTAGCGATGATATAGCAGATGTAACAAAAAATTTTAGCTATATTTTTAGAAGCGTAGCTAAAAGTTTTTGGTGACATTTTTCAAAATATAGCTAAAAAATTTTAGTGATAATTTTAAAAACATGGTCAAATCTTTTAGCTCCATTTTTAATTTTTAATAAACATTATTAATAAAATTTGTATCATGTTAATTATAATTATTGGTGACCTTTTTAATCCTTGTTTTTGTATGTAATATTTATATTTTTTGTTTTATAATTTATTATACGAAAAATAATTAAAAATTAGAAGCATTTTATATAATATCATTAAATGTCAAATACAAACGTTGACAAAAATAGCTATGTACAAACTAAGAATTGTTTTTATCGTCACTACTACTACTTAAATAATTCATGTCAAGTATTTGTTTGATCTTCTTTCCAAGCTTGGCAAACTTTTGTTCATTACGTTCTAACTTTTGTTCATTACAATCTAATTTAGCCTTAAGCAACTGGTTCTCCTGTTCAAGACAGCCTATGTTGATCCTGATGAGGATGAAGTAATTGGCTTAAGGCCAAACCCAAGACTTTTGATGTAACCGGATCTTGTACCAAGCACATTGTTGCAAATCTCATTTATATTTGACTCATTTTCATCAGACAATATCTTTGCAATAACTCCTACATCTTATTCTAAAATTAAAAAAATAAAATCAATTTTTAATTAAAATATTATTAGTTAGTACTGCAACTTAAAATTTAAGCAAAATTTTATACTTACGTAGTTATTTTGCGCTTCTTCTGATATCCACATTTGACCTTCCTTACAGTAAGTGAGTTTGTATAGTGTGATCCTATTACACTCTTGTCTATGTAGTTCCTTCTCACTCTATTTTATTTAAAAAAAGAATTGAAAACACAATAAATAATATTGTATTTACGGATATAATTATAACTTCTAAAAAAATAACTTATATATTTATTTCGTACAACAACAAATGATTTAGAGCCTTGGCTGTAAGGAGTTTTTATTTTTCCTCTGTTAATCTTCACTTTCTCAAACTTTTCCTAAATAAAAAAATCATTAAATTATGTAACAAGGTTAATTGAAGCAAATATAAAGAGAAAGAAGTTAAATCTTAATGTTGGCATAGGCCTAATAATCACATATTTGACTCCAATTTTCTAGAGGCATTCATTTGGGAACATATCTTCTTGCATACTCATCAGAAGAAAAAAGATTTGTAGTATTTATGTAATCAATAACAATGATCATTGGTCCTTTGTTTCAACAATGAAGTCACACAACTTAAACTTCAAGATTATCGATATCGACAATATTAAGCTTCATATATGAATAACGAGTAAAATTGAAATTAACCTGTAAATAAGTAAAAAAAATGCAATTGTTTTCCTTCTACTACTTGGCATGCTGAAGCCAAGATAATTTGATCTTAAAAATGACCCTAACTTGTTGGATAATTTTGCTGATTAGATCTTGTCAACAAGACAACCTTGTAAGTGTAGGAAAATCCCGGTGCAAGTATCACATACTCGCGGTGCGGAAAACAAAAATTTTTGTTGCCGGGACGTTCCCGAAAGCCAGGATCCATGTGTCTATATGAAAGTCAAACCATAACGACCAAAGTAGACCGTCTCTAACGGTATCCACGCAGAGGTCGGAGAACCTAACCGGGACAAACTCTTTTGACCCGGGAATAGCTAGAACAAATTAAAGACTGCTAGATCTTACCTTTGTCCTTGGAGAGCTATAGGAGACGATTCTGAAGCCTTAGAGGAGAAGAAACTCACGTAGATGATGAGAGGAAAGCTTAGAAACAAATTTCTAAACTAACTCAACACTTAAGTTCTAACCTCCCAACCATCATCGTCGGCCATCTCCACTCCATGTTCCATGTTCACTTAGTCTTTAACTCATTTAAAGACTACATCATGTATGGAGGAGAAGGCTTCGTGAGCTTGCTTCATGAGAGAGATGAGATAGCTTCATTTAAAACACTTTTAAAACATAACTTAACAAGTAAGTTTGCTTCTCCCTCACTCACGGACGACCATCAACCAAGTCATCTTCTCATGTCACTTTTATTTAGTCATTAACTCATTTAAAGACTAATAAAAGCCAATGAAGGAGGATGCTCCACGTTGATGAACACATGGCCTTAGATAAAGCCATATAATAATGACATTTGACTTTTCAAATGCAACTTCTTCCAAAAGCAACGAAATTCATATATATATATATATATATATTAATTCTTTAATTAATTAATTGATATATATAATTGCTGAGTCCAGTCACACTGGGGTCGGTTCTACCGGCCTACCGGGCCCCGGTACCGAAAAATCGCTGGAGACCCTTTTCAGCAATGCTGATGTCGCGATCTCATCGGGACATATCCCGATCCCATCGGGATCCATTTAATCCTATTGCTCTCCATTTATTGGATCACTATCCAAAACTATTTTACGAATTCTCCGAGCCACTCTTATGCGTGTGACCCATTAGGTTCCCGGTTATGTTGGCCACTTAGATTAACACTTAATCTGAGCAAGTCATG
>JANITW010000001.1:21683383-21701598 GCA_027564335.1 Erythroxylum williamsii | reverse complement strand
GTCTTTAGGGCACTACTCTAACACTCTTACAATGCATAAGTCGACTTATCACATATACAAGTCGACTTACACTTACAGATCCGAGATTCACCTCACAATTTTGGCCAAAATTTTACGAATCTTTAGGGACTAAACTAAATTTTAGTACTACCTTCCACCCCCAGACTGATGGTCAGTCAAAGAGGACCATTCAGACACTGGAGGACATTCTGAGAGCATGAGTGATGAAATTCCAAGGAAGTTAGGACCAGCACTTGCCTTTGATAGAGTTTGCTTATAACAATAGTTATTAGACAAGTATCGGTATGTCACCATATGAAGCACTTTATGGGAGGAAATGCAGGGCACCTCTATATTGGGATAAGGTTGGCATAGCTAAAATCGAAGGAACCAAATTGATAGAAGTCACCACTCAGAAGATAAAAGTCATTCAAGAGAAAATGAAAGTCACCCAAGATCGTCAAAAGAGTTACACGGATAAGAGGTGACGACCATTAGAGTTTGCAGTTGGTGATAGGATTTTTCTTCAGATATCACCATGGAAAGGTATCATCGGAATTCATATTCGAGGAAAGCTAAACCCTTGATATATCTGACTTTTCTGCATCTTGAAGTATATTGGGGCTGTGGCGTATCAATTGGAGTTGCCACCGAATTCCATGTCTCAATGCTTAAAAATTCCTTACTGGACCCATCTCATTTTTTGGAGACACCTCCAGTAGAGCTGAGGCAAAACCTAAGTTTTGAGGTAAAACTAGTCAAATCTTGGATCGACAGATAAAGAGATTACGTAGCAAGGAGGCATCCACGGTTAACATTCTTTGAAAGAGCGACAAGGTTGAGGAGATGACATGGGAGCTCAAGGATACTATGAGATGTTAGTACCCCCATTTATTTGTTTCCTCGACTTAGGAGTTTCGAGGACGAAAATCTTTTGAGGAGGGGAGGACTTATAACACCAGACTTTTTGAGCCATTTTGTGTTGTTTCATATTTGAAGATATTACTGTATATTGATATATACATGGTTATAAATGAGTTCAAAGATGTATTTGAATCCTTTCGGCACATATGCCAGTGATATAAAATGTTATATGCCCTTACATAAACTTAGAGTTCATCGGTATGCAAAATCTTGGAGATTTCTGACATGTAAGCTTCTAAGTGTGTAAAATCGAGTCCATTGGATGGATATGACCATGGAAGTTAAATTAAATGTGTTATGATGCCTTAGAGGTGATTAGACATGATTTATAGACTTATTGAACACTTAAAAAACTTGATCGAAAAAGTTGATGTACATAAAGGACTTAACTATAATTTTTCAATTCTTGGAGGACCAATTTGTAATTTTATAAATTTAAGGGGCTTAATTATATTTTTCAAAAGTTTGAGGATCAAAATGAAAATAAAAGTTTTGGTCGTTCTTAAATTTTGGAATTGCAAATTTAGGAAAAGTCCGGAGGGTAAAATAGTAATTTCACATAACCTACGGGCAAAAAGTTAATTTCACCACATTTTGGTCAAAGAACAGTCAAAATTCTAGACTCTTCTTATGTGTGGACGTGCACTTCATTGTTAAGACTTAAAACATCTTGTTTTAATTAAAAAGGAGGAGAAGAGAGGAAGAAGAGGAAGTTTCGACCATCGACAAAAATTACCCTTCTTTTTGATTTTTCATCTCAAATCAAGGTGGTCTAAGCTAATTTGGGGTCAAGGAACTCAAATCTATCATTAGATTTTAGAGATTCTCAAAGGATTTGAAGATATCACCAAAGGAATGTTTAGGTAAATTTTGTCTCATCTTTCTCTACATTTGGATTTTGAGTTTGGTGTTAAGATATGTTGTTCTCCATGCTTGAATATGCATGAAACATGGTTTAGAGGAATGAAATGTGTAATGGAGATGGTACTTTAAGGCAAAATTGAAATGCCCTCCCTTTGGTGAAAGTTTGTGAATTTTTGAATAACTTTTGGAATTGATGATTTAAATAAATTCTATGGTGTTAATTATTATACATGTAAGATGTGAATTGATGATGAAGAATGAAAAAGATGTATGTTGGATAAGGTTGGGTTGAAATGATGGGAGAAGAAGTGGATTAATGTAATGAGTTGTGTAAAGGAAATTGGTTTGAATGGAGTGGTGGAATGTGTCATTGATTGAAAGTGTTACTATATAACATGATAGGAGAATCAATTATTATGATAAAGTCTAGAAAATATGATTTGAAAGTCATGCACATTAGGTGTTTGATAAATTGCCTAAGTGAACTTGGCTTAGGATTTAAGGCTTTATAATGGTATGAACACTTTCATGTTTACTTAGAGTGAACTTAAATTGTTGCTTAGATTGACGAGTAATGGCCTAATGTGCTTGGATAAAGATGTGCTTAATTATGTTTTGAAATAAGTAAGTAGTGGATTAAAGGCATTAAATGTCTTAGAAAATGCAAAAGAAAAACTAAAGTGAATAGTAAGGAAGTAACCATATGAGAAGTTTAATGGTTGAATCCTATAGCTTAAAGGGAGTGATATTGTGTTTACACTTATGTGATGGTGTATAAATATGAAATTTATGTTTAAGTAGTAATTTTATTGTATGTCTTTTTATGTTTAAAGGCTCAGGAGTTGTGAATCAAGGAGCTTGTACCAAGGATTGTTGAAGGTAAAAGAGCGTACACCTTCTTTTGAGGTGAGTTAGGGTAACCACATTTCTCAAATAGGATTAGATCATCCTAAGATAAGTATGATGACTTGTATGTGAATTTTGAACCTAGGCAATGTATGGTAGAATTGAATTTCAAATGGATGCTAATATACTTAGGTATTTAATAAATGGCATTGTTTTGAACAACTATGCATTTTGATTACAAAAAGATGGCTTTTATTTTATGAGAAAATGTTTTGGAATTTACATATGCATAATTGAGTCATGCATGCTGCATGTTTTTGTTCTCTTTTGGCTTAAAGCCATGGTAAGGTTTCATTTTATCGGCTGGACTAATAAATAAAGGCATAATGCCTTACTTGATTTATGTACTTAATTGTTATATATGATTTTTGTGATTGGTGAGGAAACGATTGGCCAATCTTATGCTAGGCATAACTGATGAAACAGCCCTTATACCCTTGACGTTGGTACATAAAAGTCGAGTCCCCATATCAATACCTTTTTACAAGACTTGCGAGTGATTCTACACCTAGTGTCTGGACACTGATGAGGTCATCACCTAAGGTCATGACGCTCTTATTGATTGTATTCTGAGCTCACCACGGATGAAAGTCGAGCAAACACTGAGAATCGGTGGTTGTGCACAATAGTTTGGCTGACTAGGGGTGTTACACATAATTGTTTTGGCTTATTATTGGTTTTTTTAACGAGATTTGATTTATACATGTGAGGTTTTTCTGCTTTTGTGTATTGGAATCGAAACCTATATTCACTGAATGAGTGATTAACAGGCTAGGCCTATATCTAACCAGTATACATTGAGTCATATACTAGGCCTATGTGTTTCCATTTGATGTATATTTACTTTATAGGTTATCTATACCGTCTTAGTGTGTATCGAGTTCTATTCGCAATATATGTTTTTCTTACTCACTGAGTACATAGTGTACTCACCCCCTCTACTTTCCAACCATGCAGGTTAATTTAGTGAGCTTGAAGCTCTTGGGGATTGTGCAGCCTTTTGATGTTTCGGGCCATTACCACGGGTAGTCTCTATTTTGTGCTTTCGTTGCATAGTGGCTCATAAACTATTTTCTTTGGGTTTATTATGTAGATATGGCTTATGAATTTATAAATTTAACTCTTTACTATTTTGTCATTGTAAAAGACCTTACGTTAACCTTTGATACTGTTGTTGAGGTTGCTTTGAGTGGACTTTAAAGTCCTACAATTATGGTAAACAATTTTGGTGTGAATATAGAAGTGTGTTTAAAATTGTTTGCATGTATTTGTTTGAGTTTTGGGATTTTTAGAATATAGTCATTATGTTGCCCAAATCTTTTTAAAAAAAAGTGGAGATATTTAGTTAGCCTTGCATAGTCAGATTAAGGATACTGTGAATGTCCTTAGCCCAAGTATGCGGCAATTTTCATAGGCCCGATGTGGTACCAGGTCGTGAAAAATATTCACTCATTTTTCATTTCATGTTAAACATTAGCCATAAGCTTGCTAGCTAATCCAATCTGTACTACTAAATATCTAACACAAACATTGTAGCATCCCACTCCCGCAAGACCCAAACCTGATATCATTGGTGATATCCGAGCCCGTGCCTCACGAGGGTAGTATGTTAGACCAGTCAAAACAATTCAAAACCCATTAGGACATTTTTCTTTTTGAAAACAATCGAGTACGCGCATATCAGTAAACAATTTGGGCCCGCGATACGAAAACATTTTTAATCAAAATACCATTTCAGTACTCATATTACAGTACGGTACTAATCAATTGGGCCCTTTACCACAATAGTGCAAATCTGCGGAAATACAAATTTACATATAAATCAGAAAGACTCAAATGCAGATGTGAAATTGATCCCAACTTCAAACCCTGACCCTTTTGCAGTAATCATACTCCCGTTCGTCTAACGGGGTACTCGAAAATTCCTGAAAAATAATTGCAATGTTGGGTGAGTTTGCGAACTCAATGATAAACCATCATCGATGGTTCACTCAATTCATGCATATACACTCAATTTATCAAATATCACATACGATGACATTTTTCAAATGTAAGGCGTTTCGCCTTTTCATACACTTCACATTCAATCATTCATATGTATGATGCACATGTGACACTTTCATTTTATTACGTTGTTGTGCCCGTGTGCCTGAAACTGTCCCAGTGACGGGCACATTAACGGTGAGCCTGTGGCTCTGCAATACGTTGGGCCTGAATGCCCTAATACGGTGAGCCTGAGACTCTAATAAACGTTGGGCTTGAATGCCCTGATACGGTGAGCTTAAAGCTCTTATTTACGTTGGCTGCTCCGGTCACAACTATCTTTATCTGATCATGTCATTATGCATGAATGCACATGTTCCAATTTCCATTTACAGTCATTTACATTTCAATGACATTTCTAATTTCCTTCGGACTTTCAGTCCGGTAATTCAGTCATATACATTTACAATTTATTTCATTGATGCATTCACAGTCATTTACACACAATAGCACTTCAATATCAAATTTCCAATATTTTGGACACCCATGGTTCGAAATCAATCAAAATCAAACACATATATCCATCCATTTTCTCCGCATGGCATCAATGCATATAATATTAAACACACAAAGATTGAGAAACCAACTAGGTTACTCACCTGTACTTCCGAGCTACAGCCTGGAAGTCCCAGCAATGTCCGTGGAATATCGATCCATCGGAGCCTCTATAACAGTCAAATAATTTCTATTACAAAATGCACAATCAAAATAATTGGATGATGCACATGCCTTGAATAAAAGATGTACTATGCCTATTCATGATCTTCCCCGCGCTATTTCCCAATTTCCAATTTCTTTTATCCAAATTAAATTTTTTTCATTCAATTGATCGATCATAGCTCATTTCATTACAATGACATACCATTTATTTCATAAGTCTCTAATTAATACTCCAATGTCATTAAAACAATCCTTAGGTTGCCATAAAACATATCCTCACTCTTCTTTCGATCATCAAAATCTTTCTAATTGGAATTCAAACTTTCATCCTTCATATCAAATGTAGACCTCTTTCTCTAGATCATAACGAACTAAGAATCGCCTCAGTTGGAGGTCTACATCAAAAGTTATGACTCAAAAACCAAACTACCTCCCTTCAGAAAAATAGGGGCTCGCCGCGGCGAGGACATAAGGAAATTCCTCGTCGCTTCGTGGCACAGGCGCCGCGACATGCAAAACTCTGAATCGTCTTCTCCGACTAGTTTTCTCCCATTCTCTCTCTCTAAAACCAGTATTAATTCACTCCAACTACCCCCAATCACAATATAAATGTCATAAATGCATCAAACAACATTAAACCATATACTTACCGATCGAGCCACAAATCCTCACATCTCTGAGATTTCTCTAACTCCTTCCACTTTCTCTATCAACGGTGAGCTTCTCCCACCCTCAACGAATTTTCATCTACTCATGGACTAAACTAGACTTTGCAATTAGGGAAGAAGCAAGCCAGAATTTCCAAGGGAGGAAGAAAGAGAATCGGTCGAAGGGAGAGAAAAATCGTGCCCTAGGAAGGAAAACTTTCCTTTCTTCTCAGTTATAACCTTTAGCATTTAAAGGTTAATCACTTAAGCCTCTTGGCTTTTTCCTCGCAAAACATTTAAATCTTTATCTCTTTCCAATTCATTTCCAGTGCAATTAGTCTCCAAATTTCAATGGCTCGTCATAATAATTTCTAAAATCATAAATTCTAAATTTCCTTAGCCATCGGACAATCATTTCGGTCATATAAAATCAATCAGTCCGCCACTCAGAAAATTTTCGGTCCGAACATTTTCTCCCAAATTTTCTGAAAAGTCACTTTCAATTGAAAAATACTCTAAAACATTTTCTATTCAAATTTTCAAACCCAAAAATTTCCACAATTTCCTATAAATCATAATCAATTCTAATTATTTCTCAATTTCATAATTCATATCAAATTAAAAATCAAATGCCGGGAAAATGTCATGAATGCATGCACCTAAATGTGCATGTGCAAAAAAACTCATTCCTCTAAAATTAGAGGCGAAATGAATGCTCAGCCAATAATATACGATAAAAATCCTAACCCGTCCCAATTTACCAATATAACCTTCCCTTCGGTGATGGGATGTTACACTTGAACCACCTTCCTCTTCAAAACTATAATTGTCTTCTCACTCAAAATATATTCATTTTCAACATTAAGCCAATCACTTTCTTCTCCATCATCAACTCCAGTTTTTTCTTAATCTTTCCCTTTTTTATATATAGTTCACTCATTACTCTCCATAATTTTTCTTCAATTGTCACTTTTTAAAAGAAATAACCAAGTTTTTAGACATTACTAATTGTTTATCATCCAAACTCGATTCAAACTTCAACTTAATCCTTACATCAATAAATACTTTCTCTTCTTATTTAACTGGATCAATTTCACTGTCACTTATGGACACAACTTCTTTTGTATAATCCTTTGCATCTTTATTCGTATATTGTATGATGGTGGATTAAATGTAACTAGTAAGGATGTTATTTGAGATCCTAGCAATGCCCTCAACATCAACATCCTTAAATGATTCAATACCAACTACAACATCCATATTTTGGTTTGAACGTAAAAATTGGATCTATAATCAATATAATCTGATTAATCTCTATCACTTTATGTTCTATAATAAGCTTGCATATTTCTATGATTCAATCATCATACTTAATTACCTTTATCAATCTATTTTTTAGACTACCACTTTTCACCTTATATAAGAACTTATTTGCTTTTGTAACATCTTTCATGAGCATTCTCTTAGAATCCTAATAATAAAACCTATTGATTTTAATGCCCTAACTTTTAGGATCTCCACCACCTTATTCCACATCTTCCCTATAGACAAACTTTCCACCATAAAACATTGTTAATTTCTTATCCTAACCATCTATCTTTGGATACTATATAAAATGTCAATGTTACATTAAGCATAAAGGCATTGGAGAAAAGACAAAGTAGTTTTAAATTAGAAAATTCATAGAAACTTATATCATTAACCGACTTTGTTGACATAAATCCAAGAATTTTTTGTTTAATTATTAATGTATTTGAAGATTAAAATTAAATAAGCAAGAAATGAAACTCATACTTTAATTGTATCATTAATGTGTACACATTCAAGTACTTCATTAGTGAGATCAAAAACCTAACTAGTTGTTACTTCCCTTCTAACTATTAGTAGTAACACATTATATGTGTAGGAATCTGAGGAAAACATATAAGCTAAAGGGAGAATGATTTATAAATAATATATTTTATCTTTATACTTAACAAATATGTTGAATATCCCCTCTTTATTTTAAAAAATATACCTTTCCTATTTCCTCATAAAAGGAAATATGCATTTAATTTATGACACGATCAAATTTGACAACCAAATTTATTTTTCTTTTTTCAAGTAGTATAAAATTTGTTCTATGCCTAGAAGATGATGCCCTTTCTTAGCTTAGACAAGATAGATATCCGGAATATGCAATTATAATATATAGGCTATAGGGTGGCAAATTCTTTTATTCCAATATTAGCCTATCCATAAGCCAAAGATATATTAGAGAAAATCATTATGTATTAACCTTAGTGAGTTCGTTGCAAAATGTAACTATTACTAGATTCCCTTATGGTTCTTTAATACAACTAGTAAATGAAAGAAACACAACTTGGCTTACTGAGGTAAACATAATTGTAATAATGTAAGTGAATGATTTAAACATTTCATACAAGTATATTTCAGGTTTAGAAAATATTTTAGAATGTATACGACAATTTTCTTATATAATTGAATTTTAGGTCCAAAGGTTATTAAATTAAGAAAACTTTCTCGTTTGCAATAGTGACTCTTAGTGCAAAGTAGAAAGATTTACAATCTAGGTAATCATATATTGCTAGTTTTATAAACCCATCACTAACATAATCCAATATCACCTTCAATAAATGCAAGGATAAAAAAGAGAAGTTATACAAATTAGGATTTTTAGAAAGTACCTTTGATCTCATCATATTTACACTTCCTGCATCCAGGAGTGGAGTATAGGTTTGCCTTACCTTATGAATAACTAATAGAGACAAACTTGTGTGTTGGTGTACCTTCATAAAATGTAAGAAAGTAAATTGTTCTTCGATAAAGGCGTATTGTATTAGAAATTAGCATTGTTTATAAAGAAGGACATCAATACAATGCAACATGGAGTTATCATATAGGTTATGGATTAAGTTACAACCCAAAAGAACCATATAGGTTGTCTAGGTATCCATAGAAGCCCTATTAGTTACATCAACAAATTAAAAAGATAGTGCTTTAACTTGAGTAGTACAAATTTTGAAAGTTTTAAAATTAAACTGAAAATTTTTAAAGATTGGTTACTAAAATTAAAAAAAAAACTTAAAAGTTTAGGCACTTATTATTTGTTATTCCAAAAAAGTTATACAATTAACCTACTTAAACATGTTTAATTTTTAAGCATTTGTGTTTAGATGTAGGGTGCGTGCAATTTTCTAGCTGGACCACACCACTTATTTGTATTATTAGATTCACTACAAGAAATTGTATTTTTAGTGAAAGTAAAAGTTGTCACTAAAAGCAGTAAAATTAGTCACTATTATTAATAGTGTCCAATTTTTAAAGTCGTCACCTACCGTCACAAATACCTCCGTCACTGATAAAATAGTGACTAATTTAAGATATGGTCACAATTATATACCACTTTTGTGACACAAATATTGACACTAAAACTTGTGAAATTTGTGACAAAACTATATGGTCACAATAACTTTACATGTTTGTGACAAATTTATCATCACAAATAATATAAAGTAGTGACGAATTAAGTCTTAACAATACTTCATTTTATTGTGACAAAAGTACTGACACTAAAACTTATAGAATGTGTGACAAAGTTGTATGGTCACAATAACTTTACATATTTATGACAAATTTGTTGACACAAATAATATAAAATAATGACAAATAAAGTCGTAACAATACTTTATTTTATTGTGATAACATTATCGCCACTAAAATAATTGAACATAGTGACAAAATATTTGTCGCTCGTGCTTTTTTTATCAGTGTCCATTACTTCTTGGTCACTAATATTTTAAGTAAAAAGTGTCAACATCATTTTGTCATAAACATGAAAATTTATTCTTAGAAAAATATTGTCACTAATGTGTTTATTACTGTCACAAATAAAAATATCAATTCATCAATAGAATTGTATTATTAGTAAAAAAAATTATATCAATGATCATATTGTCTAACATATTTCGTCACAACTATGAAAATTATATGTTACAATAATGTTGTCACTAAATAAAGATTACATGTTACAATAAATTTATCACTAATCATGTTTGTCATATCCTTTGGGCAATCTTCCTTCACATCCTCTCCAACTGTAGGCCTTTTGCAGGGATCTCTGAAAAAAGTGACTGCATATCCAGAAATATAGGACAGGACCAATGAGAAAGGGAAAGCATACATGAACTTGTACAAAAGAAAGGACAAAATAACACAAGAATAAACCCACTGTAAACAGTACTAACTGTAATAAGGTTGATTGCATCATTACTTGCAGATGGTATTAGTACATAAAGAGTTACACTAGCAAACTGCAACAGAATAACATCCAAAGTCATCTTACATCTTATTCATTCAAAATATATAGACTGTAAATACAAAAGCACCTAGAATTCTTAAAATGACATGCATTTGTTTTTTAGTTTACCGTTCTGTCAACGTTGGAATTTAATTAAGCCCCAACTGAAAAGGGAAGCAACTCTAATATCAACTTGGGCTCATTTCTGAAGGACATTGATTAACTAGATCCAAATGTAGCAGAAAATTCTTTGAAAGTTGATTCTTTTGACACTTACTTTGGCCTCTATTGATCAGGATGGTTCGTGTACCTGTTGCAACAACAAAAGGTGAAAAAGAACATGAAATAAAGTCGAATTACCCAAGCAGGACCCACAAAAACCACAAGTAAATCCACAAAAAGGTAGTAGACATTCAATGGTTTCACTAAGATTGTTTCTTTACTAAAAAAGTCTAATTAACAAGAATTTTATAATTTATGACAAGAATCCTGATACTGCAATGCAAAAACCATATGGTATACCTATTAACATCTAGTCTGCTGAGTAGATATGGGCCTTGCTTTGTCTTCAAAAGCTCAACCTGAATAGCTAGCAAATTTGGTGCTATAACCTCTCCTAATGATGCATTAATGGCCACAAAGCAATTTTCAACAATAAATGAACCAGATGAGTGCGTCACAAGCTCTTCAAAACGTCCTTGTAGCCTTTAGATGTTCAGAATAATTCAGTAAAACCAGACATCAATTGCTATTAATAGCTAATAGATTGAATATCCAGGACATATAAATGTTAAATGATATAAACTCCAATTCAAAACATTTACACAATTAAAAAGCATATAAAGCAAGACAATGCAGAGGAAAAATGTAGATAAATGAACTTTTGAAAATGGGGAACCACCAAAATTTAATAGTAAAACATACTCCACAATTAATCTGTGTTTAATTTTTCCAGAACCATTAGAATCTAGCAAAGCTTCAACAACACTAATCTAGCATACATATGATACGGTAAATCAATTAAATTTGAGAGATCTCCTCATAATCAATTTATATAAATTATATGATAGTTAAAGCTTAAATTTAAGTAACAAAGTTCCAAGAAGAGTAGTTTTTAAACATTTAACATCGGGGAGAAAAAAAAATAATCTTCAAATAAAGTTCAAAATGATGGCTTTATTATTATTTAAGATGAATGGTTTGATGTGGTTAAAATAAGATTTTTCAATCTTTAAAATTTTTCGTTTGTAGCTTTAAATTTTTCATAAAAGTCTCTACTCTTAAAATTTTATTAAAAAATAACAAGAAAAAACAGATAACTTCAACGTCAATGTGGACTGATCAAATGTTACTGATTTAATGCCTCAATTCAACTTTTAAAGTAGACATGATTTAATTAAATCTTACTCAAATGAATAATTTAAAATAATTATAATAAGTTATTTTTCTAAATTAAGTTTTTATATTAATAATATTTGATTAATTTATGTGTGATATTCATTTTGCATATAATTTGTTATTATTTTTAATAAAATTCGTAAGAAAAAGAATTTTAAAAAAAATTATTTAAAGGATTTAAAGATTAAGAAATATTTTTGAAATTACTTAAAAGTTACTTGCTGCTATTATTTATATTACTAATACTAGATGTGCGGAAGCTAGAGTTGGTAAAATGTTCATAGCAGTAACTCACTAATCGATTTTGGTTAATTTATACGGGCAGGAACTGAAGTATATGGAAGACAATGTTCGAATGTTACCCCTTCTATCATTTCCTCTCCCCTTACTTCCTCTTCAGATTCCCTACTAGGTTTGATGGTAATCTGCTGGCAAGATCAAAGCTCAGGACGTTATTATCTTTTTTAGTTCCTTAGTGACAAATATTCATGGAACGTTTAAAAAAATTGGAATCTTCTCCTTACACAGATCAATTTTTGTAGTGGTATAAATTCCACTTCATAAAAATATATAACTACAAGCCATGGTTATGGTTGACTGATTCAGAATTTTGCTATGAATTTTAAACAACTTCCAGTATCACAAGCGTATAGCAACCCCGCAATCCAGGGCTGTGTGTTGAGAAGAATGCAATAAATTCATGTTATAGTTTCAACTAAAATGAATCGTCCATATGCAGACAAATCAAGCAATGCCTTTTACAAAACGTATTGTTACTCATAAAAGATATGGAAATACAATGGTTAATCCACGCCAGATGTCGCTGTTGACTCCAAATATACCGCCATAACACCTACCACGAACACGTGAAACTCATGTTCTTACTTGGTCAACCAGTAGATAAAGATAAGGAAGGTGCATACTGATGCAACAAGGGAAAGTATGATAGTATCCATTGACTTTTTCCTCTTTATTGCAGAGAGAATATGATTTATCTGCATCATTACTCAAAAGAAAGTACATTACTCAGTACTGCGACATATATTAAGTCTTGAGTGATGAATAATTCAACACCTAATGGAATGATCTGTTACGAAAAGGCAATTAGTTTTTAGCTTTCCAAAAGAAATTTCCTTTTATTACGCATCAGGTTTCCAGTTTATTTTGAAGAATCTATAATGGTTAACATGGATGCTACAGCCTTCAGTGCTCAATCACCTTACTCTTAATAATCTAAATAAAGGAACCTGATCCACGTATAGCAAAGCAATCGCCTACGATAGAACTTGACTCGGACCAGAGGGCTTACTAAATGATGAAGAGTTATTGGTTATATACAATTAAAATACAGGAATTCTTACCGATGGTAGGCGACTGCCAACATTGCTGAGCTTTGAGTTGATTCCACCAAAAGTCGAACGATGCTGAACTAAAGCACCCAGAGTAGCTTGAGCTTGAGAGATTACGGTATCCATCTGCAGCAAAAAAAGATTATACATATGTATCTATGTATGTATAAGAATATAAGACAAAGGTGCTACTTTTGGTACGTCAAGAATGTATAACAGAAGAACAGGCGATCTGCATGACTACACCTGTCCTGTATTTCGGCTAATGGATGCATGCTCTTTGAGAAGTGCTTGCTCTGCCAAACCGGCACCATCTTCCAAGTCTAATCTTGTTCGATCAAACTCCCTAAAATCTTCAAGAAGAGAAGCATGCTCTTGCTTTGCTTTTAGACTAGATCGTAGACGAAAAAATTCCTGCATGTCAATCACATAACTTCCAGTGTGTGATGATTTCAGTCATTGTATGACATAAGGATGTAAAAAAGATAAATAATATACTACATTTTCAGTGCATTTAACTGGAGGCCTGGGTGCCAAAGATAGAGATGTTCCAATCAGTAATCATGTGTGTGTGTGTGAGCATGAGCATATGTGTACGGGAGCGAGAGAAAGAGTAAGTCCAACATACTAAGTACCAGCGACCCAACATAAAATTGATCAAATAAAAAACGAAGGTAGTAAGAAAAGCACCAAACCAGCTATCCTATTTCTTCTCCCCATTTGATAAATAATGGAATGTGTTTTGCAGTATATTATAAGAACTTCAGATCCTTCTTTAAGTTATTAGATGACAAAGGAACAACAAAATCTAACTATCAACTTGCAAATTTAATTAATGTAAAACAAAGAAAAGGACTTCCAGTCAAAAAGTACAACAGTCGGAAAGGTTAACAAATGGTGCTTAAAGAAATAAGAAAGTAAAATCAGCTTCAGCTTCATGATATAATTAACTCTCACGAGTGCACACCTCAAAAAACCAAGTAGAATCATCTTAAGACCATAAACAAAACCTCTAAACCAGAGATTGCACATTAAATTGTAAGGAAAGCCCGTATAAATATGGAAATCTCACCTGAGTGAGATCTTGAAGAATTTCTTGGTGTCGAGTGAGAGTATGAGAAACCATTTCGGATCCACCAGATGAAACCCAAGCTTGCATTTGAGAATTCACATGTTGGAGCTGTTTAAGAAGGAGCTCAATCCCTGATTCAAGATTAGTCTCAGCAGAATCAACTTTAGTAGAAACCTTTGCAGAGACCAATTTACGATAAACAATCATCTGTTCATCCAACTGAGCCTCAAGCTTCCTCGCCTATAATAAAAAAACAATCCATCAACATCTCTGAAAAGAAAAACGACTAATTTGTGCGATATAATTCAGGCCCACAATTCCTCAAACGGAAAATATTGTACGAATTTACAGAAGAAACAATTTATATAAGGAAAACTGCCCAAGTTCCATAACCCCAAAGCAGAATTCTGCAACAAAAAAAAAAAGGAAAACAAATGCAGATAAACACCCATATCAAACCCTCAATTGCCAAGTTTTGCAACAAAAATCAAATAATGCACCATAATAACAAAAACAAATTTGAAAGAATTTTCTTAAAACAACCAATCGTCCTGACCTTATATCCAATCAATAATCAAAGAATGAAAAACAGAAACAGCGGAAATAAGAGAAGAAAGCAACCTGCTTGCGAAGGGTGTCCCAAGAGCTAGGCAAATCCATGTAAGCAACAATTGAATCTAAAATCCTTAATCAAAGATACAATATTGGGTCGTTTAATTGATTATGGTGTTGGTCAAGAGATGGAGAGAGAAGGACGATATTCGACTGCTCGGCCTCCGCTTTATTTCTTAAATCTTAACCAACACCAGCTTTTGCGTCATCTGCACTTCCGCCCTTTTTCTTCCTTAATAGTAACAAAACAACTTAACGGCATGTCGTTTCTTTGTCAATATTGATTCAAAGCTAAACGTGATTTCATCATTGTCAATGATGAAGTGGCATTTTTTTTGGTTAGAAGAAAGATCATAAAAGATTATAATAAAAGATAATGAGATTTATGCAAATAGTGGTTGACCTGTAAACTACTTTGCAGTTGGCGCGTACGCGTACCAAAAGAGTTATTTAAAATTAAAAAAAAGAAGATAATTTCTCTATGAACAATGCCAAATAACTTGCATAGTCTATAAGTCTAAATTCCATTTTATGCCCAAAAAAAAATATTACAAATTTTTACATCTCGTCATCGTTAGCGATGTACAGATATAACTTCTATTTTTGATACACTAAGCTCTTCTTCCAAACTTTCTTATCTCACATTCGATAGTATATGTGTATGAGCAGATGGGATGAGGACTTTTGGGCATGTTTAGTTGTATGTAAGGTTTTTAAAGAAATGGAATAAATGATTTATAATAGAATTAAATATAAATAGATATAATATTATAAAATTGTTGTTTGGAAGAAAGGGAAATGTTTGTGATATAATATAATGAAATGTTGTTTGGAAGAAGGGCTTATAATATAATATAGTAAAAAGTTGTTTATCATTTTACATTAATCCTAAACCCCCCAAATCAGAGTTTTCTCATTTTTACTGTTTATGATAGAATAGAATGTAATATGAAATTCTCATCTTCATTCCTATTTCATTTCATTTCATTATAGACTCTCCTCCCAAATAACGTAATAATATTACATTCTATTCCATTTCATTAATAAACTTCTTACTAAACATAGCCTTAGTGACCCAAGTTATACTTACCTAGGCAAGTTTCCATTAAACTAGTCATATAACCCAGGAAATAGCTACCTAAAATTATGGTAATGTTACCAATGCTCTAGTGAATGTTACCAAGCTTCATTATAACCATTGGACCACTTTTAAATTCACAACCTGCAACATTCAACCTCCAATAAGCCCACTTTTGAAATTGTCAAAAACTTAAAATCATTTCTTTTTATTTTTGACTTTTTATTACATTATCTTCACGATGTGTTGAGAAAACTTGTCTTAACGAGTCGATTCTATTCATTGAATAACTAGGTTGGATGACCATGTGTTCGGTTGATTTTGAACCATCAATTAGATTAGTTTTATGAAATGGACAAATTAGAATTCTAACATTTGCATTAGGAACTGCAAGCTCGTCAGTTGTAAATAAAGTTTAAGACCTAAAGGATTTCAGGATAAAGTTCAACGATTTATGGCTCACTCAATTGCATAAAGGTTCACTCGGGAAAAAAGGCTGACTCTGTGTTACGTTTTCTCTCGTATCCTCGTAGGATACATTTTGACTGATAAAAGCAATTGTAGCTTATGATGATATAGAGTTACATCAGAAAACTGTTAAAACCACCTTCCTGAGTAAAACTTTTACAAAGTGGTCTATACGGTACAATCTGTAGGGTCCCATGATCCAAACAACACTGACATGGTTTGCGAGTTATGCAGATCAATATATGATTTACAATAAACCTCCTAAAAGTGATACCTTACAATTGGCGATATGTTGGCCTCCTCCGGCTTCTTGGAAAATAAAGTCAAAAGATGCATGTACTATGAAGTTGAGGGGAGCAAAGTTATCTTCCTATCACTACATGAGGATGGTAAATTGCTCATATCAAGTCACTTGATCATGTTGTATGAGGATAAGCAACTTTTGGTCAAGAACCTTGACATAAAGGACCTTAGTATAGCATCTTCTGTCCTAGGTATTCGAATTTTCCAGGACATATCTCAACACTCATCAGACCGCTCTAAAAAATGTATACATTAAGTATGTCTTATAAAGGTTTAATACATTTGACAGTAAACCTGTCTCTCACAGTGAGAGATAATCTTTGGTATAACACCCAAAGAATAAAGTGAAGAGAGAGATTATGAGGAATGTTTCATAGTCTAGTACGATAGATAGCCTGATGTATGCTCGGCTATGTATTAGATAGAACATTGCAATCACTAGTTGACTATTTGGTCAATATCTGGTTAATCCAGTTATATACTTTTGGAATGCAGTCTAGTGAACGTTGAGATACTTGAAGGACGTAAGGATTATATGTTGACATATAGAAAAGTCAACAGATTAAATCTCGTAGGAAATTCATATTTAAAGTTAGATATGTGTTCGGATGATCGAAAGTTCACTTAAGATTATAGCTTAAGTTTGCAGATGATATAATGTCGTAGAAGTGTGTCATAGAGACATAAATAACTTCCTCGACTAGGCATGCAAAGTGCATGCTAAAGGGGCTGCTTCGCAGATGGTTTAACTTAGAAAATTAATTTCTGAGTGGTCTGTGGTTCATTCAGTGGCTAAACCCATCTGGTTTTACTGTGGCATTCTTCTTACAGTGTTGTTTAATGACAGCGAAGAATATCATAGGATCATAGCAGTTAAAGATTATTTGATCATAAAGGTGTTGACACGAAAAAGTGACATTAAAATTTAGAGCATTTAAGGACTAAGGAATTGTAAGTTGATCATTTAACTAAAGGACTTCACCCACTTGTGTTTATCACACAAGTATACAGTATGGGTGTTTTGATGTTGTTAGACATTGCCGGTTATAGGATCGTTATGTTTGCTCCATGTACATTTGTACATTTTAAAGTATTATGATAGTATGATGGTTACTGTTAAAGATGATCATCGTTTATCCTCACTATTACGTGTCATCATACATTTTCATAGTACGTATGAAAGTCTTAAGGTTTATGTCAATCTTAAGCATTTGAAAATCATCGGGCATATATACTGTAACATCCCATTACTAGAGGGAAGGGTAGGATGGTAATGTGAGTGACTAATGAGAGTTAGGGATATATTCTACATGTTCATGCATAACTTACTACATACTTATACTTGATTGTTGCGCATGAAAATAATTATACATGCATTCATGAATAATTCCGGGTATAATTGGAATAATTTGAGAATCTTGAATGTTATTACATTGAAATTTTGGTGGAATTATTGTATTTGTATATGTTGGTGAAGTTATGGAGTATTGAAAGAGATATATTTATAGTAGGGAAACAAGAAATAAATTAAATAAAGATTTGGAGATAGTTGGGTTGTAAAGATGATTGTTGTATTGGAAAGAGGGGAACT